>JACMZG010001918.1:285-47785 GCA_018340805.1 Microvelia longipes
ACATATAAAATTAACAGGTTTACATATTATAATCAAATAATATTTTTTTTTTCTTTCTTTTATATATGTTGTTCTACCATCTGGAGATTAAGATATGTATGTGCCACGTGAATAATGCCACCTTATAACCCTCCTACAAATTATCTCCCTTGGTAGCTAATTACCATTAATCCTTGGCAAGCCTCGAGTAGCTTAATATCATAATCCTTGCCAGCCTTGGTAGCTAATTATCATAAATCCCTCGCAAGCCTCGGTACTAATTATCATTAATCCCTGGCCAGCCTGGTAGCTAATTATCATTAACCCTCGGCCAGCCTTGGTACCTAATTATCATTAATCCCTCGGCAAGCCTCGGTAGCTAAATATCATTAATCCCTCAATTGAAGCCTCGGAATTAAAATGTCTAATTCCCTCGGCTGATGTCTGATTTATAAGTCATGATTTCTATGGCTGTGCCTTAGGAATTCAGCCTCTCAGTTAAACATTCAGTGACTCGGGATACAATAGAGTGGCATTATTCACTAGGTGCATACATAACTATTAGTCACCGATAAACAATTTCATCTTCAAATGCTCAATTATAGAACTTATTAACTAGGAATAACAACGGATAGTAAAAATTTCAACATCAACAAAAAAAAAACTAAATCATCAGAAAGGAATGAATATTTAGAAGAATCAAAAAATATACACTATGACTAGACAATAAAAATACTATTGACAAATGTCTTCTTACATTGTCCAAAGCTTTGATTTTATTAAATGATTAGTTGTTTTGACGGAGGTTTTGTGGTATAGACTCACCATGATGTACAATAAAAAAAAAACACTCTAGAATTACAAACAATTATTAAATTGTCAACTACATTAGTATTATAAAAATGATAAGTGACCGGTTTCAAGTTTACGTCATCATCAAAGCTGTAACAGAGTCTGTCATCATCAGAGCTGTAAAAGACAGAGTCTGTCATCAATAATGTAATAATAAGAAAAAGGACAAAAAAAAATTCTATAAAAATATAAATATAATTATGCGAAGAAGAAACTCGAGGCAGAGCCTCGCTCTAGATGAGCTTTACATCTACTGAGGGCTCTCACCAAATGAAAAGCAGTTAAAAACAATTAAACTTAAAGTAATCTTTTTTATTAATATAAAAAAATATGTTTTTGTTAAAAATATTAATTGTATATATTTTGTGGTGAAAATTAAAAGAAAATTATTATTATTATTATACATCAGAGATGTAGAAACAGAGTCTGTCATCATGAGAGGTTGTAAAACAGAGTCTTCATCATCAAAGCTGAAACAGAGTCTGTCATTATCAGAGATGTAAACAGAGTCTGTCATCATCAGAGATGTAAACAGAGTCTGTCATCATCAGAGATGTAAACAGAGTCTGTCATCATCAGAGATGTAAACAGAGTCTGTCATCATCAGAGCTGTAAACAGAGTTTGTCATCATGAGATGTGTAAACAGAGTCTGTCATCATCAGAGCTGTAAACAGAGTCTGTCATCATCAGAGATGTAAACAGAGTCTGTCATCATCAGAGTCTTTAAACAGAGTCTGTCATTATCAAAGTCTGCTCTGATGATGACATCATCAGAGTCTGTAAACAGCTCTGATGATGACATAAAGTCGAAACCGGTCAGTTATAATTTTTTTTTTATTATTGTGGTTGACAATATATTAATTGTTTTTATTTAGTGTTTTTTATTAAACATCATGTATACTCCAAGAGTGAGTTAAGGTTATAATAAATCAATTGTTTTTCAGCTTCCCGCACATTGAGTTTTGATTTGTATTTTTAATGCTTTACTCACTGTAATTTTGTTTCTGTAATTTTCTGTTTATTTGATTATATTGATATTCGAAGGTAGTCAGGTTACTTTACCGGTGTTTCAAAATTCAACCAATAGGAGCCCCTCTAGTAATATATCTCTATGGTTTGGATAGAAAAAGAAAAATGATTTTATAACCTCAAATAACAATAACCTCCGTTCCAAAAACAGGTAAGTGAGATTCTTGCAGATGGTGGCAAGATTCAGTAAAACCAAGAGAAGCAACTTCTTGTATGAAACTTTTTTCTCACCTTTTTAATGATACCTTCAACATTTTATTTCATTATTTTTGTTAAAAAAATATTAAAATTACATAATAAATTAAATTAAAAATTGAGTTATAAATTATAATAATACGTACAATCATATATTATTATTATAAATAAAATAATTGTTAATTGGTCCACAGAAGTGGTAAAGACAGAGTTATTTGTTTTCAGAAATGATGAACAATTAAATTTAATTAAAAAGTGGTAAAATGATCTAAATTGATTTGTCTCAAATGCAACAGCAGGCGCAACTAGATAAGAGAAGGAAATAGAGAATATCGTGTTCCCCCCGCTTTGATTTTTATCAATAATACATACCCTCTTACCCATGGGTAAGAGTAACCCCATCTTTCATAACAGCAAAACCTAAAACAGATTTTTAATTGGAAAAATAGCAATTAACGAATCAAAGTCCTACGGAGGAAGTTCTTTCAGATACCCAGAATATATATATATATATATATATATATATATATATATATATAATTTTTTTTTTTTAATTTACCATAACAGTATCCTGCTATGGCTCTTTATTTTCTAAACATGCACCGCTTTCGCATAACATGTTGATTTTTTATTCTTCTTTTTCTTTTTTGCATTTTCATTTTATTTTAGTTGTAGCATTTGGTTCAAGAATAATTTCTTTTTATTTTAATTTTTTCTTTTCTTTAATGTAATCTTCTTTCTTTTTCGTAGCAATCTTCTGTTTATCATTATTTATCATTTTAGTTTTGATGAATTTAATATTTTAAATACTCAATTTTATTTATTTATTTTTTTTTTTTTAACTTCTAATAGATTATCGTAAATTTCAATGTTTTTAGAATACTTATAATTTTGAAAATAAACTAGTATAAATTAATTTAAATTAATACAGGGATTAAATATATGTATAATACATACACATACATACCATCACATACACACACATACATACATTGTTTTACAAAAAAGCCGCTCTTAATAAAGCCTCAGGTGAAGACGGCATTACTCTTGCCATACTTGAAAAAAAAACTTTTGAAATTTTACCAAACCTTTTTACTGCTATCTTTAATGAATGCCTTAAAAAGAAGCTATATTTCCCACTTGTGGAAAACTTTCAAAAATAATTATGATAGAAAAAACCAGGTCGATCTCACCTTAAAAATGCATGCCAATACAGGACCAATAAGCTTACTTTCGACTTTAGCTAAATTATTTGAAGGTTGAGATAGACCGAATTATGCACTGTCTTCATTTCAACGATCTTCTTAGCAATCGCCAATTTGGTTTTAGACCATAAACCAGCACCACCGACGCCATAATGGAACAAAAAACCTTTTGTTGAAGCTAATTAGAAATTAAAAGCATGTCGCATTGATAT
Source organism: Microvelia longipes (assembly GCA_018340805.1). Taxonomy (NCBI): domain Eukaryota; kingdom Metazoa; phylum Arthropoda; class Insecta; order Hemiptera; family Veliidae; genus Microvelia; species Microvelia longipes. The sequence continues at coordinate 3,759 of JACMZG010001918.1, forward strand.
CACCAGTCATTGAAGGGCATTTATTTGACGCTGCATGGCAGCCCGATCATCCACCGACCAAGAGAAAATAAATGTCCAGCTAATCTCCTACTCCTTGTGCAATCCTACTTCACCAACAGAAAAAGTAAAATCAAGATTTGATCAGTTTATTAAAACCGATACCCTAGCTGCGGCTGCTCGCAGGGATCCTCCAGTTCTCCCGGCTTCTGGATTATTCAGTACGACTCATTACTTCGACTAGTTTTACCACCCAACTGTCAAGGACTAGCATTCACAGACGACTATCTTCTTTTGGCAGCTGCCAGAACAGCAGAAGAACTAGAGGCAATTTTCAATGAATCTCTTATACTATTAACATCTGGGCACATAAAAATAAGCAAATTTAGCCAATCTAAATCTCAATATCTACACATAACAAGAAGGCACAACAAAAAAGAATTAAATATTACTTTAAATGGATCAAAAATAGAGGCAGTGTCTTCATTTAAGTATTTAGGAGTAACTCCAACCAGCATCTGGTCTTGGAACCAACACATATCCAATATCACATCCAAAGTACTAAGCTATGCAAATATACTTTCCAAAAGCCACCTGGGGTATAGGATCGAAAGCACCAAGAGTTATCTATGAAGGAGCTTCTTGTCAATGTTGGAATATGCTGCAACCCGTTTGGGCCGATGGTTTGAAAACTAAATATATATATATATATATATATATATAATATATATATATATATATATATATATATATATATATATATATATATAATATATATATATATATATTATATATATATATATATATATATATATATATATATATATATATATATATATATATATATATATATATATATATATATATATATATATATACATCTGGGTATCTGAAGAACTTCCTCCGTAGGACTTTGATTCGCTAATTGCTATTTTTCCAATTTAAAATCTGTTTTAGGTTTTGCTGATATTATATATATATATATATATATATATTATAATATATATATATATATATATATATATATATATTTATATATATACATGGCAAGTATTGAAGCAGGGTAGAAAATAGGGTACGAGACGCATCCAAAGACGAGAGGATGAGCATAGCGAATCCGATGGTGTACCCCAATTTTTTAGACATATTTTACCATTTTAACAAAAAAAAAAAAAATTACTGCTATTCATTAAGTATATACACATAATTTTAAATCATTTAAAAGATAAATTAATTTTAAATTAAATCATACAAATTTACAAAAAAAACTAAAATTTTCTATATTTTAATACTTTAAATAATGGCAAATTTTTTTTATAATTTTTTTTATTATGTCCCAAACTTTTACAGCTTTGAATTATTGATTATAAAAAGCAAAAAAAAGTAACCGAAATCGGACAAAAAAATTTTTGAGTGAGAACAGAAAGAAAGAAGAAGAGAAAGAAGAAGAGAACCGAATTTAACTTGAATAAAATAACATACTGGAGAAAGGGCAGATGTTTGATCATAGAAGTTTGGAACATACTATTGTATAACACGGTTAAAATCAGTTGACAGCGGAAGATAATGGGAGGAAGCCAATGAGGTTACTCCTAGATTTTAAACCACGCCTACAATTGCATATCGGGCTAACCTCGTTGGTTCTTCAACACTAATTTCCTATGCCGTCAACTGATTTTAACCATGAGTTATAATATAGTCAAGGAGCCAGACCTAAAAAATGTGACTTTCATATGGCTTCAGAACAAAATGCTTTGAAAATATACCTTAAAACAGGGATAAACAAACTTCAGATGCCTACAGACCCCAATCCTAGATAAATAGTACTCGATGGACCCCTGTCCTTTTGCCCTAACAATAATAAATGCAATTACTAACACTCAAATTTATAGTAAATTTATAGGTAAACTTATAGTTTTTAACATTTTGAATTTAGGCTGAATTATAATTTTTATCTCCAGACGGTGTATAATGTAAAGTTTATTGACTAAATTTTAGGGAGTAAAGAAGCACTTTTCACTCCCAAGGGAGAAAAAAGTAACTTTTTCTCCCTTAGGAATAAAAAGTGTTTCCTATTATTGGGGTTAGAATCAATTATATCCATTTTTGGGAGTGGTATCCTGTGAATTTATAACAGGGACTGGATCAAATTTGTAACACTTTTCCACGGGGCCACACCCCCAAAAATTTAGAGGGGGCGTAGTCGACTAAGATATTATTTTTTTATTGGCTCATAATCTGTTTCAGGTCAAAAGAAGTTGTTTGGAACAATCTATTTTTTTTGCGGGGGGGGGGGGGAGCACCCTTAAAATATAAAAGGGGGATCTGACCAAAAATATTTTTGGATAAAATTTAAAAAAACTGAATATAAGAATAAGAATTATATAATTCTTATATAATCATATAAGAATATAACAATCATTTTCATATAGAATATATCATTTTCATATAATATATGAAAATAAGAATATAACAATAATTAAATGATGACAACGTCTGGAGATAAACTCTTGTATGCACCTTGGGAGTAAAATGCTATTTTGTCCCTGGCAATTACCAACCCTCGGCATCGCCTCGGGAGTAAATAGTCATAACTCCCTCGCCTTTGCCTCGGGAATTAAACACATAAAGGCTCAGCTCAGGAGTTAAAAAAATAGTCCCTCGGCTTTCGCCTTAGGAACCAGCCAACTGCTCAGGAAAATAATAGCATTTTTAATAACTTTATGAAAAATAAAGCTTCTTAGGAAGTGGATAAGCAGACAATGTTTTTTCTTCATCAGTACAAAATAACTCACGTTTATTTTAGGTCTGGCTCACTGACAATTGTAGTAATGCTAATTTGTACTAATTTCTTTACGCAGGTTCCATCTCACTTATATGTATCAAAAGAGCCGTTAAAACAGTCGAATTCTTTTCCTTGGTTACCCATTCGATAGAAGTAGTTTGAGATCTCGTCGACTCTCTAATTTTATAACAGTTGGGTCGAATCGAAAGTTCGAATATAGCTGTTATTTGTAGCTCGTGGTTCATATACTTGAAAATCGAATGCGACAGGTGTGATTGAGCTAGGGAAGAAGCGTGAGCTAAACTAGGTGTAAGCGTCAAATGTTCCGAGTCATCTTTCGTTTCCAAACGTCGCCCGTAACCTCGACTCAGTCTTAATTCTAATGGTGTCAGTAACCTTCGAGCATCTAAAACGCATCGTATTGATGAAAGAGGTATCGGAGGACTATAAGCCTGAAACAAAATAAAAAAAAAATACGAACAAGTAAATTATCTTAAAGGACGATAGTATTAAGTAGTAATATATAGGTACGAAAATTACAATAACAATAGTAGGTAATAGGTACCTGAATTTGTACCCGTCGGAACGTTTTCCTATCACATCAGATTAGCTTCGACTATCTTCAGAACGCAGAAATCAAAACATCTTCGAAACTTAGTATACTTTAAAAAAATTAATGAATTATTGATGACTTTTGATCTATAATTATTTTAATGACTATCTAACAAGATTTTGAATGAGGAGTCAGGAAGCAGTGGGAGAACTTAACTTGAACTTGAGAGGGGAAAGATCACCCCTTCTACTAGCTCGCCTGAAGGTACCGCCCCCGCCTCCAACTAGTCTACCACGGCTCACCGACATCCTTGAGTTGAAAAAGAAGAGGAAGAATATTACTAATTCTATTTAATTCTTGCGTATTTAATGTCTTTCTTTTAGCTGTTTTCTTTTAATTATCTCTGGTAATTTCATTTGATTTTAATTTATTTATTAAAATAAATTTTATTGGTTTCTGACTTGATTTTTATACATTTATAACTGTTTTTTAATTTTTTATTATTTTTACTTATTTGTATAGGCACTGATGATGGCCTCATGTTAGGTTGAAAGCGCTTATAAATTAATAGTTTTGCGGAGAGACTCTTTTCTTCGGTCCTTTCATTGACTACCTAAAAATTATTGATGTTTTTTATTTATTATTTTATTTTTATTGATTATGACTCATGCCCCTTCGTTAAAAAGGTGGGTATAACACACAATAGCGAATACATTACCTCATTTATCTAAATAAAATGTACAACCTTACAAACTAATTACAATAATACAGTAATAAAAGAAAAGAAAAGTTGTATAGGCACTGATGATGGCATATAGTATTTAGATGTATGGTTTGTAATGTATCTCTGATACATGTTTGATTTGAATTGTGGCGGGAGATTTTTTTAAGTTTTTTTTTTCTTTGGGCAACATTGTTTATTGGCTAGAAAGTGGTTTTTATAGGTTAGTTTTTTATCTTGAGTTTGTGGATTAAAAAAAGAACGTGTTTTGTATTTTTCAATTTTTTATATTTGATAAGGCGTGGTCGAATATCCACGGCCTTCTAGAACATTGGATCACCAACAGACTTTTTTTTTATAACTTTTTTTTAAAAAATTTTCAGTAATTAGCTGGATTTGTGATAAATGAAGCCTATTTCCGTAATCTGCACACTCTTTTGGTTAATCTCAAAGAGTATTTACATTTACTCAACGATTTATTTTTAATCTAACTTGGTACATACATAACTACTGTTAGACGTCAATGTTAACAAATATGACATGTCAAAATATAACACAAAATATTGACGTCTAACAGTAGTTATGTATGTACCAAGTTAGATTAAAAATAAATCGTTGAGTGAATGTAAATACTCTTTGAGATTAACCAAAAGAGCGTGCAGATAACGGAAATAGGCTTCATTTATCACAAATCCGGCTAATTACTGAAAATTTTGAAAAAAAGTTATAAAAAAAGTTTGTTGGTGATCCAATATTCTAGAAGGCCGTGGATATTCGACCGCTCCTTATTATTAATTATAGTATTAAAGTATTTTATATGTGTTTGCTTAATTTTGATAAAAGGCGCCCGAACATTAATCTACGATAATTTGTAGAGTATCCCAAAAGAAATAAAAAGTTAAAAAGGGATATTACAGGTTCATAAACATATGAGGTTGTATTATCAGTATTAACTCCAGTTTTATTGATTGACATATGTAAAGAAAACATTGTCATTAATTGACATGTAAACAAATCGAGTATTTTTTCTAATACATTTAAAAATTTGCTTATATCATGGTTGTATGCCACTTATATAAACCAGTAATATGATGCACCGACAAAGTACAACAACCATATAGCTGAATAAAACACCAAAGTCTCTCCACAAATCGTTCATTAGAATAAACAGAGCCGGCTTTCAATCTCTCGATCATCATCAGTGCCGGTGGGAGAAGAGAGAGAGAGAGAAGATAAGCAGAGGCTTTAATCAAACCCTTTAGTTAGAGTCATATAGCGGAATATATTTGAGTCCGCTATATGGCGGCTTTTCTTCACACCAGCACTGATGATGATCGAGAGATCAAAAGCCGGCTCTGTTTATAATAATAAAAGATTTGTGGAGAGACTTTGGTGTTCTATTCAGCTATATATGCTGACTCCACTGCTCAGTTTTATTGTCATACAACAACCATGTCGCCACGGAGGGGCTACGGAAATATGCGAAGGCCGCTTCGCTTCACTCACTCCGACACCGCGTTTTCTTTAAAAAATTTCACTAAAATGCATAGAAATCATTGGCTAAAAATTGATTCATACCTTATGCCATTTAGCAGTAGACTGATGGGACATGTTAGATAAAACATGTCTAGTCCACGTCTTCCAAACAACATTGCTTAACTTCAAACTATTGAGACTTGAATTCATGGACGTTGAGTTGCATCTACTACACATGCACTCCGTTTCTTCACTTAAATAACTACCTGCATACAAAACAAAAACACGTAATATTTCTTATACTATAATACGGCACACGGCTAAAATCAGTTGACAGCGTGGGGAAATGATGCGAGTGAGCCAATGAGGTTAGTCCTGGATGTTAAACCACGCCCTCAATTTCATATCAGGCCAATATTATTGGTTGCTCAAAACTATTTTGCCCGCACTGTCAACCAATTTTAGCTGTGGGTCGTGAGACAAAATTAATTGATTAATTGGCAATAAAATCTAAAATAAATGACTTCACATTCTTTTTGTTCCCTTTATTCATAACACTATAAAGCGTTATAAAGTGTTATATGGAGTAAGAAGTGTTTTTTAATATGTATTCCCTATAGTGTCTTTGAAATACATTAAAATAAATAAATTTGTCTAACTGATGGTCAATTACATTTATGTCAAAGCAGGGTTGGCAAAAACCCGGGTTTAATTGTAAAAACCCAGCCCACCCGGGTTTTTTTAAAAAACCCGGGTTTAATGGGTAAAATGGGTTTTTATATTTTTTTTTTAAATTGCAAGTTAAATAATCGTATTTTTAAGCCTATTTTAAGAATCTAGTTGATAAATAGGCGTAAATACGTAATTAATACATTTATTGAACAAAGTTTTAGTTAAATTAAGATTTGTTGTAAGCAAAGATAACATACTCAAATATGTAAAAAAAAGTTTAATAAAAATAAAGAGCATTCATATATGTATACCAATGCCTTGATTTATTTACATGCATAGAACAGATGCCAGAATAACCTAATTATACTTTTTATAATTATTTTATTTATTTTTAGCTAATTTCCCAAGAAACAACAAGCTTTATTATAAAAAACTAAATTAATGAATAAAAAATATAAAAACCCAGTAGAAAACCCGGGTAAAATAAGGTGGGTTTTGCCCATTTTGCCCGGGTGGGTTTTTAATTTTCCCCACCCGGGTGCCAACCCTGTGTCAAAGTAATATACAAACAAAGTAGGGAAACTCCTGTACTAACCCTTGTGAAAAAATTTAGATATGCCTGATGAGCTGATAAGCTGACTCAAAAATATAAAAATCACTGAAAGAGGAATGAGCTGTATTGGCAACACTGATCATTTAAGGCGAGTTTTACTTTTTATTTTGTTTTCGAACATTACTATGTACGTGCTAGTTTAAAAATTTTGTATTAAATTCTATGAAATGAATATTAAAATCATTTAGTTTAAAAAATAAATTGCAGTAGTCCAAGAACCAAACCTGAAAAAATGTCTCATTTTGTGCTACTTCAAACCAAATTTTCACGAAAATATACCTAAAATTATGAATAAACATAGCCTACCTATCCAGAGTGGAGCCCTTCATATGATTGCACATGCTCAATATTTTAGAAAATTGCACAAATGTCAGTTTTCTTGTAATAAGTGGTTCCCTGTGGGTCGTGTGCAGAACATGAAGAGCACATTGTTTAAAGGTGATAAAATGTTCTATAAAACGAGAGTTTAATCATCAAAATCGGATAACTACAACCAAAGTTATGTATCTTTCAAAAACACTAAAAAATGGTTAATTTATGCAAAGTCAGAGAATTTCTTTGGAAAAATATTGGCTTTTTGTGCTTTTTTTGGTCATTTAACAAATGTCATAACTTTAGTTGTATTTATCTGATTTTGATGACAAACACTCGTATTATAGGTGGATTAGAAGTTGGAATTTGTGAGATTTTCTAAAATTTTGAGCAATCATATTTAGCAATTTTGAGCACAATCATACCCAAGGGCACTCCAGATAGGTAGACTATGCTTTTCCTGTATAATTTAAGGTATATTTTCAGAAAAATTTGGTTTGAAGTAGTACAAAATGAGTCACATTTTTTAGGCTTGGGTATTGGACTATACAGGAATATCACATGTTTTTTAAGGTTTTGATAAATAATAGAAAGAAAAGTTTATTCCTTAAATATAATTAATTAAAATTATTAAACTATTAAAATTACTATGATTATATTCAAAAACTTTCGGTTGATTACTCTTAAATTACTAATACAAATTAATATTTGAATGAACAAACTTTATCATTTGCAAAAAATATAAAAAGTTGAGTAGTTCACTCAAAAAATAAAAATTTAAATAGCCGCTTGTTTTTAAGTAATTTAAACAACGTAGTATTTAAAGAATCACTTAAACCTCTATTTGATGTGACAAAATATATTTCTTAGATTAATTATAAACATTTTATACTAAAAAGTAAAGCATTAAAAACAGTAATGTCGAATGCCATAAATAGTTTGTTTACATTTACAAGGGTAAAACACAAGATGGCTGCGCCCGTAGGAAAGATTTGAGGCAACTCCCTGGTGGACAAAATGTGAACTACATGCCATGTCTAACAGAAAATCGCGTTAGTTTCCATAATAATAATAATAATACATCTTTATTTGTACAAAACAAATTGTTTTCATAGCGTCAGTTTTACATTAAATCTTTAAATATTTACATTTGACAGAAATTCATTTATAGAATATATTGGATTTTCTAACAGGTAGGTTTTTAGTTTAGAGGTAAAAGAAAGAAAAGGTAGGTTTCTTGTTTCTCTACTTAATTTGTTAAAAAGCTTCACACCTAGACACTTAAATCCTGTTTCAGCTTTCTTTAGCTACTTACTTGGTTAATATATTACTTTAGGCAGCCACCTCACCTAATGAGATACATAAATAATGATTTAAAACATAACTATAAAAAAACAAAAATAAAAAAAAAACACTTACAAGGCAACATTAGAGATTTCTTAACAGCACACGCAGCCAGCAATAACTCGCATTTATTCTTTACAAGACTAACAGAAATAGCTTTGGGTGCTTCAGTCTTTGTACTCAGTTCTCCAACACTGCTCCACTTGTGAGCTTGCGAAGCAAGAGAGCATTGGATGTTCTCGTTCATTTTGTCCGATTTGGATCGGTTGGGACCTGAGGATGTGGAGGGTGAGAGAGAATCTCCCCAGGATGATGTCATACGGGGTCCTGACCAAGACCACTCAAGGGGTTTGCAGCTTCCTACGATACTGATCTGAAAAGATAAACAGAACCTTGAGATATCATGAGAATGATTAAGTCATATAGTCCGCTATATGACTCTGCCTAAAAAGTCAGACTAGGATTCTACTTCTTCAAATCTCCGACACTGATGATGATCGTGAGGTCGAAAGCTGGATCTGGTTTTAATAAAGGTTTTGTGGAGAGATTTTGGTGTTGTTATTTGTTAGCTGTGTTTACTCCACTGCTCAGTTTTCTGTTAATAAGATAAACAAAACTTTGAGATATAAGAATGATTATGCCTGATCAAGACAACTCAGAGGGTTTGCAACTTCCCACCATACTGATCTGAAAACTCAAACAGAACTTTGAGGAGTAAAGAATGCTATTATTTCCCTGAGCAGTTGGATGGTTTCTAAGGCAAAACCCAAGGGACTTTTGTATTTAACTTCCGAGGTAAAGCTGTGAGAGGTAATTATTGTGAGGGATAAATAGCAGTTTACTAAACTGCGTAGGCTTCCGTGGTTATTGTCATGAAGATTTATTTAAATTTGAATTTAAATTGCACCCACCTCTGGAGATAAAATCTTTTTTTGCACCTTAGGAGTAAAATGCTATGAAGATTTAGGTCTTCCGGTGGTGACCGCGTCAATGTAGATGAAGAATCCGACGTTTCGCTTCCACTGTGGGAGACATCTTCAGGGATGTAGGACATCATGGATAGAAACACAATGCTCTACAAAACTGTGTTTCTATCCATGATGTCCTACATCCCTAAAGATGCCTCCCACAGTGGAAGCGAAACGTCGGATTCTTCATCTACATTGACGCGGTCATCACCGGAAGACCTAAATCTTCATAGCATTTTACTCCTAAGGTGCAAAAAAAGATTTTATCTCCAGAGGTGGGTGCAATTTGAATTCAAATTTAAATAATCCTTTAGTTGGTTTATAATACAATTTTTTAAAAATATAATACAATATACAAATAAATTGACTCAATACTAAGATTAAAAAGAGCACATCACCACAAGGCTAAGCCTGAGAGTGGAGGAGCATTAAAAAGTATCAAAAGAGTCAAAAAAGAATACTCTATTAGAACCTTCAGTTAAAACAACCTTGGGGCAGATAACATAAAAGCATGATAATTCAGATAATGTAAAAGCATGACGATTCTCATTGTATCAAAAAAGTTGTACTTATTAGAGAATAAACGATTATGTTATGTTATGTTCATAAATTTTAATATAACGAAAGAAAATTACAAAAACAAAATTAAAACTATTCTTAATGATAGACAATACAACACATATTTAAAATCCTTATAAGTCGAAAATTAACCAAAAAATTATTTTGATATCAATTAAATTAACGAAGACTTCAGTCCTTTTTTATTAAAATTTATTAAAAATAAATTGACGAAGAGCTTTCGCCCAGGGATCCTGAGCTTCTTCAGTTCTTAAAATGACAAAATGAGAAAGTTTGAAAATTAATAAAATTTTGAATGTTTTTTATGACACGTGTCTAAATAAGTAAATAAATTTTAAATTTATTTACTAATTAAATTTAAATAAAGCTCTTTGTGAATTTATTTTGAAGTCTTCGTTAATTTAATTGATATCACAATTTAAAACAGTCCAAAAAAGCTCTAAAGTTATTAAAAAATTATTTTAGTGGGAAATAGAAATATTTCTTATGTAGATATATATATTTAAAAGAAAATAGTACTGAAAGATGACTAGATGTTTCTTTAAATTAGTATAAGAAAACAACATTCTCTTTGCAGCACAAGACTAATGTCTTACAGCAGAGAGTATTTTCCTATATGCTGATGCTGATTGTAACTGATGTGTAATATTTATGTAATAAATGGATATATTTGAATATTTCATAAAAATGTTGAAATTATCATTACTTTGAATCATAGTGTCAGTTATTTTGTATTAAAATTTAATTAAAATAAAGGAATATTATTAAAAAAAAAAAGAAAAAAAAGTCAATCAAGAATATAAATTATTATACAATAAAAATTAAAAAAATTGATTGAAAACAGTAAGTAGAATTATCAAACAACAACACTTTAATTAAATTAAAAGTAATTAATTAAATTAACAATTAAATTAATTTATATTTATATTTTGTTAATTTAATTAATTAACAATTTAATTAAAAGTTTTATAAAGCGTTATTTTACATGTTTAATTGTATTTTTTATTTATTTATTTATTTGTTAGGACCCACTCTTATACATTTGAGGGGAGCCACCCCTCAAAAAAATAAATGAGACAACCATTTGGTGGACGATTGGAAGGAATGGTTCTGGAATGTAGGGTTTGGACAAAAGGGATTAGGATGGGAATCTAATTTGGAATGAAAGGAATTGTATCGAGAGGAAACAATGTCTTTGATTTTTCACCCCAATTTTATGCCGGGGCCGACCTGCCCAATGAGTGGGGACAGTTAACAGATAACACAATTGTCAAAGACTACTCTACTTATTTATTACAGTAAAATACAAGAAACAGCAGCATTGTAACCCTAATAGTAGCCAGTTGCAACTTCCGTCAGAACATCTGGGAAATGGGCGCGGAAGCAAACCCCCAACCTTCACTCCTCACCCTGAAGCCTTGTATCACTAAGTCCAACAATTCTCATTTGCGCGCGGCCATGAAATCAGTATATCTGCGCGGAAGCCACAACTGTATTACTCTATCTTATTACTAAGATATATTTTATTTTACACTTATCAATAATTAGTATTAAAAATAGTCTATTAACTATTGTAATTCATATTATGCTTTAGTAGCCTACAGATAGCCTAAAACTCAGATTGATACATAAACCGGTCTAAATGGGACCCAGGACTAGAAAAGATCTATCAGCATCAGGTCAGTATATGATAGTTATTAATACCGCGGCGTTTAGTAAAATATTTTACCTGAGACAGACTGAAATATCGCTATCACCAGGAACCACATCACATTAAGCGTCTTTAACACCACTCTCTTAAAAGTACGTAATATTTGATATTTAACAATTAACTGCTAGAACCTCACTATAGAATCAATTCCACACGACTGACTTGTTGGTTTCTCGGTCAGTCTGGTGTCGCCTGGGTGTGGGAATCAGCTGACTTAGCTTTTCTAGGCTCTGGGACATGACAATCTTGTAGTACACTTACACACTATCTTATCTTACACAGTAATATCACAGTACTAGTCTAAATAAGCTAATCCTACCTATTAAAAGCCTACCTATAGAAAAGTAATTCTTTACTCCCTGAATACTAATAATAAAATTTCATATCATAAACCATCTAGAGATAAAACTGCAATTACCTGATCACACATCCCATACAGATCTATTACAGGTAAATACTGTTTAGTAAGATTAGTCAACGGTGGATTCAATTCCGTTCCGTTCACATTCAGATGCAAATTGTTATCTGGATCCAAACTCAATCCTACGGTAGATCCAACAGTAAGCGTATCCAAGTCTACATTTAGTCTCCTCACAACGTGTGTATTTCTGTATAATGTATCCCCTGGAAAAATAATTAAATTTTATATAATACAACAAACGATTATAATTGGTTGACAGAGTAGGAAAATAACGCGAAGGAGCCAAGGAGGTTAGTCCTGAATGTTAAACCACACCCACAATTTCATATCATGCCAACCTCATTGGTTCTTCAACACTATTTTCCCACCCTGTCAACTGATTTTAACTGTGTGTCAAACTATAGTCAGATCAGCATTTGTAATGATAAATTCTGGCGAAGACATTCGGGTATATTTTCTTTTATCAATCCAATTTATGCTTAATTTTTCGATATATATTTAATAATGGTATAATTTATAGAAAGTTAATTTTTCCGTACATATTTTTCCTTTAATAACAATTAAATTAATGTTATAACTTTTTATTAAAATTTATTGAAAATAAATTGTTGAAGAGCTTTCGCCCAGGGATCCTGAGCTTAAAAATAACAAAAATGAAAAAGTTAAAAAATAATAAAATTTTGAATGTTTTTTTTTTATGTCATGTGTCTAACTAAGTAAATAAATTTAAAATGAAATTACAAAAAAGTAAAGGAAAAATTAGGATTTTTAGATAATATTATAATAAATACTGCTAAGATTGTTAATGTCTTGTTTAACGGTATAATTTATAGAGAGTAATTTTTCTTTTGTTTTATATAAAAAATTCCTTATGTGAAGAACGGCAGCTAAAAGCTGATTTACATTGATGCAATATTATAAATATTAAGCCTCTAAAATGTAATATTATTATCTTGTAATAAATGGTGATATGATATGATTTAATAACCAGACCAGTAGTTTCTCAGCTTAATTAATTATATCGATTTTTAAACTTTGGGATAAAACAATTCAGGTGCACCAACATTAAATCCTTAAAAGGTGCTAGAATAGTCTTTGGGATGAAACATTTCAGGTGCACCAACATTAAATCCTTAAAAGGTGATAGGCCAATCTTGATATATCTTACCTGATACAACCCACGAGTCTTTTTTAAGACAGAGAGAAGAGACAGGTAACGAAGAGCTGATGGTACATTGAGATGTCACTCCGATAGCAAGGGAAGACATCCATCTGGAATTCATCGAGTCAATTCTAACCTGTAACAACATTATAAAAATTTTAATTGGCTGCAACTTTGAGATAATGCTAGGTATTTGTTGGGCAAGTTATAACAAATACAAATAATAGACAGAAGGTGGAGGTGAACTCGGTGCTGGCATCTAGCGGCAGGTCTGGAACTAACTCTCCTAACCATAACATTCTTCCCAAAGAATATAATAGGTATAGAGTGTCGGAAGGTATATGAGAGTGTCAGACAGAAAGTGAGGAATAACTAGGTGCTGACATCTAGTGGCAGGTCTGGAACTAACTCTCCTTACCATAACATTCTTCCCAAAGAATATAATAGGTATAGAATGTCGGAAGGTATATGAGAGTGTCAGACAGAAAGTGAGGAATAGCTAGGTGCTGACATCTAGTAGCAACTCTAAAACTAACTCTCCTTACCATAACATTCTTCCCAAAGAATATAATAGGTATAGTGTCGGAAGGTATATGAGAGTGTCAGACAGAAAGTGAGGAATAACTAGGTGCTGACATCTAGCAGCAACTCTAAAACTAACTCTCCTTACCATAACATTCTTCCCAAAGAATATAATAGGTATAGAGTGTCGGAAGGTATATGAGAGTGTCAGACAGAAGTGAGGAATAACTAGGTGCTGACATCTAGCAGCAACTCTAAAACTAACTCTCCTTACCATAACATTCTTCCCAAAGAATATAATAGGTATAGAGTGTCGGGAGGTATATGAGAGTGTCAGACAGAAAGTGAGGAATAGCTAGGTGCTGACATCTAGCTGCAACTCTAAAACTAACTCTCCTTACCATAACATTCTTCCCAAAGAATATAATAGGTATAGAGTGTCGGAAGGTAAATGAGAGTGTCAGACACAAGGTGAGGGAGAACTAGGTGCTGACATCTAGCTGCAGGTCTGGAACTAACTCTCCTTACCATAACATTCTTCCCAAAGAATGTAATAGGTATAGAGTGTCGACAGGTATATGAGAGTGTAAGACAGAAGGGGAGGGAGAACTAGGTGCTGGCATCTAGCGGCAGGTCTGGAACTAACTCTCCTTACCATAACATTCTTCCCAAAGAATATAAAAGGTATAGAATGTCAGAAGATATGCAAGATTATCAGACAGATGGTAGGGTTGAATTCAGTGCTGGTATCTAGCAGCAGCTCTGAAACTAATAGTCCAAGAGCCAGGCCTAAAAAATGTGACTCTCTTTCTATATATTTTTTGAACAAATACTGACATTTTTTCAGATTGAACGCCAGCATGGACAAACGAAAACTTTGGAACGTGTGTCCTACCTGTTATTATATATGGTGCAGAAACGTGAATCATAAGTACTATTATGATTCATAAAATGAGGGTAGTTCAGAGAGGCATGGAGAGGAGTATGTTAAAGGCGAGTAGAAGAGAGAAGAAGAGCAACAAGTGGGTGAGGAGTCAGATGGGACTGAAAGATATAGGGACGAATAATAAGCGAGAGGAAGTGGGGATGGGTACGGACAGTGGTCAAAACAGCTGAATCAGTGGTATTCAAGAGAGTACAAAAGGAATAGAGAAAGACTAATGATAAGATGGGGGGAGGAGATGAGAAGGATATGGGGGCAGGATACTTGGCAGAGAACAGCATGGGATAGGAAGGAATAGGCAAAGATGATAGAGGTATATAAAGAGGTTTTGCTTTAAAAAGAATGAGTATAAGGAATAAATAAAGAAATCAACAAATACAAAAATAATTCTGGTGCGTAGGTCCACAACCCGACAGAATTTTCTTTGAAATGCGAGCTTTGTTGCTTATTCGCGATTCAAAGAGATAGTTGTAAGGTTGGCAATACCAATGGCGGAAACGAAAGGGTGATCGATTTTTTTATCATAGGATTAGCATGGGGGCCGTTGAAAATTCTTCTTTTATTCCTTTATTGATCGTTAATTTGTGATAAATGAGATAAAAATTAATAGAACCACCATCGGTGCTAAAAAATGACCAATATTTCATAGATAAATACTTCAATTATTCCAGGATTTTAAATATAGAATCAGGCTCTTATCACTACAGACTTGGATTTGTCTAATTTAACCCAGAAATAATAAAACCTAAACGGATGATTTTAACAAACATTTTACAAAAACGTGAATTTATTGAGTTATTTATTATTTTAGTGTGTAAATAAAATTGATTGAAAAATTAAAACACCATTACAGTGAAAATCGGCTTGTTATCAGTTAATTTAAATACCTGTAACAACTAATTTAAACAATTCAATGCAATTAAAAGGTAATTTTGTGTGTTTGTGTAAACTAAAATTATTTAAAAGTAACATTAATCAACAATAACTAAAATAAAACACTATATTGTAATTTTTACCATCTTATCACTCAATTTAAATACTCATGACAACCCATTAAAACCCTATTTTTCAACGAAATAAAGATTCTACTGAGTTCATACGCCCTGAAATTAATTAAATTAAAGCACTTTGATACAAAATTCAAAGAAATAATCGTCACAAATAAGAAAAACCAAAAAACTCCCATAAAGGCTTTAACAACGATCACCCTTCCGTTATCAATTTCTTATCAGCCATGGTGGCACTGCTAAGGACTTTGAATCGCGTATTAATCCAATTTTTGCTTGAGTTTTCGATATCATCTTATTATATATTAAGTGTCACATCTTATTATACTTTTTTTTAATTGTCAAAGAAACTGCGTTAATACTTAGTGAAGTGAAAGCTAAAAGAATTTTTTTGAATCATAAAGCCGGTAATAATTATACTTATTACTTTGTAGGGGTTAAACATTAAAGATTTGTTTTAAAAGTTATCAAATGACTTACTTGAAATGATGGGTTAGTTTTGCTTAGCGTCACAGATGCAAGAACTAACCCTTGATTATAGCTGCTAACACGTTTAGCAGCTAACCTTCCACTACTTAGCTGTATATTTCTACCATGCAGCTCATGAAAACAATTAGCACTTCCATTAGCAGCGTTAGTACTTTGATTAGAACTATGAGCAGAGTTGACTACAGGTCCGACGACATTGCTGTTAGGTGTGTAAGTTGGTGTAGCGTTGGACGGCTGAACTACCAAATCGGTTTCTTGCTGCGATTGAACCATCTGAAATTTAGAGCAAAACAAGCCATCAAATATGAAACTAAGCTTCTAAATAAGAGAGAAACACTTTATTTATAAAAAAATTTATAAAGTTAATTCTATATGTTACAATAAAAATTTACATTATAAACAGATAAAAGTAAACTTTAATTCTATATGTTACAAAATTTAAAAATAAAAAATTACTTTATTCACAAAAAACAAGCATGTTGTTATAAGAATGCGTCAAAAATACTTAAAACTATTAATTACATCCTAACAAAATATTTTCATGAACATGATCAAAGTACTCTTTCAAAGAGTAAAAAGGATTTTCCAATAAAAAATACTTTATTTCTTTCTTAAATTTGTTTCCTTCAAGATTTTTAATACTATCAGGTAGTTTATTATATATTTTAACTCCTAGAACATGCCTACCATCTTGAGATTTCTTTAGCCTATGCAGAGGAATGGTAAGTTCATTTCTATACCTTGTCAAGTAACTATGATTATAACCATTTAAATTATAATTACTGATATTAGATTTTACAAATAATAAAGAATTAAAAACAAACAAATTTACGACTGTCATTAATTTAAACTTTATAAAAATAGGTTTGCACTGTTCTTTTGAACCCGATTTAGACATAATTCTCATTGCCTTTTTTTGAACTAACAAAAGCATATGCAGGTTTACATGTCCCCAAAGTGTTATACCATAAGTGAGACGACTTTGTATCATAGATATATACACAATACCAAGTATATCTTCTGTTAATGATTTTCTCAACTTCCTCAAAACAAAAATATAACTGGATAGCTTGCTATGAAGCATTTGAATATATGGAATCCATGTTAGATGTTATTTTGTTTTAATAATTCAACCAACATTGTGGCCATCTTAAGAACAATAACTGACTTTACATAAAACTATAACAGAATACTTAAAAACATTAATAAGTACATAAAAAGGTTCTAAATTTAAATTATGGGCAGATCAAATTATCAATCAAATTATGGGCAGAGCAGCACTATGTTCCAAGCGATGACCATTTTTAACCAGTACTTTTTTGACATCGACCCTTTTATGGTCTCTCTCCAGCAATTTAGGACTCATGTCAGCAAATTAACTTTATCTTAATTACTTTTTTTGTAACTAAGTTGACTGTGCTTATTTTGAATTTTTAAATTTGTTAGCACTAATTTGTAAATAAATAAATAAATAAATAGCTACACAGTAAAGTAATAAATTAATGAGATACAACATCTTTGAGATGTTTTAAAGTAGTCTGTGATAGGATTATGTAAAGTTAGTTATTGTTCTGAAGATGGCCATAATGTTGGCTGAATAATTAAAACAAAATAAATTTTGTAACATATAGAATTCAAGCCTGCTTTATTTAGTAATTAAAGATGGAATTCTATAATCTAAGAAGAGCAGCTAACTAAAAACTATTATAAAGGAAGCTGTCTTTCTTTAAAGGATTGCTAAATCACAGAGCCTACTTAATCTATCTTAAAGACAATTTTGATCAAATTATTAATTTATACATAATTATATTAGTGTTCGATAGATCATGAGACAGATAGTCAACCTTCAGGGGACTGTAGACCTGAAATATGGACTGGTATCTTTAAATAAGTTGACGAGAACAAGTTTTTCACTGAACTGAATTTATTATTAACACTTTAACATACACATTAACGTAAAGACAAGACATTACTTGAGTTTTAATTAAAGTTATAAATAATTGACACGAGACCGACACAGATAGACACAAGAGAGAGTGATAATAGAATGGAGGGGGCAGTCAGTGTTGCCTTAGTAGGACCAGAAAATAAAAACAACTTTGAAAAAGGCGGGAACTTAATACAAGTTCAAACTTTATTGAACAATTAGATAATGTAAATAATTACGTTAAAGTTTTAAAATTTTACATATCTACATCTAAATAAAACTACAATTATTAGTAAATATGGTTATTTATAATACTTAGTGAGTCTAAAATTATATTTTCACCTAGGATAGAATAGAATAGAATAGAATAACCATTTATTGCTTTTTTTTAGAGATTAATACAATAAATAATAATGTAACATAATTATAACATGCAAATCAGTCATGGACTGTGGTTGCCCAGTAGAGCTTTAAGAATTGCATGCACATATTTAACTTATTTACTTTTTCTTATAATTAATTAATTTAAATACATGCAATTCTCAATCACAAACAATTATAAACTTAATTGTTATTTTCTTTTACTAAATATTACTAATATATACTGTATCATTTATTTATTTTCTTTTAGTTTGATCTATTTCTTTTAGTTTTCTATTTTTTTTTTTTCTCTTAAAGAGTTTGATAGTTGCTCTATTTAAATTATTTTGTAACATATTGTATTCTCGAATCTAATTTTGTATTTATAATAAAAACATTTTATATTATTATTATTATTATTATTTAATTTTTTAATTTATTTTAATTTGCCAAATTTCTACTTTTTTTGTTTTCTTTATTATTTATTTATTTTTAATTATTAGTTTGTAATTTGTTTTAAAAATTTTCATGCAAAAATTAATTATAAAGAAACTATTTAGGTAACCAGACTTATTATACACAAGACCCATCCTTTTCCATTCACATCTATCTTGAGCTACACGTAGGAGTCTAAGAAAATTTTGATCGATGCCGATCTTGTCGAAAAATAATTTAGTTTTTTTGTGGAATGGTTCCTCTAGAACTAAACCAAAATCGGTAAATTTGATATTCTCTTTCTCCATGAGCTTCTCTAAATTTTTCTTTATAACACAACAATGTTGATCTATACATTTCCCATAGATGTTACTTTCCTCCTTATGAACCTCCTCGGTTTG
Organism: Microvelia longipes; assembly: GCA_018340805.1. Taxonomy (NCBI): domain Eukaryota; kingdom Metazoa; phylum Arthropoda; class Insecta; order Hemiptera; family Veliidae; genus Microvelia; species Microvelia longipes. The sequence goes on from JACMZG010001918.1 coordinate 23,157, forward strand.
TTCCAAAGGTTGTTGTTTCAACAACAACTAGTTGTTGTTTGTTGTTGTTTCATACCTTATGGTAGGATCGACTAAATAAATTAAAAAAATTGGGTGCAAGGTACGTCGGAACCTTTCTTAATCACATTAGATTTGCTACTCTCATCCTTCCAACTTCGGACTCTTCGCTCGTCCTCTAATATAAAATACAATTATTTTCAGCTGTCGATCCACAGACAAGGCTTGATGCTGCCTAACTTTATTGATAAAAAAATTATTGATATACTTCTCGTATTAACACAAAACTTGGTGTATTTATTTATTACGTACTGGTTTATACTTGTACCGAATTTGAACTCAATGGGACCATTTTCCAATTTAAAAAAAAACGTACACAAGTCATTCAATAAAAATTAAACTAATGCTGATAATAAGATAAAACTTAACATATGGCTTAGTCTCATACATGGCTACATACGTGCCAAATTTCAATCTAATCGCTACATTTTTCTGCGTTTTATGATTTTTTTAAAAAATTTGCTGAGTCATTATTGCGGGTTAATGATGTCATAAAAAAAAAATTATCTTCTGAACAGCGCAACTCCTTCTAGACTGATTTTTGTACAAAGTTTCAACTCTCTAGCATAAATACACTGGGTGCTACCATGGTAACAGACACACACACATAAAGACAGCCAACTATGTAAAAACCACTAAGGTGGTCTCAAAAACACCTGAAACGGATAATTCCGGTGACATCCCAATGTTCCTTTTCATAAGTATCAGTTCCTAATAAAAATCCACCATATAAATAACTGTTGTGAAACCTCTCTACTTGATTAGCATTTTTGATAAAACAGAACTCTACCTGATTTAAAGTATTATTGCTTGTGCCCGGGATCTTATCAGTATCAACATTGTTATCAATAGCTGATAAGACGATATCATTATCATGAACCTCTGATAGGAGTTCTCCGTCGTCTATTGATTTCTCTAAGTCTTCAGTACACTTCTCATTGTAACCTTCGCATTCCCTGTTGAAGAAAAAAAAAACAATAATAAGCTTATTTATCCTTTTAAAAAAAAGTCACCCGTGGGGTAGTGGTTAAGGTACGCGGCCAATACACAGAATGAATGGACTTTAGTCATGGGTTCAATCCTAGCACGGGCCTCTAGGATTTTTATGAGAGGGATAAAAACTCTGCGTTCCACGTCCTTCAGAAGGGACGTAAAGCCAGTGTTCTCGAGCCTGTGCTTTGTCAGGTACTCGTTAAAGATCCCTTATCCTACATGAAACTGGGTATACGCAAAATTTAGGACCCTCATTATAGATTCATTATAATACTATACTGTTTCTGCCTTGTAGTTTAAAGTGGGTGGAGGTTTGATTTAACAGTGAGAGCACATGTTGTTCCCAGTTTTCACTAGACTATAAGAGTGAAAATATGTATGATTGCTTGAAAAAAGCATGAGAGGAACCATAGAAATTCACGGCTCTTCTGTCTAGATTAGATGAAATATACCTACACTTGAAATTAAAAGGAGTAGAACACTATCTTAGGGAGCTGGCAAAAAGGGCCCAACAACGTGGCCTACTTGCCTGGTAGTTACTACCACTCCCCCCATATTACTATCACTATCACTACAATCCTTTTCAAAAATACGCTAAAAGAGTGATCGTGTTAATAACATATAATCAAAGAGGTGAACCAATGCCGAAATATATATCACTGATTCAGGACAGATATATTGTTAGTAATATTATTATTAAAGCAACGGGGTCACCTTTCTCACCTTTCAATATGAAATAAATAAATAAATAAATACTTTATTCTATTTAGGCTGGGCTGATTACAAAACTAGCATTAGGATACGTCAAAATAATTTAAAATTAAACAACTTTAGCTTTGAAAAATTCCTCTATGGTGTAGAACGGGTTCTCCAACAAGAATTCTTTTATGTGACATGAGAATTGTTTTTCTGTCTTTTCTCTGAGGCTTTTGCCTAAGTGATTATACAGCTTGATTCCGAGAACTCCGACTCCAACTCTGGCCTTATTCAGCCGGTGTTCTGGGATGGATAGGAGGTTTTTACTTCTGGTTTGGTGGTCGTGTTGGGGTTTTCATACATGGCTTGATTTGCTTTACATGTACCAGGCTTACATAAAATATACAAATTTACTATGGTCATTATGCTGAGATCCTTAAAGAGTGGTTTACATTTTCTTCTATGGCCGACTCCAGCTATAAGTCTTAATTTTTTTTTCAGGCTAATTAAGAGTTTGCTAAGGTTTGTATGTCCCCATATTATTAAAGCAGTAAACTTAGTCTACTTTCAACAAGTGATTTTATAGACTAACACAAGAGTTTTTTGAGGTAAGTACTTTACTATTTTTCTAAAATATATATATATATTTTGCTATTTTTTTATTTATACTCTGTATGTTATCTTTCCAGGTCATTTTTTGGTCTATAACTAGACCAAGAAAATTAAGGCTGTCTTGTTTTTCTGGTATTCTCAGGCTCATTGTGAGATATTGAGTTTTATCTCTGTTCATGATCATATTATTTGGTTCCATCCATCTTTCTACACGTTTTAGAGATTTTTGAGCTGAAATTTTGGCTTTATTTATGTTTTTGTCTATTGAAATGATATTGTTATCATCTGCATAGGCAATGAGTATTTCTTCTGTTTCATCCTGTTCTTTTGTTTTTTCTTGCTCTAGGAAAGACTCCAGATCATTAACGGAGATCAGGTAAAGAACGGGACCTAAATTTGAGCCCTGTACAAGCCCTCCTTCAACTCCTGAAGCTCTGATGTTTCACCATTTAAATCAACGTACTGTCTTCTGTTTGTCAGGTAGCTATAGATGATGTTTAGCGCTCTTCCTTTTGACGTGGGCTAGTACTGTATTTGGTTTTGTGTTTACTGCCGTTCTGCTGACGTATAAATAAACTTTTTTCGGTGCTCCTTGGAGTTCTTCTGGCATTTAAATTTTCGTTTTCTTGGTTTGAGTCGTCAGGATTTTGTTTTGTTGACAGACGTTATCATTAATGGTATCTTCTTTATTTTCTTTGTTTGATTCTTCTTCTTTTTCATCTGCTCCATTTTCATTTATCACTTCCTTATTTCTATGAGGTGAGGAAGTATTAGATTTTGATATTGCGTTATTTTTTGTTTTACTTAAATTTTCCATTAGAAAATCGAGTTTTTTAAACGTTATCGTTGTTTTTTGTAACTTCCGTCATTATATCAACAGTTAAGCTTTGATTTCGAGTGATATTTTTTAACTCGGTAGCGATCGTTTTATTGCCATCATTCATTTGTTTCAGTTCTGTTTTTACAGAAATCATGTCATTCTTTATCATCCAGTTTGGAGATTGTCATAATATTATTTCCCAACAACAGTTGCAAATAAATTTTAAAGTTTCTTCTTTAACCTTACGGTTTGGATCTCTGTGGCTGTCAGACGAGCAGGCATAGTAAAAACGTCGTGAACACATATCACAGGGAACCACTGCTTCAGTTTCACCTTCCGGACAATTTGGTGTACATTTCCTGCACGATTGTATCATTTTTAGTGCTAAAATTTAAGTTAATAATATTAAAAAAGTTAATCGGAGCCGGTTGTAAAAATGCGTGTCACTCTTATCTCTTATCACTTCTCTTATATGAGAGCACTAAAGGGCAATTTTAACTTTAGGGCTTCATTGGGAAACTTTGGCGCTTCGGCCAATACCCTAGTTCTGCAGTGTCCCTGACTTTTTGAAATGTTTGTAGGGTCATTATAGAGGGTTAATGACATCACACATATTTCATAAACAATAGAGTTTCTGAACATTAACAAGGTGATTTTTGTACCAAGTTTCATTTCGATATGAAAAAGCATTTGAAAGTTATCGTGTCCCATAGAAACGTCTAGGACACAAAAATTTTGTAGATACATATATACATATACTAGAGAGGAACTCTAGTAGAAGTAAGTACACAGGGTACTATGAGGGGAGACTCTAGTAGAAGTAAGTAACTAGGAGTACTCTAGAGAAGTAAGTACCCTAGATGAGGAGACTCTAGTAGAAGTAAGTACACTAGGAAACCTGTATGAGGAGACTCTAGTAGAAGTAAGTACACTAGGGTACCTAGATGGGGAGACTCTAGTAGAAGTAAGTACAGTAGGGTACCAAATGGATATTCAATCATTAGTTGTTTTGACAGAGATTTTGTGGTATAAACTCAATATAATGTTTATTAAAAAACACATTAGAATTACAGTCTATCGTTTAGTTTAAAAATCCCCAAGGTCATAAGTATTTTGGGGATTGACAATCAGAGAAGCCGCTGCCAATCTCTCACTTAAAAAGAGAAAAACAGTCCCTACCACCATAACTGCTGTAGGGAAAAACCTTCTTCCCGACCATCGCTCACTTTGTGGTCCTTCTTTTGTTTACATTGTTTTGAAAACTACTTCCAAATTAATTTTAAAAATTATATTCTAAAATAAAACTACACAAAAGAAATTAAAAAAAAAAACATCACCAAGAAAATACTGGTAAAATAACCTGATTTGTTTCATAGTTTTTTCCCGCTCCCTCCTTGCAGGGATTTTTTTCTCAGGATCGGCGGTGGCTAAACTGACCCTATCAAGATTTTTAAAGTAGTCGATAGACATATTCATATCTATATTCATTCAGTTCGATATAATATATTGTCAAACCAATAGTATAAACGGACTCATCCAGATCTCAAACCAATCTCATCATAGTCATAATTTTTTTTTCTATTGAACATTGTCAAACTACCAGATCCATTATTACTGTGTTATTCAACCCTAGTCCTCCCTCTAATAGTATAAGTCTCTTCGCATATAATACTCACACTCGCTTGTCGGAAGGTGACTCAGCATCTAACGAAGCTAAGGGAGCCTCGCCAAGCCAAGCCTTACTCACTATCTTGACACAACTCGTACTACCTGTACAGTGAACGACTCCGTAAACACGTTTAGGTAAAGAGTGTGCGAGTACGCCTTGATCTATCGAGTTTAAGTAAAGGCGAACGGTAGCGTCATGAGTCCTTTTCAGAGTGATGCGGCAACCAGGTCGAAGCCAGTCGAGGGACGAACAGAAACCAGGTTTCACTAATTCACCTCCCGTTTTAAAAAGATCACGTCCTAAACAACAAACATACGCAATATATCAATAGAAAAATTAATAAAGCCAAAACAAATTTAAACTTAAAAAAATTATTATTTTTAGTACTATTCTCCATTGTTTTATGTTTTATTGCTTTTTGGACACACAATGGGGCCAAATAAAAATTCAAGATTTACTACATAAATGATATTTTGCCTTTATTAAATTATCTTTTAAATTTAGGGTAGTTTTTAAGGGTTGAAAATACTTATATATCATAAAATACATTTTAATATAAAAAGTAAACCTTTGTTCGACATATTTAAAGGTTATTAAAATTAAAATAATGCAAAAATATGATATTTTCAATTTTTTTAAAAAAGGGTAGTTTTTACCCCTTAAAAATTTGTTCTTTACGATCTTTCTTCATTAATAGATATTTATGACACATTTAAAATAATGTTTTGTTGTTAGGCAGGTACCCCTACTTGATCACCAGTCAACAGGCTTTCGTGTTATCAGTAGAATTACAATGTGTTTATGGTCCTGTGCTCCTTCTATATATAGTATTATTCTAAGATTTCAACCTTGGACATGTTCCACATGGACTGTATTTCGAAATAGAGATCTATATACAGTCGGACCTCCATATAACGAACTTCTATACAACGAAAATCTCTATGTAACAAATTTTTTTACGTTCCCTTGAATTTTGTGTTTAAAAGTGTTTCTATTTAACGAAAACAATTTCTATATAACAAACAAAATTTCCAGAAATAAAGATAAGACAAGACCCGCAAACTTTCAGGAATTGACCCAAAACGGCACTTCTGTTTTTTCTGTAATTTCCCAGAACAATTATTTATTGATTCTCGCCTGCCTTATCTAATTTTGCAAACTCTTTCTTTACAATTTTCTATGAAATTAGGATTAACACAGCATAGAACTAAAAATCTTCAGTTTTGATTTGGTATTCGGTCTGACCAGTTCGTTTGTGAAACTTTTTATTTGTTTGTAAATGGAGTTTATTAAAATGTCAAAACGGAAATCGCTGTCCCTTTCTGAAAAAATCAATTTATTAAAAGATTCTGACGATGGAGTAAAAAACAAAAACTTGTCTCTGAAGCATAAAATCGCTCCTAGTTCTATATCAACAATTTTAAAAAATCGGGAATCTATACTTAGGTTATACGAAACGAGTGGCGATTTAAAATAAGTTCTCGAGTATGCAAGGACATTGATGACGCAATTTTACAGTGGGTGAAAATGTTAAGGAACAAAAATATGCCTGTGACAGGACCGCTAATAAAAGAAAAAGCTGCTGAATATGCAACTGCGAGGTTATTATTCATCCCATCTATCCATTAAAATATCATAAAATAGTACAGAGTTATTTATTTTTTCAATTTCTATACAACAAAATTTCTATATAACGAATTTTTTTACTTGAACCTTTAAGTTCGTTATATAGAGGTCCGACTGTATTTTTTCAATTTTTCTTGGATCAATTTTATTATTATTATTATTATTTTGAGTTTCACACCTTTCAGTGGCAATTTAAGGCGACAGCGGGCTATTATAATTTGTCAAGGTGCTACTTTTTTTCCGTCCGTCTTTAGTCTTCTAAAATGATTGATCCTGGTCTGCTGTTTGATTTGTGGTTAAGGAATCCTCTAACTATATGACAGGTTTGGAGTATTACTGACTTTTGCATATTTGAGTAAAGATTTTTTGCACAAAGGCTGTACTTTCTGGGACTTAAACTAAAAGTCATTACCTAGTACGTAGTACGTCAGCGTTGGTAAAGAACACAAAGACGTTGGTATCGGATCAGGGAATGTAGACATAGTTGTAACACCTATAGAAAGACACGATGCTTGATGACTTAGATAAGTCCCTGAAAGTGTAAACTCAACAGCTTGATTAGGACTAAGCGGTGAAGTTGTAAGTCCTATCTGATCTGAACTAAGCTCTGTTAGTTCTTCACGAGTTCCTCCAGACCAGCAGTACAACCTTTAACAAAAATATAACATTTATAATAGTTTCCTTAAAGTTCCCAAATGCTTGACGTAGAGTTTTATAATGAAAGATTTTTGAAAAAGAATATTCCACTTTAACAGGAGTCTCTAACCCCAGGGGGGAGGCAAAAATTTAAAGAAGGTCACAGAGGATTTTCATATAAAAATAAATATAAATAAATAAAAATATTGACAGGTCATACAATTCCTATTACGTTAATTTTAGGTACAACTTCAATTAAATTAATTAGTTTAAATTGATTCAAGATTGATTGATTCAAAGAGATAGTTGTAAGGTTGGCAATACCAAAGGGGGAAAACGAAAGGGTGATCAAACAATTTTTTTATCCTAGGATTAGCATGGGAGCCGATAAAAATTCATTCTTTATTGTTAGTTAATTTGTGACAAATAAGATATCATTTAATAGAACGACCATCAGTGCTAAAAAATTGCATATATTTCATAAATAAATACTTCGATTATTCCAGGATTTTAAATATAGAATCAGGCTCTTATCACTACAGACTTGGATTTGTCTGATTTAACCCAGAAATAATATATATATATATATATATATATATATATATATATATATATATATATATATAATATATATATATATATATTATATTTATATATATTGATAGATAGATAGATTACTATGACTGAAGACTTACTTGTGATAGAACTGATGAGGAGCACTATGAGGAACGCTAACAGTCACAGTCGTTTCGCTCTGTGAAGGTTGAACAGCTGCAGCACTCTCTTGAGGACTCGTAACAATACAGTCGGCCTCAAACTGACTGTCGTGAACAGTTGAGGTAGACGGAATTGAACAACCATCACCTCGAACGATACTGACCTGTTAAGTTAAAGGTTTAGATAAATGTAAGCTTTCGTGCAAATCAACTCGATCCAAACATCTGCGTTTAGGAATTTAAGGAATCTCTGTTTAGAAAATATTTTAGGAATTTCAAAAAATCTGTGTTTAGAAAATGTTTTAGGAATCTGCGTTTAGATTCAGTAAAAATCCTAAGAAATTTTTTTATTCTGTGTTAAGGAAATATTTTATGAATCTGCGTTTAGGAATGTCAAAAAATCTATAGAATTTTCATTAATATGTATTCAGGAAATATTTTAGGATTCTGAGTTTAGGAATTTTAGGAATCTGCATAAAGGAATTTCAAGAAATCTTATGAAATTTCATTAATCTGTATTTAGAAAAAGTTTAAATTAGGTAAACATTTCTTAGGATTCAGCGTTTAGGAATTTTAGGAATCTGCATTAAGGGATTTCAAAAAATCTTTAGAAAGCTCATTAATCTGTATTTAGGAAATATTTTAGAAACCTGCATTTGAGAATTTTGCAAATGCCAGTTTGAATCATCAAAAGTCAGTCCACAGACTGCATAGGCAACCCTTTTTGAAACTCCTGCAAACTTCCTTTACAATATAAACCTATTCAAACACATTTAGTTTAAGTTTTGATCTTTGTGTATTTTATTTCATTTTTTGATTTGTATTTCTTTTGTTAGACTGATGATGGCTGGATGCAGCCGAAAGCTAGCTCTTTAATATATAAAATAATTGGTGGAGAGACGTATTTTATTGCAAACCTCTTAGATTATAAGATGGACTCCACAATGCAGCCAACTTTACGGGATGATATTCAAAATTTTAACAATATTAAAAGAATAATAATAATATATAAAAAATAAAATACCCAAACCAAAAAATATAAAATTATCCTTAACCCAAACAACCCCCTCACACCCCTAAAAAATAATCAAAATTTATATCACAAAAATTACAAATAAATAAATAAAATAAAAATAAAGAGGCAAAAATTACCCCAAATCAATAAATAAAATATGGCTCCGGTTTACACACAGTAAATATCGTATTACTTTTGACAATAAAGAACTTGTTTAAAAAAACAAGAATATTCGTTAAGGAATTTCAAGAAATCTTAAGAAATTTCATTAATCTGTATTCAGGAAATATTTTAGGAACCTGCATTTAGGAATTTTAAGAATCTACATTTAGGAATTTTAGGAATCTGCATGAAGAGAATTTCAAGAAATCTTAAAGAAATTTCATTAATTTGTATTTAGTATTATAATATATAGGAAATATGTGTATATGGCTGTCTTAAGACATCACAAATATAACCAATCATCTTGATAATAATGACAAATGTTTCGCTATCTTATAAATATAAGAAAGGCCTTCGGTTCTGTAAACCCAAAGAGACACTAATACTATTAGAGGAGGATACAACAGTTCTTATCATTCCTTGGGTAGCTAGGTGCCGTAACTGTACATTGGTGACAAAGAGACTAATACTATTAGAGGGAGGATACAACAGCTCTTATCATTCCTTGGGTAGCTAGGTGCCGTAACTGTACATTGGTGCAAAAGACTAATACTATTAGAGGGAGGATACACAGTTCTTATCATTCCTTGGGTAGCTAGGTGCCGTAATGTACATGGTGACAAAGAGACTAATACTATTAGAGGGAGGATACAACAGTTCTTATCATTCCTTGTGGTAGCTAAACTGTACATTGGTGACAAAGAGACTAATACTATTAGAGGGAGGATACAACAGTTCTTATCATTCCTTGGGTAGCTAGGTGTAACTGTACATTGGTACAAAGAGACTAATACTATTAGAGGGAGGATACAACAGTTCTTATCATTCCTTGGTAGCTAGGTGCCGTAACTGTACATTGTGCAAAAGACTAATACTATTAGAGGGAGGATACAACAGTTCTTATCATTCCTTGGGTAGCTAGGTAAATGTACATTGGTGACAAAGAGACTAATACTATTAGAGGAGGATAAAACAGTTCTTATCATTCCTTGGGTAGCTAGGTGCCGTAATGTACATTGGTGACAAAGAGACTAATACTATTAGAGGGAGGATACAACAGTTCTTATCATTCCTTGGTAGCTAGGTGCCGTAACTGTACATTGGTGACAAGAGACTAATACTATTAGAGGGAGGATACAACAGTTCTTATCATTCCTTGGGTAGCTAGGTGCCGTAACTGTACATTGGTGACAAAGAGACTAACTATTAGAGGGAGGATACAACAGCTCTTATCATTCCTTGGTAGCTAGGTGCCGTAACTGTACATTGGTGCAAAGAGACTAATACTATTAGAGGGAGGATACAACAGTTCTTATCATTCCTTGGGTAGCTAGGTGCCGTAACTGTACATTGGTGACAAAGAGACTAATACTTAGAGGGAGGATACAACAGTTCTTATCATTCCTTGGGTAGCTAGGTGCCATGTACATTGGTGACAAAGAGACTAATACTATTAGAGGGAGGATACAACAGTTCTTATCATTCCTTGGTAGCTAGGTGCGTAACTGTACATTGGTGCAAAAGACTAATACTATTAGAGGGAGGATACAACAGCTCTTATCATTCCTTGGGTAGCTAGGTGCCGTATGTACATTGGTGAAAGAGACTAATACTATTGAGGGAGGATACAACAGTTCTTATCATTCCTTGGGTAGCTAGGTAACTGTACATTGGTGACAAAGAGACTAATACTATTAGAGGGAGATACAACAGCTCTTATCATTCCTTGGGTAGCTAGGTGCCTGTACATTGGTGACAAAGAGACTAATATTAGAGGGAGGATACAACAGTTCTTATCATTCCTTGGGTAGCTAGGTGCCGTAATGTACATTGGTGACAAAGAGACTAATACTATTAGAGGAGGATACAACAGTTCTTATCATTCCTTGGGTAGCTAGGTGCCGTAACTGTACATTGGTGACAAAGAGACTAATACTATTAGAGGGAGGATACAACAGTTCTTATCATTCCTTGGGTAGCTAGGTGCCGTAACTGTACATTGGTGACAAAAGACTAATACTATTAGAGGAGGATACAACAGTCTTATCATTCCTTGGGTAGCTAGGTGCCGTAACTGTACATTGGTGACAAAGAGACTAATACTATTAGAGGGAGGATACAACAGTTCTTATCATTCCTTGGGTAGCTAGGTGCCGTAACTGTACATTGGTGACAAAGAGACTAATACTATTAGAGGAGGATACAACAGTTCTTATCATTCCTTGGGTAGCTAGGTGCCGTAACTGTACATTGGTGACAAAGAGACTAATACTATTAGAGGAGGATACAACAGTTCTTATCATTCCTTGGGTAGCTAGGTGCCGTAACTGTACATTGGTGACAAAGAGACTAATACTATTAGAGGGAGGATACAACAGTTCTTATCATTCCTTGGGTAGCTAGGTGCCGTAACTGTACATTGGTGACAAAGAGACTAATACTATTAGGGGATACAACAGTTCTTATCATTCCTTGGGTAGCTAGGTGCCAACTGTACATTGGTGACAAAGAGACTAATACTATAGAGGGAGGATACAACAGTTCTTATCATTCCTTGGGTAGCTAGGTGCCGTAAATGTACATGGTGACAAAGAGACTAATACTATTAGAGGGAGGATACAACAGTCTCTTATCATTCCTTGGGTAGCTAGGTGCCGTAACTGTACATTGGTGACAAAGAGACTAATACTATTAGAGGGAGATACAACAGTTCTTATATTCCTTGGGTAGCTAGGTGCCGTAACACATTGGTGAACACTAAACTAATACTATAGAGGGATATAACAGTCTTATCATTCCTTGGTAGCTAGGTGGCCACCGTACTGTACATTGGTTGACCAAAGAGACTAATCTTATTACGAGGGAGTACTAACATACCCAAGACAAATGATAATGACTTTTGGTATTCCTCTATCCCTCATAAATTATTTCCTTAGGTGGCGTTAGCTAGGGCCTGCCTGTCACCATAATGTAACCCATGCATACATCCTACTAATGGTGACACCAACAAGAGGACTAGAACACTCACTTCAGAGGCCGACGGAAAAATTACACGTACAGTCTCTCTTTCTCTTTATTATCCCCAATTAAATTACACCTATTAGGGATAAGAGCCGTAGGGTGCCACGCACCTACACAGAGAAAAAACTTGGGTTTTACCTCCCTCACGTAACTGTACTTGGGGGTGACAAAAGAGACTAATACTATAGAGGGAGATACAACAGTCGCTCTTATCATTCCTGGGTAGCTATGCCCGTAACTGTACATTGGTGACAAAGAGACTAATACTATAGAGGGAGGATACACGAGTCTTTATCATTCCTTGGGTACCTAGGTGCCCCGTAACCTACTGCTTGTACATTGTGGCAAAGAGACTAATACATAGAGGGAGGATACAACTAGGTTCTTACATTTCCCTTGGGTACATAATGCGTACTGTACATGGNAGAGATCAATACTATTAGAGGGAGGATACAACAGCTCTTAAATCATCTTGGGTTAGCTAGGGCCGTAGAGCTGTTACATTGGTGCAAAAAGACTAATACTATTTAGAGGGAGGATACAACAGGTTCTTATCATTCCTTGGGTAGCTAGGTTGCCGTAAATGTACTTGGTACAAAGGAGGACTAATACTATTAGAGGGAGGATACAACAGTTCTTATCAGTTCTTGTGTATGCTAGGTGCCGGTACTGGTAGCATATGGTGACAAAGAGACTAAAATACTATTACAGGGAGGATACAACAGTTCTTATTCATTCCTTGGTGTAGCTAGGTGCCCGTAACTGTAACATTGGGTGACAAAAGAGACTAATACTATTAGAGGGAAGGATACACAGTTCTTATCATTCCTTGTGTAGCCTAGGTCCGTAACTGTAACATCTCGGTGCAAAGACTAATACTATTAGAGGGAGGAATACAACAGTCTTATCACAATTCCTTGGGTAGCTAGGTGCCGTAATGTACATTGGTGACAAAAAGAGACTAATACTATTAGAAGGGAGGATACAACAGTTCTATCATTCCTTGGTAGGCTAGTGCCGTAAATGTACATTGGTGACAAAGAAGACCAAATACTCATTAGAGGGAGGAATAGCACAGTTCTATCACTTCCTTGTGGTCAGCTAGGTGCCGTAACTGTACATTGGTGACAATAAGGACTAATGACTTATTAGAGGAGGATGTACAAGCACAGTTCTTAATCAATTCCTTGGCGTTAGCTCTAGCCTAGTAATGTCACATTTTGGCTCTGGACAAAAAAGAGCCACTAATGACTATAAGAGGGAAGAGGAGAGTACAACATGTTCTTACAATTCCTTGTGTAGGCTAGGTGCACCGTAACTGTACATTGGTGCAAAAGACTAATACTATTAGAAAGGAGGATACACAGTTCTTAATCATTCCTTGGGTAGCATAGGTGCCGTAAATGTACATTGATGGACAAAAAGAAGACTAATACATTAGAGGGAGGATACAAGCAGTTCTTATCATTCCTTGGGTTAGCTAAGGTGCCGTAAATGTACATTGGTAGACAAAGAGACAATAATACTATTAGATGAGGAGATAACAAATACAGTTCTTATCATTCCTTTGTAGCTAGGTGCCAGTAAACTGTACAAAATTGGTGACAAAGAGCTAATACTATTAGAGGGAGGATACAACAGCTCTTATCATTCCTTGGGTAGCTAGGTGCCGTAAATGTACATTGGTGACAAAGAGACTAATACTATTAGAGGGAGGATACAACAGTTCTTATCATTCCTTGGGTAGCTAGGTGCCGTAAATGTACATTGGTGACAAAGAGACTAATACTATTAGAGGAGGATACAACAGTTCTTATCATTCCTTGGTAGCTAGGTGCCGTAACTGTACATTGGTGACAAAAGACTAATACTATTAGAGGGAGATACAACAGTTCTTATCATTCCTTGGGTAGCTAGGTGCCGTAACTGTACATTGGTGACCAAAGAGACTAATACTATTAGAGGGAGGATACAACAGTTCTTTATCAATTTCCTTGGGTAGCTAGGTGCCGTAAATGTACATTGGTGACAAAGAACTAATACTATTAGAGGGAGGATACAACAGTTCTTATCATTCCTTGGGTAGCTAGGTGCGTAACTGTACATTGGTGACAAAGAGACTAATACTATTAGAGGGAGGATAAACAGCTTCTTATCATTCCTTGGTAGCTAGGTTGCCGTAACTGTACATTGGTGACAAGAGAGACTAATACTATTAGAGGGAGGATACAAACAGTTCTTATCATTCCTTGGGTAGCTAGGTGCCGTAACTGTACATTGGTGACAAAGAGACTAATACTATTAGAGGGAGGATACAACAGTTCTTATCATTCCTTGGTAGCTAGGTGCCGTAACTGTACATTGGTGACAAAAGAACTAATACTATTAGAGGGAGGATACAACAGTTTCTTATCATTCCTTGGGTAGCTAAGGTGCCGTAACTGTCATTGGTGACAAAAGAGACTAATACTATTAGAGGAAGGATACAACAGGTTTCTTATCATTCCTTGGGTAGCTAGGTGACCCTAACTGGTACATTGGTGACAAAGAGGACTAATACTATTAGAGGGAGATACAACAGTCCTTATCATTCCTTGGTAGCTAGGTGTCGTAACTGTACATTGGTGACAAAGAGACTAATACTATTAGAGGGAGGATACAAACAGTTCTTATCATTTCCTTGGGTAGCTAGGTGCCGTAAATGTACATTGGTGACAAAGAGACTATACTAATTACGAGGGAGGATACAACAAGATTCTTAGGGTAGGCTAGGGGCCGTAACTGTACATTGGTGACAAAGAGACTAATACTATTAGAGGGAGATACAACAGTTTCTTATCTTCCTGGGTAGCTAGGTGCCGTAAACTGTACAATTGGTGACAAAGAGAACTAATACTATTAGAGGGAGGATAAAACAGTTCTTATCAATTCCTTGGGTAAGCTAGGTGCCGTAAACTGATAGCATTGGTGACAAAGAACTAATACTATTAGAGGGAGGATACAACAGTTCTTATCATCCTTGGGGTAGCTAGGGTGCCGTAACTGTACATTGGTGCAAAAGACTAATACTATTAGAGGGAGGATACAACAGTTCTTATCATTCCTTGGGTAGCTAGGTGCCGTAACTGTACATTGGTGACAAAGAGACTAATACTATTAGAGGGAGGATACAACAGTTCTTATCATTCCTTGGTAGCTAGGTGGCCGTAACTGTACATTGGTGACAAAGAGACTAATACTATTAGAGGGAGATACAACAGTTCTTATCATTCCTTGTAGCTAGGTGCCGTAACTGTACACAATGTAATACTATTAACAACAGGTCCTTGGGTACTAAAAACTGTACATTGGTGAGACTAATACTATTAGAGGGAGGATACAACAGTTCTTATCATTCCTTGGGTAGCTACGGTTGCCGTAACTGTACATTGGTGACAAAAGAGACTAATACTATTAGAGGGAGGAACAACAGTTCTTATCATTCCTTGGGTAGCTAGGTGCCGTAAATGTACATTGGTGACAAAGAGACTAATACTATTAGAGGGAGGATACAACAGTTCTTATCATTCCTTGGGTAGCTAGGTGCCGTAACTGTACATTGGTGACAAAGAGACTAATACTATTAGAGGGAGGATACAACAGTTCTTATCATTCCTTGGGTAGCTAGGTGCCGTAACTGTACATTGGTGACAAAGAGACTAATACTATTAGAGGGAGGATACAACAGTTGTTCTTGATTCATTCCTGGGTAGCTAGGGCCGTACTGTACATTGGTGACAAAGTAGACTAATACTATTAGAAGGGAGGATACAACACTCTTATCATTCCTTGGGTAGCTAGGTGCCATAATGACATTGGGTGACAAAGAGACTAATACTATTAGAGGGAGATACAACAGCCTTATCATTCTTGGGTAGCTAAGGTGCCGTAACTGTACATTGTTGACAAAAGAGACTAATACTATAGAGGGAGGATACAACAGTTCTTATCATTCCTTGGGTAGCTAGGTGCCGTAACTGGTACATTTGGTGACAAAGAGACTAATACTATTAGAGGGAGGATACAACAGCTCTATCATTCCTTGGGTAGCTAGGTGCCGTTAACTGTACTATTGGTGACAAAGAGACTAAATACTATTAGAGGAGGATACAACAGTTCTTATCATTCCTTGGTAGCTAGTGCCGAACTGTACATTGTGACAAAGAGACTAATACTATTAGAGGGAGGATACAACAGTTCTTATCATTCCTTGGGTAGCTAGGTGCGTAACTGTACATTGGTGACAAAGAGACTAATACTATTAGAGGGAGGATACAACAGTTCTATCATTCCTTGGGTAGCTAGGTGCCGTAACTGTACATTTGGTGACAAAGAGACTAATACTATTAGAGGGAGGATACAACAGTTCTTATCATTTCCTTGGGTAGCTAGGTGCCGTAACTGTACATTGTGACAAAGAGCTAATACTATTAGAGGGAGGATACAACAGTTTCTTATCATTCCTTGGGTAGCTAGGTGCCGTAACTGTACATTGTGACAAAGAGACTAATACTATTAGGAGGATACAAGACAGTTTCTTATCATTCCTTGGTAGCTAGGTGCCGACTGTACATTGGTGACAAAGAACTAATACTATTAGAGGGAGGAATACAACAGCTTTTATCATTCCTTGGGTAGCTAGTGCCGTAACTGTACATTGGTGACAAAGAGACTAATACTATTAGAGGAGGATACAACAGTTCTTATCATTCCTTGGGTAGCTAAGTGCCGTAACCTGTACATTGGTGACAAAGAGACTAATAACTATTAGAGGGAGGATACAACAGTTCTTATCATTCCTTGGGTAGCTAGGTGCCGTAACTGTACATTGGTGACAAAGAGACTAATACTATAGAGGGAGGATACAACAGTTCTTATCATTCCTTGGGTAGCTAGATGCCGTAACTGTACATTGGTGACAAAGAGACTAATACTATTAGAGAGGTACAACAGTCCTTATCATTCCTTGGGTAGCTAGGTGCCGTAACTGTACATTGTGACAAAGAGACAAATACATTAGAGGGAGGACAGTTCTTATCATTCCTTGGGTAGCTAGGTGCCGAACTGTACATTGGTGACAAAGAGACTAATACTATTAGAGGGAGGATACAACAGTTCTTATCATTCCTTGGGTAGCTAGGTGCCGTAACTGTACATTGGTGACAAAGAGACTAATTACTATTAGGGAGATACAACAGTTTATCATTCCTTGGTAGCTAGGTGCCGTAACTGTACATTGGTGACAAAGAGACTAA
Organism: Microvelia longipes; assembly: GCA_018340805.1. Taxonomy (NCBI): domain Eukaryota; kingdom Metazoa; phylum Arthropoda; class Insecta; order Hemiptera; family Veliidae; genus Microvelia; species Microvelia longipes. The sequence continues at coordinate 40,474 of JACMZG010001918.1, forward strand.
TACTATTTAGAGGGAGGATACAACAGTTCTTATCATTCCTTGGGTAGCTAAGTGCCGTAACTGTAACATTGGTGACAAAGAGACTAATACTATTAGAGGGAGGATAAACAGTTCTTATCACCTTGGTAGCTAGGTGCCGTAACTGTACATTTGGACAAAGAGACTAATACTATTAGAGGGAGGATACAACAGTTCTTATCATTCCTTGGTAGCTAGGTTGCCGTAACTGTACATTGGTGACAAAGAGACTAATACTATTAGAGGGAGGATACAACAGTTCTTATCATTCCTTGGGTAGCTAGGTGCCGTAACTGTACATTGGTGACAAAGAGACTAATACTATTAGAGGGAGGATACAACAGCTCTTATCATTCCTTGGGTAGCTAGAAGCCGTAACGGTACATTGGTGACGTCATTTTTTTTTATTTTTCCTAATAATTACAATTTCACGTAAATATTACATTATTTTTCGACTATTTTGTTTTAATCAAGTAAATAAAATTTAAAATAAGTTTAATTATTATCTATTGCATGTATTCTTTAATTGTTAGTGTTGAACGAAGTGGCTTAATGTGGCATCACTGAAAAATGTCCGCAGTTAGTAGAGTGCATGCTACAATAGAAGTTGTAGAGGGTAGGGGAGTATATATTTTTTCTCTAGGGAGACTATAGTAGGGGTAAGTACAGTTACGGCTCCTATGGAAACTGTCTCACTTCCAGACCCCTTATCACTGTGTTAATTGGGTTCTGTACTCCCTCTAATAGTTTTATTCTCTTTGTGTAAACCATACTACGTTACTTAAGAAACTTCATAACTTATATAAGTGGCATACTGTCAGGATTTAAGCAAATTTTCAAATATATTAGTCAAAAACGTGATTTGTTTACATTATGTTATATATGTCAATCAATAGCACCGGAACCAATGCTGATAATTAAATTTAAACTTCATACAATGTTAACCATACATTTAAGTACACGCATAGAGATATATTAATAGAGAAGTCCTATAGGTTAGTAGTGATAGTAGTAGTAATATGGGGGGAGTGGTAGTAACTACCAGGCAAGTAGGCCATGTTTTTGGGCCCTTTTTACCAGCTCCCTAAGATAGTGTTCTACTCCTTTTAATTTCAAGTGTAGGTATATTTCATCTAATCTAGACAGAAGAGCCGTGAATTTCTATGGTCCTCTCATGCTTTTTTTCAAGCAATCATACATATTTTCACTGACTTATAGTCAAGTGAAAACTAGGAACAACACGTGCCCTCACAGTTAAACCAAACCTCCATAAACTTTAAACTACAAGGCATAAACAGTATAGTAATATAATGAATCTACTATAAGGGTCCTAAATTTTGCCTATACCTAGTTTCATTTAGGGTAAGGGATAAGGCAATTTTTTTAAGTTTTATAATTTTTAAAAAAAAATTATCCAGTCATTACTTTGGGTTAATGATGTCACACATATTTCATAAAGAATAGGGTTTGGGACATAAACAGTCCATTTTTCCTTCCTAGAAAGTGTTCGAAAGTTATTGTGTCCCATAGAAATGTCTAGGAACAAAGTCTCGTACATACATTAAAAATAGCTTTTAATGTATTTAAATACAGGCGAAATATAGTCACTTAAAGAAACAAATATCTTAAGTAGAAGTAAATATAGTGATTCAGTCCAATCCAGTGTCTTTTAATAAATTAAAAATTATATACAATGGTGATGAATACTGATAATATTGAAAATAGCTTAAAACTTTGAGGTCCTGGTGGTTTAATGATTAACATGTGGGTCTGCCACCCAGACAGTTTGGGTTCAATTACCAACTATAGGAATTTCATGTGCCATCCTTTGAAAAGGACAATAAGTAGCAGGTTCCAAGCCTGTGCGATATTAGGTACTCTAAAATGATCCCTAAATGAATCTGGGTTTAGGCCTATTTAGATGCCTCAATAGTAGTTTATAAAATTATATATATGTTTCTAACGGACAGGACACCCCTACGCGACCTTCAAGTGGATTACATCATACTGGACCGTCGAACCCTATTATCCCCTCTCATGGCTATAATCTTCGTCCTCGAAGACAAGGTCAGAGACAGGTATAAATAGGGGCCCGCTTAGTCTCCATCTTTAGTTCAGTTTTGTAGAGCATTGTGTTTCTATCCATGATTTCCTACATCCCTGAAGATGTCTCCCACAGTGGAAGCGAAACGTCGGATTCTTCATCTACATTGACGCGGTCACCACCGGAAGACCAAAATCTTCATGACAATAACCGCGGAAGCCTACGCAGTTTATTATATGTTTCTACATTATGGTTTCGAGAGCTGAAAAACTTATTACCTTAGCAGGGCTTGTGTTGTTTTTAGTTAAAGCTAAAGAAACTTATAGTAAAGCCACAGCTCTTTTGAGGATCAGACGCAAAATGCCTGCACTAGGACCCATAAGATAGAACACTATCTTCTATCTAAGGGAGTTAGCAAAAATGCCTGCACTAGGACTTATAAGAGAAAAAGTGCCTAAAAACATGGCCTATTTGCTAGATAATCTTTCCTTTCCCTAACTACTATTACTAACTTAAATCTTTGTTAAAGATTTAGAGCCCGATAAGTCTATTATCTTATCACTCTCTTCCCTTCATATTAAAAGATACAAGGAAACAAAATAACCACCCTACTAGAAAATATATCAACAAATGGTTACACACCTGAGCACACCGTCCATATAGATCAATACAAGGGTATATCCTCTCGGGTATATTATCACAAGCAATACCCATATCGACCCCGTCAAGGTAGAAGTGTAATGTAGCATCGTCATGTCTCTTAATTCCTATTATAGAACCCTGGTTCACTTTATCCAGATCTAGACTGTACCCTTGGGTAAGAGTAACTCCATCTTTCATAACAGCAAAACCTAAAACAGATTTTAAATTGAAAAAATAGCGAATAGCAATCAACGAAACAAAGTCCTATGGAGGAAGTTCTTCAGATAACTAGAATATATTTTTTTCATCGTAATTTTGTAAATTTTTGTGCCTTGATTTTTGTATATTGACTCACGCCATAAATTATAAAATAAATAAATGAATATATATATATATATATATATATATTAATATAATATATATATACTATATATATAAATATAATATATAAATATATTTTTTAATTTTATCCATAATTGGCCCTGCAATTATTTTTAATGATTAAATTTTTTTAAGGTGACAATTGTGGTTTTTATTAGTATTATATTACCATTTATTGCATAAAATATTTTTATTTACGACAAATTCTAATACTAAATACATTAAAAACACACAAATAGCAATATTGCTGTGGTTTCTCTGTTAGAGGTAGTTGGAGTTCGTGCAACATATATTTTATTGTGTTATCATTGTATTATTGTGTAAATTTTAAACTTTACATACTTTCATTTCGTTTTTATCTCATGATTTTTTTTTAATGTAGTTTAGGGTTATTTCAAGAATATGTATTGTTTGGTAGGGCCCCGATAAAGAACTTGCAGCTTAGTTCGAAACATTGACTTAGAGGATAATTATATAGTATTCAAGTAAAGCCGTGTTAATATTCTAAGATCGAGATTGGTATATGGTATATATATAATATATATAATATATATATATATATTATATATATTATATATATATATATATATATACAAAACAAACCAGCAATCATTTGCAGGTTTGTTTGAAAAACTATAGGGTCTATCTAGCCTTATTATTAAATTAAAATAGCTTGTAAAATTGTTTATGTCTTTATTTTAGTTATTTTCAGTTTTAGTGTTTTGTTTTAGCTTAAATATATTGACTGTGATAATTTCTGTGATATCACTCTTGTATTTTATAAATTTTGACTGTGATATATTTGTTGTTACTGAGTTAATATAAGTTATATTTGAGTTAAACAGCAATTTTGAGACGAAATAAAAAGCTTGACTATTTGTATACATGAAAATGTCTTAACAATAAAAAAAAATATTTATTTATTTATTAGTCAAGTCTGAAAGCTTTAGGAAATAAGAACGGTTGTTTATATGTCCAGAGCTTAGAATAATTCTATATATAGAAGGAGCACAGGACCATAAACACAATGTAATTCCACTGATAACACAAAAGCCGGTTGACTGGTGCACTTAAGTAATGCTGCCAACCTGACAACAAAACATTATTTTAAATATGTGTCATAAATATCTATTAATAAAGAAAGATTGTTAAGAACAAATATTATAACTTAAAACACATGCTGAGTATTAAATAAATCTGATGGTATTAGATGGAAAAAGGGTGGCGGAATACAAGAATCTACATTTAGTTGTCAATGACTACTTTTAATATAATTTTAATAAATACGTTAAACTACAATTTAAAATGCTTTAAATATTGTAATGCACCGATATTTATATTAGTATTTTATGAATAATCAATCATTAATTAATAATAGAACATAATTATTCAGCAACCGGAAGTATTGCCAACTTTTGTTTAGAAAATTGAATATTGTTAGGGTGGCAGCATTACTTAAGGCCACCAGTGAACCACCTTTCGTGTTATCAGTAGTGCTCCATCTATATATAGTATTATTCTAAGGTCCAGAGTTTATTCTAAAAAAATTGTAGAAAACCCCTCAAAATCAGAAAAGAATTACCTGACTAACATCCAAGTATCATGATCTAGATCAGTCATAGTTCCAGGGAGCTCCAACTCACTCGGTGATATAGCCGTTACCCCTGAATCACAACATACCAAAATCTGTTAACCAATAAATTCAAGTAGCATCACTATTAATTTTAAAGCCATAACAGTAAATAAGTATAAAAATTATCTAAAAGAAGAAATAAGCCATTATAAACATTTTACAAAACAGACACAGGCTAGAAATTAAATGAAACAACAAACCTGCTTCAATAGATCCAGTCCATCTGTCTACGATTCTTTCGACAATAACGCTAAACATTTCACCTGGTTCCAAAGGTCTATTTGTTATAACAATGGCATCGTTGAATTCTGCCATAGCACGAGGTCTATTGGCTGTCAAACCTCCGTTTGAAATGCGAGCGTTCCTGCCATGTATCCAGTGAAAATGAATATCCCTGTGAATATATAAGTATTGCTTGATTAGTTCTAGAGATCATCATGCATTATATACATACATACATACATGCATACATACATACATACATACATATAATATATATATATATATATATATATATATATATATTATATATATATATATTCTGGGTATCTGAAGAACTTCCCGTAGGACTTTGATTCGTTAATTGCGATTAACGAATGGTATCTCCTATACTGGTATATCTCCTATACCAGGAAGGATCTACTGGTAAAAGAGACCTAGGAAGAGTCTATAGGAAGGATCTAGTGGAGGAATAGAACTAGTAAGTACTTTATCACTTCCGCCTTCTTATTACAGGGTATAAGTAAAACTTACGTTGGTAAAGGGAGAGTAGGTTGAGGAGTAGTAGGACTACAACCAGGACACTGTGTTACAATACTAGCTTGGCTCGCTTGTCCGTATAAATCTACGACAGCGTACAACCCAGACGGAAGACCAGTTCCGGCTTCACCTTGATCTATACCGTTGACTAGGAAGTGAAGAGATCCACCGTCACGGATAACAACACCAACTCTGTCTCCAGCCGATAGTCTGTCTAAGTTTACACCTTATCAAATAAATAAAACAAATTATTTTTTTCTAATTTGACTTAGTATTAAGTGGATAATTAATGGGCTGTCAAAAATACAAATAAATAATTGTTCCCCCCCCCCCATATCTTACACTTCTCTTAGAACCTTTGAATGAAATATATTTTAAACAAAGTAACATAAATAAAATTTACAAAGAAATCTTAAGTCTTCATCAACCCCCTACTTGTAATTCCCCCTACATATCATGGCCCCCTTAAAATCTTTCATCGCCTCCTACATCTCATGTATTTATATACAATAGTGTCGAGAAACCAATGAGTTTGGTCAGATATGAAATTGTGGTTTCACTTCCAGGACTTACCTTATTGGCTCTCTTGGGTTTTTCTCCCGTACTCTTAACTAATTATAACCATAAGTTATACTATAATCATGGCCTGATTGCCGACTATTGCTAATAATTTAAGTACAAGTCAATGATGAATATACACTTTACAACTATGTTGTATATGGTATTTTTAGACATGGTTAATATTTAATACACTTGAGTTTAAAAAAAAAAAATATATTTAATTGTCAAACCACAATACATAAAAAAGAAAAACTGACCGGTTTCGACTATTACTTAGTCATCTTCAGAGTACTTTTTATAAACTTACTTTATTTTTATAAACTTACTAACTTAGTTTATAAAAAGTACTCTGAAGATGACTAAGTAATAGTCGAAACCGGTCAGTTTTTCTTTTTTATGTATTGTGGTTTGACAATTAAATATATATTTTTTTTTTAAACTCAAGTGTATTAAATATTAACCATGTTTAACATATACCACAAAATCTCTGTCAAAACAACTAATGATGGTATTTTTAGAGCTATAAATATAGTGTTACACACAATTATAATTGACAGCGTGGGAAAATAATAAGAGGGAGCCAATGAGATTACTTCTGGATGTTAAACCACACCCACAATTGGGTATCAGGCCAATCTCATGGGTTCCTTGCCCACTATTTTCCCTGTCAACTGATTTTAACCGTGTGTTATACTACAGGTACTTTTAGGAGTACTCTCAAAAAATAACTGTTTTAGAACAGTTAAAAATTGTTTGTTTCAAGTTTAAAATTGTCTCACCATAATCATCGATGACTGATTGGCCATTATGCATAACAGCACTTCCTGTCATGACCCAGGTACCAGATCTAACATTAGTCATTGTAGACGGATGCTCCAACTCCGATGGCCCATGACTTGTAACACCTATTTCAATCGATCCTGTCCATTTTGTAATCATCTTGTCTAATCTCACTTCGAACAGTTCGTTAGTTTTTAACGGTCTGTTACTTAAAACAACGGCATTGTTAAAATCATCAATCCCGTTAGGTCTTAAAGCAGTCAAACCATTATTAATAACGGCTGCTAACGATCCGCAATTAGGATGGAATTTGAGTTGATCATCGATTTCTTCTTCTTCTTGTAATATAGAAGCGTTGCGTCGTGTTATTAAATTCTGTTCTTCTCGTTCGTCCCGATCGACTATTGTTATTTTAACCGTCATTCCATAAAGGTCGACAACGGCCCAAACGGTAAGCGATATAGAACTTGCCGCAATACCTTGATCCATCCCGT
>JACMZG010001918.1:52785-55561 GCA_018340805.1 Microvelia longipes
TAAACACCTTCTATTATTAATATAATTCATGGTGATATTATTACAAGAGAGATAGATTATTTTGGTTGAATTTTGAACAGTAATTTTCTTGTGAAGATTTAGGTCTTCCGGTGGTGACTGAACCAATGCAGATAAAGAATCCTTAGTTTCGCTTCCACTGTTGGAAGACATAAATCTTTATGACAATAACCGTGTAAATTATTTTGGTTGAATTTTGAACCATGGATAAAGTAATTTGAACCCCAAAGATAATTATTAAATTCAATAAACAGTACAATTACAGTAATTTAGATTAAACGGAAACAAACCAAAGCACCAGTCCTGGGGTGAAACTTGATGCGCTCCACTGGTGGATGAGAACACAATGGAAGTGTCTGGTGGATAGTTGGTGGAATATCGAGTGAAACTTCAAGACTAGAGTCGCACCCAGACTCGATACTAATGTTACACAAGCACTCCGAACTGTCACCTAAATAAATAATTTAATATTAAAACAAACTAGCATAAAAAAAAAATAAAATACAAACAATATATAATATATATATATATATATATATATATATATATATAATATATATATTATTATATATATTATATATATATATATATATAATATATAATATATATGTTTTTAGATCTGTTTAATTAATATAAATTACATTTTAGGTATTTTTTAACTCTTATTTAATTTTTGGGTATTTTTTGAAACATGATATGCCTTGTGAGCTTGAATAAAGGCGAAATATCGTTTTGATTGTAGTTTGGTGAAGTTTTTACCGTCCCATCCTGTGTCCGAAAAATAAAAGCATAAAACAATGGACTAATACTAAAAATAATTATATATATATATATTTAATATATATATATATATATATATATATATATATATATATATATATATATATATATATATATATATATAACACACCCACACACACTACACATTATATATATATATAATATATATTTATATTATATATATATATATATATATATATATATATATATATTAAATCATTTATAACTATTTTTTCTTAAATTAAGAGAAATGAATATAAAATAAGTTGTAATTAATATTAATCGCATATATTCTTTAATTATCTGTGTAATATAAAGTGATTTAATGTGAAGGCTCTAAAAAATTCCTACCGTTTGTAGGGTGCATGTTTTCTGATTCATAATTATTATCTAACCTAACTAGGTCTCTTCCTTTTTAACATCTTAACAGTTTGGCACTGATGATGGCCTCTTTGAAGTTTTGTCGAAAGACCTCTTAGTTTTCATTACTTGCATACCTACATATTTTTCGAGAATTCATTTAATAATAATACACTATTAACAATAATTTTCTTGTGAAGATTTAGGTCTTCCGGTGGTGACTGAATCAATGCAGATAAAGAATCCTTAGTTTCACTTCCACTGTTGGAAGACCTAAATCTTCATGACAATAACCGTGTAAGCCTACTCATTATAGTATAAAACATGGTTGAAATCAGTTGACAGCATGGGAAAATAATGGGAGAGAGCCAATGAGTTTACTCCTGGATGTTAAACCACACCCACTACATCATATCATGCTAACCTTATTGGTTCCTCATCACTATTTTCCCACGCTACCACCTGATTTGATCATGCAAATACAATAGCAATATTCGCCTACAACCCATGAGTCAAATATAGCTGACCTAACCTGATAAAAATAGATGTAACTTACAGAACGGGGGAATGATGGTAACTTGCGACACTTTTCCGTAGACATCGATAACGGCAAAAACTCTCGCAGGTATGTTACAGCTAACAATGCCGTATGAAACTCCATTCATATACAACTCCAACTCTCCCTGCATAGAAATACCACATATCAAGTTGTTTAATAAGTTAAGTTTTTCTACTCCCCAGTTACTATTTGAAGAATTTTGTGTTAAAATCAATATTCCAAGAGAAAAAGAGTAAAAATAACAAAAAAATAAATATAGAATAATAATTGAAATATAGAATAGTAACAGTCTTCAGCTTCAAGCTGTACAGCTTCTTGAAGACTGCGAAAAATTATATATAAGTAAATATAAAAGCAAATAAAAATGAGCATAAGTGTAAAAAAAATAAAATAATACATGTAACATGACGTATAATTATTGTCAAATTGTAAGAAATACTGTGTAAGTATTAAATAAAGATATTTATTATTTTTAATAACTACATCTACCTAAAGGTAGATATTCAACATTTAGATATTTAATTTGACCAACTTTTTAACCTAAACTTCCTTTCACCTGCTTTTGTAGAGTGTGAGGCCTATACTACTCTTCGTACCAGCATATTTGGCGTAGGCCTCTTTTATGAGGAGGAACTTTCTTCTCTTAGTTGGAGAGATATCCTACAATATATTAATCTTTCCAATAGATTCCAAATGCCAGGTCTAAAAATGTGACTCATTTTGTACTACTTCAAAACATTTTTTTCTGAAAATATACTTTAAATTATAAAGAAAAAACATAGTCAACATAGGACTCCACTCTGTGCAGGGCTCCCTTTATATGATTGCGCATGTTCTAAATTTCAGTTTTCTTGAAATAAGTGGTACCTGACATTTTTTATCTACTCCTTGTACTGTAAGTTCTACTTACAGTCTTGTTATCTCACACTGCAAGTGTACTTTAACTCCCTAGAGAGGAAAAGTGTAAGTGTTGCCAACTTGACAGAATTTTTTTAGTAAAATTTTTAGAAATTTAAGGAAATTTTTAGGATTTTTTTCGGTGTTATGTTGGTACTACGG
>JACMZG010001918.1:56485-82280 GCA_018340805.1 Microvelia longipes
TAATTTTGACTGTGATATTTCTGTGATATCCTCTTTTAGTTTAAATTTTACTGTGATATTTTCTGTGATATCACTCTTGTAGTTTAAATTTTTGACTGTGATATTTTCTGTGATATCACTCTTGTAGTTTAATTTTGACTCTGATATTTTCTGTGATATCACCTCTTTTAGTTTAAATTTTAACTGTGATATTTTCTGTGGATATCACTCTTGTAGTTTAAACTTTTTGACTGTGAATATTTTCTGTGATATCACCTCTGTTATTTTCTGTGATATCACTCTTGTAGTTTAAATTTTGACCTGTGATATTTTCTGTGATATACTCTTGTAGTTTAAATTTGACTCTGATTTTTTTCTGTGATATCACTGTTGTAGTTTAAATTTTAACTGTGATATTTTCTGTGATATCATTCTTGTAGTTAAAATTTGACTCTGAATATTTTCTGTGATATCACTGTTGTAGTTTAAATTTTGACTGTGTGATATCATTCTGTAAGTTTAATTTTGACTGTGATATTTTCTGTGACTCTTGTAGTTTAAATTTGACTGTGTATTTTGTGATATTCTTGTAGTTTAATTTTGTGATATTTTGTGATATCACTCTTGTAGTTTCAAATTTGACCTGATATTTTCTGTGATATACTCTTTTAGTTTAAATTTTAACTGTGATATTTTCTGTGATATCACTCTTGTAGTTTAAATTTTGACTGTGATATTTTCTGTGATATCACTCTTTTAGTTTAAATTTTAACTGTGATATTTTCTGTGATATCACCTTGTAGTTTAATTTTGACTGTAATATTTTCTGTGATATCACTCTTTTAGTTTAAATTTAACTGTGATATTTTCTGTGATATCACTCTTGTAGTTTAAATTTTTGACTGTGATATTTTCTGTGATATCACTCTTTTAGTTTAAATTTAACTGTGATTTTTCTGTGATATCACTCTTGTAGTTTTAAATTTTGACTGTAATATTTTCTGTGATCATCTTGTCTGTGATATCACTCTTGTAGTTTAAATTTTGACTGTGATATTTCTGTGATATCACTCTTTTAGTTAAATTTTTAACTGTGATTTTCTGTGATATCACTCTTGTAGTTTTAAATTTTAACTGTGATATTTCTCTGTGATATCACCTTTTAGTTTAAATTTTGGACTATGATATTTTCTGTGATATCACTCTTGTAGTTTAAATTTTGACTGTGATATTTTCTGTGATATCACTTTTAGTTTATTTTTAACTGTGATATTTTCTGTGATATCACTCTTGTAGTTTAAATTTTGACTGTGATATTTTCTGTGATATCACTCTTTTAGTTTAAATTTTAACTGTGATATTTTCTGTGATATCACTCTTGTAGTTTAAATTTTGACTGTAATATTTTCTGTGATATCACTCTTTTAGTTTAAATTTTAACTGTGATATTTTCTGTGATATCACTCTTGTAGTTTAATTTTGACTGTAATATTTTCTGTGATATCACTCTTTTAGTTTAAATTTTAACTGTGATATTTTCTGTGATATCACTCTTGTAGTTTAATTTTTGACTGTAATTTTTCTGTGATATCACTCTTTTAGTTTAAATTTTAACCTGTGATATTTTCTGTGATATCACTCTTGTAGGTTTAAATTTTGACTGTAATATTTTCTGTGATATCACTCTTGTAGTTTAAATTTTGACTCTGATATTTTTTCTGTGATATCACTGTTGTAGTTTAAATTTTAACTGTGATATTTTCTGTGATATCACTCTGTAGTTTAAATTTTGACTGTGATATTTTCTGTGATATCATCTTTTAGTTTAAATTTAACTGTGATATTTTCTGTGATATCACTCTTGTAGTTTAAATTTTGACTGTGATATCCCTGTTGTGACTGTGTTAATATAAGTGATACTTGAGCTAAACAGCAAAATTTGAGACAAAAATGGATTATAAAGCTTTGACTGTTGTATACATGAAAATGTCTTGAGACTAAAAATAATATTTATATATTATTATAAGTCAAGAGGGTTCTTATGTGGTACACTTACCACCACTCGTAAGTGTAGCACTGGTGGTACCCAAAAGACTTTTAATTGGTACTTTTAATAAGTAGTAAAGTCATTCTTCAGTGAATTTTTTCATTATTATTATTTTAAAAGATTAATATGTAAAGGTTTTCTTCTTTGTATTATCCCTAATTGATATCAATTTGAAAATGTGCAATTACAAATTTTTATTTTACTAACCAGAATTGTTTTACATGGCAAGGACAAACCAGGTTTATTGGACAACCAATCTCATTAATGCTGTCTTTTGTTTTAATAAGCTCTAGAAGAAACAAAACAATATGATTGGTTGAATTTAAACCTTATGCAAGTTATGTAAGAAATCAACCAATCATATTGTTATGTTGTTAACTCATTGATGCTGTCTTTTGTTTTAATAAGCCTCTAGAAGAAACAAAACAATATGATTGGTTGAATTTAACCTTATGCAAGTTATGTAAGAAATCAACCAATCATCATATTGTTATGTTGTAACTTATTGATGCTGTCTTTTGTTTTAATAAGCTCTAGAAGAAACAAAACAAACGATTGGTTGAATTTAACCTTAGCAAGTTATGTAAGAAATCAACCATCATATTGTTATGTTGTTAACTTATTGATGCTGTCTTTTGTTTTAATAAGCTCTAGAAGAAACAAACAATACGATTGGTTGAAATTTAAACCTTATGCAAGTTTACGTAAGAAATCAACCATCATATTGTTATGTTGTTTAACTCATTGATGCTGTCTTTTGTTTTAATAAGCTCTAGAAGAAACAAAAAAATACGATTGGTTGAATTTAAACCTTATGCAAGTTATGTAAGAAATCAACCAATCATATTGTTATGTTGTTAACTCATTGATGCTGTCTTTGGTTTTAATAAGCTCTAGAAGAAACAAAACAATACGATTGGTTGAATTTAAAAACCTTATGGCAAGTTATGTAGAAATCAACCAATCATATTGTTATGTTGTTAACTCATTGATGCTGTCTTTGTTTTTAATAAGCTCTAGAAGAACAAAACAATATGATTGGTTGAATTTTAAACCTTATGCAAGTTATGTAAGAAATCAACCAATCATATTGTTATGTTGTTAACTTATTGATGCTGTCTTTTGTTTTAATAAGCTCTAGAAGAAACAAAACAATACGATTGGTTGAATTTAAACCTTATGCAAGTTATGTAAGAAATCAACCAATCATATTGTTATGTTGTTAACTTATTGATGCTGTCTTTTGTTTTAATAAGCTCTAGAAGAAACAAAACAATACGATTGGTTGAATTTAAACCTTATGCAAGTTATGTAAGAAATCAACCAATCATATTGTTATGTTGTTAACTCATTGATGCTGTCTTTTTGTTTAATAACGCTCTAGAGAAACAAAAAATACGATTGGTTGAATTTAAACTTATGCAAGTTATGTAAGAAATCAACCAATCATATTGTTATGTTGTTAACTCATTGATGCTGTCTTTGGTTTTAATAAGCTCTAGAAGAAACAAAACAATACGATTGGTTGAATTTAAACCTTATGCAAGTTATGTAAGAAATCAACCAATCATATTGTTATGTTGTTAACTCATTGATGCTGTCTTTTGTTTTAATAAGCTCTAGAAGAAACAAAACAATACGATTGGTTGAATTTAAACCTTATGCAAGTTTGTAAGAAATCAACCAAATCATATTTGTTATGTTGTTAACTCATTGATGCTGTCTTTTGTTTTAATAAGCTCTAGAAGAAACAAAACAATACGATTGGTTGAATTTAAATCTTATGCAAGTTATGTAAAAAATCAACCAATCATATTGTTATGTTGTTAACACATTGATGCTATCTTTTGTTTTATTGAGCTCTAAGAGAAACAAAACAATATGATTGGTTGAATTCAAACCTTATGTAAGAAATCAACCAATCATATTGTTATGTTGTTAACTCATTGATGCTATCTTTTGTTTTAATGACCTCTAGAAGAAACAAAACAATATGATTGGTTGAATTCAAACCTCATGTAAGAAATCAACCAATCATATTGTTATGTTGCTAACACATTGATATAATATAGTCTATTGTAATAAATTTTCTTACTTCAGAAGTTCGAAGGAGTCCTAGTTTATCTCCTTCATTTAACTTATCCAAATTTAACGGATAGTTGTCCACAATAGTTTTTCCGTCTTTAATTACCGTTTTACCGGCCAGAAGCTGAAACATTAAAAATAATTGACCATGTTAAGTTGACATCACAGGGAAGCTGGGGGGTTTTAAAATCAGGGATCAGAGTTCTTGAATATAGACCAGGAGCCCAGGGGTGTTTTGTTAATAAAAAGTGTGATGGCTGGAACCGGTCTCAATTTTCGTAAATACCTTCCTGAACAAGAATCTGCAATTCTGCCGACTCGTATCGGATGGTGTCCCAGCAGAACGCACTTAGGGGTCAAAGTTTGCTGGGACACCCCAGAAGGGGTGTGCCAGGATCTGAATTGCAGATCCTTGTTCAGGAAGGTATTTACAAAAAATTGAGACCGGTTCCAGCCATTACACTGTTTGTTAACTTGGGTGGTAAATTTGACCTGTAAAGTGCGTTCTGCCTGGGACGCCCATCCGATTCGAGTCGGCAGAATTGCAGATCCTTGTTCATGAAGGTATTTACAAAAAAATTAAACCCATTTCCAGCCATTACACTTTTTATTAACTTGGGTGGTAGATTTGACCTGTAAAGTGCGTTCTGCCTGGGACACCTATCTGATACGAGTCGGCAGAATTGCAGATCCTTGTTCAGGAAGGTTTTTACGAAAAATTGAGACCAGTTCCAGCCATTACACTTTTTATTAACAAAACTCTCCTGGGCTCTTGGTCTAATAAACGGGATGATGTGCTAAGCAGATTCACCATACAAAAAAGTGGTCCCTTTGAGGATTTAAAACAAAATAGAAAATAATCCATTACAAAACATTTTTTTCTTATTATAAGGTTTCCCATGCTTTATCTTTTTCTCTTTAATTAATATAGAAGTTCCTTAAGGCATTTTCCTTAATACATTTTAAAACACAAAATTACCACTAATATTTTGTTTTAATTATTTAAAATAGCATAAATATAATTACAATATTGTTAAAATATTATAATTTAAAAGTTGAAATAACACCGATAACACATAATTATTGTTATCACATGTGATAAGAGTGATTTCCCGCCAGAACTTGAGTTGACTAAAAAAACTGTGAAGCGGTTTTGCAATAGAATAAAGCAGCTAGGAGTCTGAATTTAATGTTGGTTGTATGTGTTTTACTCTTAGAATAATACTATATTATTAAGGAGCACAGGAAGTAAACACAATGTAATTCCACTGATAACACGAAAGCCGGTTGACTGGTGCCTTAGAATAATACTATATTATTAAGGAGCACAGGAATGTAAACACAATGTAATTCCACTGATAACACGAAAGCCGGTTGACTGGTGCCTTAGAATAATACTATATTATTAAGGAGCACAGGAATGTAAACACAATGTAATTCCACTGATAACACGAAAGCCGGTTGACTGGTGCCTTAGAATAATACTATACATAGAAGGAGCACAGGACCGTAAACACAATGTAATTCTACTGATAACACGAAAGCCGGTTGACTGGTGCAACTAAGTAATGCTGCCAACCTGACAACAAAACATTATTTTAAATATTTGTCATAAATATCTATTAATGAAGAAAGATCGTAAAGAACAAATATAATAACTTAAAACACCTGCAGAGTATTTAATAAAACTGGTCTTAGATGGCAAAAGGGTGGCGGAATACAAGAATCTACATTTAGTTGACGAGGACTACTTTTAATAATTTTAATAAATACGTTAAACTACAATTAAAATGCTTTAAATATTGTAATGCACCGATATTTATATTAGTATTTTATGAATAATCAATCATTAATTAATAATAGCACATAATAATCAGCAACCAGAAGTATTGCCAACTTTTTTTTTTAGAAAATTGTATATTGTTAGGGTGGCAGCATTACTTAGTCGCCTTTCGTGTTATCAGTAGTGCTCCTTCTATATATAGTATTATTCTAAGGTTTTACTTTACTACCATCCTGTATTATCTTACTACTAGCCTGTATATTTTTACTATCCTATATGTATAATATCAAACAAACCCATGTTTCAGGCTTAAGGTCGACAGCACTTGGTGGAACATTAATGTTATCAGGATCTATAGTAGTAACTCCAACTTCCAGCCCACCAGTCCAAGAATATATCTGTAACGTTAATAAAATATTAGATGCTACATCAATCATCAAATACTATAAATAGAGAAACGAACAACTTATAAGTAAAATTTGATGTATCAAATTTGAACATCAAATGAAATGTATGTCGCAATGCATTGCAATGTAATGCATTGCGACATATTGCGATGTATTCATCGCAGTGGAGAGGAGATCAAAATGAATCAACCGCTTGACATAATTCAGCCCATCAATCAGCAAGAGCTGAATTAAATGACAAGCAAAATTAATAAGAGCAGCAACAAATGTAATAAAGAAATGAGCCTCTTTAAAAAATTTATTATTTCACGATGGTGACAAAGAAATTATTTTTATAACTTCAGTAAGCGCAGTGGAATTTTCTTTAATAATAACAACACCAACAACGTCTTTCCACTAAATTTAAACTTTATTGTACAGAGCCGACTTTCGCAATAATGCCATCTACAGTGCCTAAACAGTAATAACAAAACTTAGCAAATAATAATAAACATCAAGTAGATAAATAAAAAAGCAAATAAATAAGTTAAGTCTAAAAAAGTTAAAACACAATAAAAAAGTTAAATAAATAAAAACAGTATATACATTAGAAAAACCCTAAAACAATAAAAAAGATCAGTTACCGTTGTGGGATGTTGAGTCTTTCCAAAAAAAAAGACTCAACATCCCACCACGGTAACTGATCTTTCTTATTGTTTTTGGGGTTTTCTAATGTATATACTGTTTTTATTTATTGTGTTTTAACTTTTTTAGACTTAACTTATTTATTAGCTTTTTTATTTATCTACTTGATGTTATTATTATTTGCTAAGGTTGTTATTACTTGTTTAGACACTGTAGATGGCATTATTGCCAAAAGTCGGCTCTGCACAATAAAGTTTAAATTCAGTGGAAAGACGTTGTTGGTGTTGTTATTAAATTATTTTTACATTGGGGTTATTTTTTTGCTACTTCATAAAATTGTAATTTAATATAATAATAATAACACTGATTAATTTTAACTATATTACTTTATGAATAATAATATTATATACCTAATATAGTGGGAAGGTTACAAGGCCTATCGATTAAAAAAAAATCTCGTGCCGAGACCAGAACTTCCCCAGCTTGTTTATTTACTCCACGCCAGAATTACGTTATTATTACGTTATTAACTTAACTAAAGTAAATAGGATGACGAAATATTAGCATCAGTACCAAGATTTGAACCTAGAAACTCTAGCTTAGAGTAATCTTGTTGGCTTCGGACCATTTTTATTGACTTCAACACCCCAAAAAAATAAATTATTATTAAATTAATTATTATTTCTTACTGCAAAAAGGTGTGGTGAGAAATAATAACCTTGAATTTTATTAAAAAAAATTCTGATGCAGCAAACAGGGTTTATGCCGTCACAACAATGCCGTCACAACAATGCCGTCACAACAATGCCGTCACAACAATGCCGTCACAACAGCCTGGTTTTCAATGAGTTCGTGTCCTCCTATCAACCCCAAAGGTTATTGGGTACAAAGGGTGATTTGTGTACCAAAGTTTGTTAAAATATATAAATTATATATATATATATATATATATATATATATATATATATATTATATATATATATATATATATTATATGTACATATGTAGTTTCGCAAAACGTAATTTTTTGTGGTTAGGGACCCAAGAAACGGATTTTTGATCCACCAGGAGTGGTGCCACTCCTGGGCGCACCCCACGACATGAGCTATTATTAAAAAGTTTTTCAAAAGAAAACTCACAATTATGACAATAAACAACACAAGAAACAATTATGAATAAACAACAAGAAAACAATTATGACAATAAACAACACAAGAAAACAATTATGACAATAAACAACACAAGAAAACAATTATGACAATAATTATGACAATAATTAAAAGAAAATAATACAAAATTAAACAATTCAGCTACATTTTAAGTATAATCAACAAACACCTACTTTCTTGTCAATCCTGAACTGAAAGAGTTCATGGTCAGTTAACGGTTCAGAGCTAAAAACAAGACCAAAATTGAATTCACTGGCACTCCTAGTGGCCGTTCTATTTTCATTGCTTAGTTTGATCCGGCTACCACACTTGGCATGAAACATAGCACCGAAATCAATCTCTTCTCAGTATTGCAAACATACCTTCATGGCAGAACCATTTTACACATCATGAGCCATATCACATAAATCTTAAAACCCATTTTGGTACTCTAAAAAGAAAATTTCTTAAACAAAGCATAATTATGAATCAATACAGCACAAATATTATTAAAAAATGTAAAACAAAAGTTCTTATCAGTCTATCAGTAATGTAAACAAATAGAACTTTACTGTCATAGAAACTAAGACACCTTAATAAGTTCAAAAATTTACTAAACCACTTTAATTGTCTTAGCTACATAATATTAATTAAATTCCAAACAAATAATTAAAATATTCATAAAAAATGAACGCTTGATCTCATCTACGAATGGCTTATCAAAAACATCGTTCAATTCATAAACGTAAATTGATTTTACAAAACCAATAACTAAATTTAAACTCTTTTGTTTTTACTACAATAGAATAAATATCAAATCAAATAAAATTTTTTACACAAATTCAAAAGTTTTTAGAAAAATATCGCAAAAAAACTATTCTAGTCTTATCAGAATGTAAACAAAACTAAGTTCAAAGTTTGCCTGATTTTAATTTATTCAGTTATGAGCCGAACATTATTTTAACAATGTATATTAAAATTAACATTAAAATATACTAATTTACAACAATTAATTGAAATTTTGGACAAAAAGTGGTTATTTAATTAATTTTTAACGGTGATTAAAAATCCTACTTTTTTCACATTTAAATGAATACAGTCGTAGACGCGGCATTTTTAGGCGCTTCACATCGTAGGAGCTCCAGTTAAAGTGAGCATATGAAGCGCTAAAGAATGGCGCGTCAACAAAATGCATGTGTTTTTATAAGTTCTTTGAAGTCAAAGAGACTAATAATATAGTATTAGTCTCTTTGCTTAAAGAATTTTATTTTCTCGCATGATTTCCCCAAGGATGTTGAATAAAGGGGATGACGCACTAAGTCGAATTGCCATTCAACAAAGTGACCCCATCGAAAATCAAAACAGAGATGAATGCAACACGAAACACACGTCAAAAACCAACTGCACATGCTTGTACGAACTGCGCATGCTTATAATCCTTATAACAGCGTAGGTCTTAAAATTTAGAGGCAAACTTATAACCTAAGGGGAGGTAAGTTTGCTCCTATTTCTCTATCTCATACAACTTCCATGGGGTCAGAAATGTTCCTTAATGCGTCATCCCCTTTATTCAACATCTTTGGATTTCCCTAAAAACACAGACGCTCCAAATCGTGACAGCGGTAATCATTGACGCTCTATGGAGCGCCTATAATTTGTAGCGTCTACGAACGGCACCCCATTTAATTGTTGTTGTTGTTTCAATTTAATGTCTATCCAATTTATGGAATGGCTGACAATACAAGCGTTATTGTTTCAGGAGCCTTGTTTTACTTGATTTTTGTTTTTGGATTCTGATTTTTTCTTTCTTGATGTCTTCTTCAGGTCTAATATATATTACCACTTTTATGCTAACTTTTATACCACTTTTGTAATAATAGAAAGCAAAATTAAAGCTAATATTATTAATAAAAATAATTGAAATAGTCCAGAAACAGAGATTTTTATAATTAATAGTCCTTTGGTTTATTAAGTCTAAATTATATAATTCCCACAGAGTGGTTCGTGTTCGTGGTTTAAGTTATGATTTATTTTTAAGTATTATATATTAATGGGTCCGCCAGCCTGGGCCAGTTTGGTCTTATAGCTAGACTTAAACTAATAATCAAGTTTATCTACATATTTACATTTTTTGCCTACTGTTAAATTTCCAAAAGCAAATTTAACAGTGTTATTTACAGTTAAATTTTTAGAAAACCAGCAAAATTATTTACAAAGATATATATAAAAAATTTAGTTGTCTTGAAAATAATATGTCAGACATCTAATAATATGTCAGACAGTCTAAAACTAAATTATAACTGTTATTATTAGAATACTCTAAATGATACAAAAAAATAAAAGTATTTCTGTACTCATTAGGTATTGAATAAATGTTATAAAAATTCATATTAATTATAAGAATACAAAATAAAATACACAAAAAGGATCTGATTGATCATTCATTATTATTTAAAAAAAAAAAAAAAATATATATATATATATATATATATATATAATATATATATATATATATATATATATAGTTTCGCGAAACGTATTTTTTTGTTATTAGGGACCTCTGAAACGGATTTGTGTCGTGGTCCGAGGTTCGAATTCCGCCATGACGCCTATCCCATAAGGCGAATTTCCAAAGGAAATTCGCTAAAATATAAAGTTTAACTAATCGTCGTAATTAAAACAAAATAGGAACAAATAAGACTTAAAACTATAATTTAAATCGGGTACGGGGTACCTCGGAACTTTTCCTCATCACATCGGAGTCGCTACGCTTATCTTCCCTGCTTCGGACTCGCTTCGCTCGTCCTCAGAATATACAATTCGCCAAATTTATACAGCAACACGTCTTCGGACTCGCTTCGCTCGCCCTTGGATAGAAAAATGCATTAGTTTAATTTCTTCGGTAACCCATACAACACTGACCATGCTTAATGCTGCTTAACATCTACGATCCAACAAAAATCATAGATATACTTGTCTTATTGAAACGAAACTTAGTGTACTTATTTATTAGGAATTAATATAAACTTGTACCGAATTTCAACTCAATTGGACAATTTCCTAATTTTTTACAATTGATTTAAAAAACGTACACAAGTCATTTGATAAAAAGTGAACTAATGTAGATAATGAGGTGAAACTTGTCACACATGTTAGTCTTATACATGGCTACATTCAGCACGCATGTAGCCAAATCTCTATCCGATCGCATCATTTTTCCGTGTTTTATGGTTTTTTCGAAATTTTCGCTGAGTCATTATAGCGGGTTATACAAAAACTATTTTTGTACAAATTTTTAACTCTCTAGCATAAACACACTGGGAGCTACGATGATAACAGACACACACACATAACTTTGCTAAATCAACTCAGGAGGCCTTAGAAAACCCTGAAACGGATAATTCCGGTGACATCCCGGTTTCGGATTTTTTTTTTTGCCAACAACAATTTTCCTATATACACGGTATAAATAAGGAAAAGTTAAAACGAGTTAATCTAATACTAAAATATCAATATAAGTGTCCTTAATATCAAAAAGTATAAATTTAATAACAAAGGAATTAAAACAAATATACTTACAAAATAAAAAAGAAATTTAAATAAAAAAAAATTTAAAATTTTCTTAAAAAAAAGCCACCATTAGCAATTCTTCATAAATTTTGTCCATAAACTAAATATGCTAGATAATTTAAAATAATAGGTCGGACAGAAAAAAAGAGAATAAATATTAAGTTATTTCTTTAACACTGCAGGGAAATTGAATATTAATCAAGGATCTTAAATAAAGAATAAGGATCTTTATCTATTTGAAATATATACTCCTAGGATAAATAGTTCAACCAGAAAAAATACTGTGTTTATAGATGGAAAAATAGTTATTTATGCCATAAGGCTGAGAAGTGTGTCTTTATGTCACGGCAATTAGATTTACCGACGAGCGAAGCGAGTCGGGAAAAATTGCCAAGACATAAAGACATTCTCAGCCGGATGGCATACACTATTTTTTTGAGGTAGCACTCATTAAATAAAGCACTCATTAAAAAAAATCAAAAAATAGCACTCATTAAACTGCGCTATATACTTAATTGAAAAAAAAAACAAACGTCCAATTATTATTAACTCCATATTATCGTCGTCATTGAATTCATTCATAGCTTCACACTTTTACTCAAAAATGTAGAAGCTTTACAAATAAACACACAAATATTGTCAATTAAAACACCTTTTAAAAACGAAAAAAATTAGTCTACGAACAAAAATAGAAACAAAATGAACGTTTTTAAAGAAAACTCATAAAGGTTTAACACGGATTGTTTTTTTGAACACGCTACATTACAGTAATGGCGGCAACATATGAATTACTTTTACGTCCTAGGAGTTTTTTTACATTCATTATGGTCCTCGGAGGAGAAAAGTACTAAATAACCTCCTATAACAATAATGATTGGCTTCTCATCCTAAAAACGGTCCAATAAAGAGCTCAATTACGTACTACCTCAAAAAAAGAATTTAATAAATTAGATAAAACTATAAAAGATATCAAAGTAATAAAGCAATTTAAACATTTATTATTTGAACACCTCTATTTAGAAATGTTTAAAGCCCATTAGTGTTATTTTTATTTTAAAAAAATAAAAGCCTTTTATAGACTGTGTTTTAATAAATGTTTTTAAAGTGTTTTATAAATGTAAAAATTGTTTTTTTTATATTTTTTTATGTATTTTGTAAGCAGCTTTGTTAAATAAAAATATCATTAATTTCATTTCATTTAAGATCCTTGATATTAAGTGATCTCTGTGTATACAAAAAAAATGGTATATCCCTAAGTTTAAACTCTTATACCTTATAACGGAAAGTCTGATTATAATGAAATAAGTATATATGGTCAGTAAAATAGTTAGTAATGGTTTACGTGGTTAATAAATTTTAATTCGTCTAAAAATTTTTAAACTTCTTAAGAGAGAAACGTCTTTTTTGTAGAATTCCATAATTACTATTAGGAAAAGAACGACTTTAATTCTACAATGTTTTTTATAAACAGGAACAATATATTTCAATCTATTTGGATCATCTTCAGGAACTAAAAAACAAAAGTACAAAAATATTACTAAAAACATACAAAAGTACAAAATACAAAATAATAAGACAGGAACATAAACATTTATGTTTATAAATAACATTTATCAATAAATAACATAACATTTGCCAAATTTTTTTTGGCAAGTCATCATTGTGTTTGCAAAAAATCTGAAGCTGGGATTTTCACTTGAATTAATAGTTTCAGATGTTTTTAAAACCTTTTAAATGGTTTCAACACTGTCTGTATGTGTATGAGTCTGTTATCATTGTATCTCCCAGTGTATTTATGCTAGAGAGTTGAAACTTGGTACAAAAATCAGTCTTTAGGTCTAGATTTAAAAAATCATAGCAAATCTGATGTGATGAGGAAAAGCTCTGGTGTTCCCCGTACCCGATTTTTTGTGTTTGTGTCTCAGCTGTCTTTATCATAGCTCCCAGGAATATTTTAGAGTGCCTATATAAGCATGCTTATATAGACACACTAGTTTCGCTTGGCCGTTAAGATTCCACAGGCCATTTTGCAGCGATGCAGCTTTATCGTTGAGAGAGATATTGATTCCAGCCTTATATCTGCTGTGAAGAATACATGTGTACCAATTGTTTTAAAACCAAAATTGATTAGGAGCATTTTTTTCAATACCTTCTTACAGTAAGAAACAAAAGCTACAGTGTAGTACACCATTATTATCAGTTAACAGTGTGAGGAAAATAGTATTGAGAAACCAATGAGGTTAATAAGATATGAAATTGTGGGTAGGGTTTAACAACCAGGACTAATCTCATTGGCTCCCTCGTATTATTTTCCCAAGCCGTTAACTGATAATAACTGTATGTCAAACTATAGACTCAACGAATCAAAATGTCTATAAAAGAAAACAACAAACATAAATACACAATTATTTATTTTTAAAAAAATTAAAAAATCTCTTTATACACAGTTAATTAACAAATCACAAACAAGTATTAAAAGATAAATTTAAAACAATCAGCGTATGGTTGCATTTTAGTTTGGCGCAACCAAAAAGAAAGAAATTAATACGTCTAAGAAGTTATTAAATAAAATAATATCCATACAAGTCTAACTTAAAAAAACTTTAAAATACTATAATCATTGAGAATATAATTTTTTATTTATTCAGAAATAATTTACATACATACTTTTATGATATATATATAATATATATATATATATAATATTATATATATATATATATATATATATATATATATATATAATATATATATATATATATATATATATTATATATATATATATAGAGAGAGAGAGAGAGATATTATCAATAGAGAAGTTCAATCAGTTGCATTTTGAAACATAGAAAAAGTAACCTGAACACCTTCGACTATTAATATAATCAAATAAACACATAGAGATATTATTACTAGAGAGGCTCTATTGGTTGAATTTTGAAACATCGAAAAAATAACCTGAACACCTTCGACTATTAATATAATCAAATAAACACATGAATTCCTCATAATGAGCCTCATAAACTACTGAATTCCTTCTATTATGGAAGTTTGACACATGAATTCCTCATAATGAGCCTCATAAACTACTGAATTCCTTCTATTACTGGAAGTTTGACACATGAATTCCTCATAATGAGCCTCATAAACTACTGAATTCCTTCTATTATGGAAGTTTGACACATGAATTCTCATAATGAGCCTCATAAACCTGAATTCCTTCTATTACTGGAAGTTTGACACATGAATTCTCATAATGAATAAACTACTGATTCCTTCTATTACTGGAAGTTTGACACATAATTCCTCATAATGAGCCTCATAAACTACTGAATTGCATCTATTACTGGAAGTTTGCAGACTTTAACTGATCACAATAACAAAACCTTTCAAGTTTTAATTCTTCTACTACTTATATCTCTTATATCACAAAAACCAAACATACAATTAATCTTTACAATAAAATTGACTAAATATTTTAAATAAATTGACAATAAGAAAATATTTACAGTTACATTTCAAAAAGAATACTCACACTAATATCAATGATTAAAAAATGTCCAAATTGAATAATAATGAAAAAGAAAGGCTCTCCACAAAATAAAACTTTATTGGCAAAGCACTTTCAACCTAACTAGAGGCCCTCATCAGTGCAAACCATTAAAGGAATAAAAGGAAGTGAGTCTATTGTCGAAATTGAAAGGATAAATAATGAAAAAGATAGGTTCTCCACAAAATAAAACTTTGCCCTGGGACTAAATTTATCTTTCTCGAGTTAGCCTTTGAAGTCAAAATATAGATTTTGCCCACAGCTATCCTCAGATACTTACTTATTTAAGATGCTCAGCATAGCCTTGGGAATTAAATTTAATCCAATTTATTTTTCTCGACACAGCCTTAGGAGTCAAAATGCAGATTTTGACCTCAGCTATCCTCAGGCGCAACTTATTTATCTTCCTCGTCATTGCCTTGGAAGAATTCAGAAAATAATTGCTCTTAAGAAGTAAAACCTTTTTTTACATTTTAGGCATACAATTACCTATATATACGCATCTATCTACTTATAATTAAAATTTTTTTCTAAAACATCTTATAAATATTTTCCTATTTATTAAATATTTATGTATCTACTTCCTATACATAAATTATATTTTCTATTTATCATATATTTATCTATAAGGTACAAAGAGATGGAATAAATAAAAAAATATAAATATCATAATTTAAAAAAAAATCGTTGAAAGAATAAGAGATTTTTTTCAAGGATTATGGACAGAAAATGAAAAATCAACAACATACAGAATCAAAGACAGTATTGAGGGCCACAAAGAGAGTAATACTTAGAGGGAGGACTTAGGCTATATAACAAAGTTTGTTGTTTTGACCGAGTTTTTGTGATAATTTTACATATTTTAAATGAATAAAACACTATATTTTTTTTAAAAAAATTGTTTTAATAATACTTAGTCCAGTATCAAAATAAAATAAATCAGATGCTTTCCGGGAAGTACCCCATCATAAGTGTACATATGATAATTAAAAATATTAAAAATTAAAACCTTTAAAGGATCAACTTGTCTGAAACCTTTTTTTCTTCTTTGTCTTTTTTAAGTTCTGTTGAGAAAAATATATTGTTGTTTCCAAAATTCACAACTAGAGAGCGCTGTGTTAGGGGCTTTTGCGGCCGTAGCGATGTTATTGTGGAACTATATTTTTCCGCATCGCAACGACCTCCACACATGCAACAGAAGACCGCATGGCTACTGCAGTATGGTGAATGCATCTTGACTCATTCTTGAAGGTTTCAATGAGGTTACACAGAGCCTCTGAGAGCCCCAAGAAGATGTTTCAAGCCTCTCAAAGTATTGAGATAGGCTATGTTCCCTCAAGTATATGTCTCTATGCTTGTAGGTATTTTTTTTCCAAAGTTGGACACCTGTTGTATGTACTAAAACAGCTGTTTTTCAATGTCAAAAGTTATAAAGCGAGTAGCATAAAACACTACACTCCTTATTCTAAGCCAATAAGTAAATATGTTTTTTTGTCAGGGTGGCACTCATACTTAAGATCACCAGAAATATAGCTTTCATATTATCAGTGGAATATCAACGCGTTTACAGTCTTAAGTAGAATTAAAATAAGCAGCTTAACCCATCCTACTGTAAACCACTAATTCATTGGTTCAAAACTAAGCAAACCTTATAACATTTTATCGCTTATTTTTCTTAAATTATTAAAAAAATGAGTTAAACAAGTTTATAAAATAATTTGACATCTGTGAGATTCAATGACTAGTAAAAAAAAATTAATAATTTATATCAATTTTGTCAAACTGCGACAAAGGTAAAATGACATTTTTTACTCTTCCTTTTTATAACAGAGGTATAATAAGGTGAAGATAATTGTTGTAATTAACAATTAATTTGCTAATTAACAGGCTTGTTAAATAGCAAGTTAATAGATGCTTGCTTAGGAAGCAACCAGCACTTAGGTAGCTCAGGTTCAAATCTCAGTCAGGTCACTTAGTTTTTATGCTGAATAGAGGGCCTACTGATGTTACCTTCTCCTCAAAATGAGAGTAGAACTGGTTCTCAATTGGTTGAATGAATATTGGCAGGTCTTCAACATGAAAACCTCTTCCTATAGTAAAGTGTTCATTGGCTCAGTTGGTTAGAGCGTTGGGTCTTTACAAGTAAATTTAGTCTCCAGGAAGCCTAAGTTCAAATCACAGTCAGGTCACTTGGTTTTTATGATAAATAGAGGGCCTACTGATGTTACCTTCTTCTCAAAATGAGAGTAGAGCTGGTTCTCAATTGGTTGAATGAATATTGGCAGGTCTTAAACATTAAGCCCTCACTTAATAACAGACTTGCTAATTGGAAAGTTTATAGATGTTCGCAAGAGAAGGAACCAGCACTTAGAAAACAATGTGAGATGTGGATACTTTCTGACACCTGTATTCAGGAGTGAGATAGTACAGAGTTGTTAATGGTATATAGCATAGTAAAGACTGCATAATAACTGCATATGCTCAATATAGAGGTTAAGTGAGGCAGATGAAGTGTTGAAAGTACTTAGGTCTCTTAGTAGACAAGGTGAGATGTGGATACTTTCTGACACCTGAGCTCTAGAGCGAGACAGCACAGAGTTGTTATTGCTATGTAGCATAGT
The DNA here is from genome assembly GCA_018340805.1 of Microvelia longipes. NCBI lineage: Eukaryota > Metazoa > Arthropoda > Insecta > Hemiptera > Veliidae > Microvelia > Microvelia longipes. The sequence goes on from JACMZG010001918.1 coordinate 74,297, forward strand.
TCAGGTCTTAATAACAGCATATGCTCACAATAGAAATAAAGTTAGGCATATGGAGAGTTGAAACTACATAGCTCTCTTAATAATACTCTCGTAATTTGGAGGTCACTACACTACACAGTGTTATTAAAATAGTTTAAATTAATAAGTTAACAATGTTCTAATGAAGTCTCAATTTACTTCTAAGTTAAAGTCAAAAATAAGATCGAAAGTTGATATAAGATCTATCAATTGAGCCATGGATGAAAGGAGATATTGATCATGCATCAATGGTCCATGATTCTATCTTGCATTATCTGGCCACTGTCTCCGGTGCATAACAGTTTAAAGTGTCCTTACACCTATAGGGAGTGAGTGTCCTACAAGATATAGTAGGACACTACTACATCCACATAGATGCTTCATATATGAACATGTGGTTCCCAGGTGATATTGATAGTAATTAAGGAGAGGTGATAAATCAACAAGTTGTTGGGCTCCTTTTGTTATCTTAGATAGAAGATAGTGTTCCACCTATTAATTCCTAGTACAGGCATTTTGCATCAAATTCACAGAAGAGCAGTGACTTTACTAAAAGTTTCAATATTGAAACTACTAACTTGAGCTATTTAGCTTTAACTTATTTATTGAACAACGTGTGTCCCACTGCCAGACTAAACTTTCCTCGAAAACACAAGGCATAAACAAACCCATATTTCATATAAGTTACTATTGAGGATGATAAATTTGTGCCTAAACCCAGGTACATTTCTCCTGTTTCAAGGATTACCTTTTTTGAGGCTCTGAAGTTAATAATCAAAAATTGTTTAGTGCCTAAATTTTGTCAAACTTTATGACTTATTTATAGTTATGTAAGTATAAACTACAGTCTATCGTTTAGTTTAAAAATCTTGACAGGTCAGTTTAGACACCGCTGATTCTTAAGAAAAAAAATCCCTGCAAGAAGGGAGCGGGAAAAAATATGTAAACAAATCAGGTTATTTTACCCGTATTTTCTTGGCGATGTTTGTTATACATTTCTTTTGTGTAGTTTTATTTTAAAATATCATTTTTAAGATTAATTTGAAAGTAGTTTTCAAAACGATGTTGTTAAGTTTTAATATGTTCTTTAATTTTAGTATTCTAAGTTTAATGTAAAAGGTTACAAGAAGAGGTCCTACTTCTATTAGATAATTAGATTATCCCTTTACTCCTTTATCCCTTGTTTCTATAGATATTTTTATTGAAATGGCCTTTTATAATTTCTTATCCTTAATTCTGGCTAGCTAACCTTTATAATCCTCGATTTTTGCAATGGCTGACTTCCTCCCAGATGTCTACCACCACCCTCAAGCTCTCTTTGTTATGGAACAAACCCTTCAACTTCTCCAAGATTTTGGAGTTAGTTCAAGTCTAACACCAGCCTTGTGAGAGTGTAAAGAAGCCTATTTTACACTTTGGTTTTCGTTATACGTCGAACCAGCCTTTAGACTTGGCTCGAGTTTTGCTCTTTAAAGTGCAGTGTTTAATTAGAGTGATTATCTAAACCTTCCGTGCCGTTGCTGCCACCCGGTTTGGCGTCGGTTATTATATCATGTTTCTACAACAGTTGTAGCGTTACAAACTTTTTGTGCTTGTTTGTGCACTGGATTTACCTCACCATACTACCACCATTCTTCAATCAGGCCAGACATATCTGTTTATATATTTATATTTATTGGGACCATTAAACCAATTTCTTTGCCATTGCCATCATTTTTATTAGACGCCTTGCCATTTCATCTGTTTTCTAATTTAATATCACTTCATCAAAGGACTCTAAACTTAATAATCATTTTATAACCTATAGTACTGAAATTTGACTTGTATATTTTTAAGGTTAAAATATTATATGTTTAAAACTAGCCTCCTTGTTAGTTTAATTTATTTATCCTATTTTATTCATTATTTACAGTCCTCTTACCACCAACAGATGTAATCAAAAGAAGAGCCACCAACAAAGTGAACAATTGCCGGGAAGAAGGTTTTTTTCCCTACAGCGGTTATTGTGGTAGGGATTTTTTTTCTCTTTTTAAGTGAGAGGTTGGCAGCGTCTTCTCTGTTCTCTGGTTTACATTGAGCAAGTTTAGTTAATTAAATAACCTAATTAATAATTAAAAATTTCTATTTAATCTGAGACCAAGGGAAAGGAGTTGGAAAACAAAATTAGATGTAAATAAGTTAATTTTCATTTTACAAGGACGAGGGGTGTAAGAAGTGGAAAGAATAATCGTAAATAATCCAATTAGATGAGAAAAATTTCCGAGGTACCCCATACCCAATTTTTTTACAGCTAATTTTGGAACAATTAGACAGGTTTGTCACAAAATGCCATTTATCCCCCTCCCCTCTCGTCAGGAGGAATCATTTCCACATTAGACATCCTATCTAGATCCATTGCACCAGGTTTTTTGGTGAAAGTCTAGTTGGAGGTGGCGTCTGGAGGTGGCAGGTTGGTTCCTCACCGAAAATTGACTAACTGCTTTACTCATCGTTACCTTCAGTCTGACTCCTTGGTACTGAATAGCTCTCAGTCATAGACTTCATACTACCTGAAAATATAACAATATTATTTATTTTTTAAAACATGCATACAGTTTTTGAGTGAGTTAGAGCGTTTAGACAGGTTTTAATGAGATCTGATTAAAGTTTAGATGAATCACAAACTAGATTTTTAAGTAATATTGAAAATTCACTCTATTTGAACATTATAACATTAACCAATTAATAATGTCAAAACATCTAGACATCTTGAATGACATTAACAGGTTTCTTAATGCTAAGGTTGGGCACTAAGAGGAATAAAATAACTACTACTGGCTACTAATACACTATATTTCGCCCTCTACCTCAGGGCATATTCATGTAATCTACAACATAGATCAATACAAGGTAAGGTATACCTTACATACAATGTAAGGTAATGTTGGAACTAAAAAAAATTATTAATTATTAACTTATAATGATTGATATGGATTTTATAATTATATTACTTACAATTATATTTCTCGCATCTTAATGCTAATTGTCAATAAGATATAAAGTTATAATTTAAGAAAAAAACTTTGAATTCACAGTAGAACACTCTGAAGATAATCAACTCAACTTTTTAGATATAACTATAATTAAATTACCTAATGGAGAGTTAAAAACTAAATGGGCCAACAAACCGATAAAAGACAATAGATTTTTGAATTACAAATCCAACCATCCTCCCAGCCAGATAAAAAATACTGCCCATAATCTAATAAAAAATGCAATAGCTCTCACTGATTCAGACTATATCCCTGAAATTAAAACAATAGTATTTAAAAAACTTTTAGATAATTTTTACCCGATCAAATTAATAAAATCACTTTGGTATATGACAATAAATAATCCTAATTCAAACCCTCATCCTAACCCACACTCTCAACCTCATCCTAACCCGCAACCAAATCCTAACCCTCAACCAAATCCTAACCCACAACCGAATCCTAACCCACAAGCTAATAATGTTCAATCTAAATCCTTCTTTTCAAGTCTTACTTATGTCAAAGGTCTTTCCCAAAGTATAACAAAAACCTTTAAAGAATTTGATGTCCCAGAGGTTAAATTTGGACTTAAATCTGTAAATAAAATTCTTAAAGATAAAGTTCCAAAAGATTATACAATGGGATTTGTATATCAAGTTTCTTGCAATGATTGCTCGGCACAATACATTGGAGAGTCAAAACAAACTTGGATCAATAGGAAAGCTGGACATAAATCTAATTGTAATTCTACCAGCAATACAGAAACAACAGCTTTAGCCGACCATGCTAAGAAAAATAAACACACTTCTAATTTTAATGAAGTAAAAATCTTAGCCAACAATGATAGGAAGAGATTACTACTTAAAGCTCTACATATATCTAAAGAAGATAATAATATCAATTATAAAAAGGACAGTAAAGAAATAAATAAACATTATACTGGGATACTCCGAAAATAAATTTAAATTAAATCCTATTCCCGCCTTTTTTAAACTCCTATTATCTATTTAGATCCCCTCTCTCAACAATAATTTTACTTCACCTATCCTTCTTTCTTCAGTATTTATACACACTTCTTTCATGTTTCTAACAGTTCTTGCCGTTAAATTTATTTATTTATTTTTTTCTTTATATCTTATTGACAATTAGCATTAAGATGCTAGAAATATAATTGTAAGTAATATAATTATAAAATCCATATCAATCATTATAAGTTAATAATTAATATTTTTTTTTAGTTCTAACATTACCTTACATAATATACTTGTATTGATCTATGCTGTAGATTACATGAATATGCCCTGAGGTAGAGGGCGAAATATAGTGTATTAGTAGACAGTAGTAGTTATTTTATTCCTCTTAGTGCCCAACCTTAGCATTAATATAATTAATATGAGGAACAACAAAAGAAATTATATTAACAGGTTTCTGTCAGTAAACTCTCTTGATAAGCAGATAATGAAACCTAGGTATCTATAAGCTTTACTGCAAATGTCCTGATAATGGGCAATGAAAGATAAAGGCTTGTCAAAGACCACTCCCAAAGTCCTTTATTGTCTCCACTGATACCAACAACTCACCATTCAAAACATATTGATGGCTTTCATTTTCTTTTTTACTGGAGAAGTACACAACTTTGCATTTGTTGGCATTTAAATGCATCCTGTTGTTGAAGTACCATAGGAAAAGCTTGTTTAAATTCTCTTGAAGAGATATAACATCAAGAAAGAACTTGATAACTTGGACCATCTTCAAATCATCGGCGAAAAGGTAACAAATGCAGTTTAGCTCATCCACAACAATATTTATGAACAGCAAAAAGAGCAAAAGGGAGCCTTGGGGCAACCCTGAAGTTACGTGATAGTAGTGAGATAAGTGGCCATCAATTTTCACAGCTTGCTTCCTCATGAACAAGTCCAGGAGAGTAAGCTACCAAAGATACCGAGCTTAGCTAGTTTGATGAGCAGGATAGAATGAGCTACCCTGTCAAATGCCTTAGAAAAGTCAGTGTAAATTGAGTGCACTGTATCCATCTTCCACTGCACTTATAATAAGCTCTTTAAAGTACTGTACCAGGTTAGTTGCTGTGGAACAACCCTTCCAAAACCCATGATGCCCTACATCCCTGAAGATGTCTCTGACAGTGGAAGCGAAACTATGGATTCATCATATACCAGTTCCAGTTTTGTATAGCATTGTGTTTCTATCCATGATGTCCTACATCCCTGAAGATGCTTTGTCTACATTAATATGGTAACCACTAGAAAAACTGTATCTACATAATACATCCTAATAGTAATTCCAGTGACTAAAACTAACTAGTAGTAATATGGGGGGAGTGGTAGTAGCTACCAGGCAAATAGACCACGTTGTTGGGCATTTTTGCCAGCTCCCTAAGATATTGTTCTACTTCGTTTTAGTGTAGGTTTATTTAATCTAATGTAGACAGAAGAGCCGTGAATTTCTATGGTTCCTCTCATGCTTTTTCAAGCAATCACCATATTTTCACTGACTCTTATATTCTAGTGAAACTGGGAAAACATGTGCCCCCACTGTTAACTAAACCTCAAACAACTTTAAACTACAAGGCATACACTGTAGTATATAATAAATTACTATGAGGGTCCTAAATTTTTGCCTATACCCAGTTTCATTTAGGGTAAGGGATCTTTTTAAGAGTACTGACAACACAACAGACTCGAGAACACCGGCTTTACGTCCTTCTGAAGGACGTGGTACGCAGAATTTTTATCCTCTCATAAAAATCCCAGAGACCCGTTTTGGGATTGAACCCATGACTAAATAAACTCTGAAGTTTAAAGTCCTTTCATTCTGTGTATTGGTTGCATACCTTAACCACTACACCACGGGTGACTTATTACTAATACTTACTAATAGTATCTTGACTAGTTGTTTTTAGTGAGGTGACTTGGTATGATATTCCGGGGCTCATTCTCCCTCTCCAGTGAGTGTTCGCTGTACCCAGAATCCCTACCAGCTGATCTCACATTCAGTCCTTCACAGTCCTACAAAACAACAGATTACAGTAACAAAAAGATTACACACTTTAAAGATAAGAATCAAGGAAATTTTATTCAAAAATACACTGGCAGATGTTTTTGGGGTCTGCGAGTAAAATGAATATGATCCGCAGTCTATACAAGTACTCCAAGTACTCAAGCCATAGTGCTGGGTTTAAATCCTGGTAAGGATGATAATTTTTATCACTTCATTTATGTTGTATAAGTAAGTTATAATGTATATAACTTTTGAGCTTTTTGGACTGTTATGAATTTTAAAAATAATAATAGTAATAATAAAATAAAACTATGTTTATTTGCCAATAAGTATACAAAAATATACTTGAGGTCATATATAGTTTAATAAAAATACATCAATACTTACAATGCATGACTTATTTATTTAATTAAAAACTCTGATAATTATAAATGGGTTTTTTATGAGGCATTCTTTGCATTTTGATTTAAAACCATATTATTTCTTCAATTGTCTTTTTATATTTTGTTGGTCAATGAGTTGTACAATTAACCTGAGGTAATCTGACTAAATTTATATTTTGAAAGTTTTAATGTTGGTTTTATTCAACATAAATTTTTTATTTCTTGGTATTATAGTGGTGCTTAATCTTCCATTTTTTTGTATAATTGCCAAATTTTTTCTTTTTTGAACTAGCTGGTTTAGTATAATATATGGCTGGTATTGTTAAAATTTAATATTTCCTCATAAAGGTCTTGCACGGATTCTTCTAGTGGTATATTGACTATGTATCTAAGTTTTTTCTTTTTGAATAATTAAAGATTTACTTACGGCGCACAAGGGAGCATTGCCCAGAGCTCAAGCGACCATACACTTTTTGACTTGACAAGTCCATTATAAAAACTGTAGAAGCTCATTTTCAGTTTTTAAACATTTTTTAACTCCCTGATTATATAGTAGATATAATCAAATAATTTAACAGAGAAATCCGTTAATCAGTCCTATAAAATTTATTATCATGAAAAAAGAGCTTTAAAACGATATTCAACACGATTTTTTCCACTCAAAATTGTTTTTTATTTGGTCCGCCATATTGGCCATTATAATTAGGGGTTAATTGTTGTGTTATTATATAAACTAACCCATATGAAGGAATGTACAAACTATATACATTATTAACATAATTAATTATTAATGGAGCCCCTTTAGAAAAATTTATTGAATATAAACGATCAAAAAGCCTTTTGCCCAGGGATCATGAGCTTCGAAAGTTGCTTGAAAGGAAGAGAGTTTGTTAATTGTACAATTACAATATAACAACTAACTCATCAATTGTAAGTTGGGAGTAAAATGACATTTACTCCGCAACGCGTGCATAAGCAGGATTTTAATATGCCAGATGTTGACGTCATTTAATTAGTATTGTTATATTTTTATTTTAATAAGTTTTGTAGGGTTGCACACCCTTAATAAATGTTATAAGGTGGCGTTTGCCCTCCCAAAAAAAAAAAAAAAACTTTATTGCTTCCAACAATTCTTTTGACTCAAAACCAGATTTTTGTTCAATAAAAATTTTTTGGTCAGGTCTCCAATAATTTAAGGGGTGGTGCTGCCAAAAAAATTTAAAATTTAAATTTTATTACTCCAAAATTTTCTTTTGACTAAAACGGATTTTGCACCAATACATTTTTTTTATTATCGGGTCCCCCTTTATAAATTTTGGGGACGGTGCCCCCCAAAAAAAAATTTTTCTTTATTGCTCCAAACAATTTTTTTGACCTGAAAAGGATTTTGAGCCAATAAAATTTTTGTTTTTGGTCGGGTTCCACTTATCCATTATTAAATTTTGGGGTTGTTGATCCCTGGAAAGTGTTACAAAAATTGATCAGTCCCCTGTATAAATTTAGAGAATACAGAAAAAATTGATATAATTGGCTCTAATAACTCAATAGTAGGAA
>JACMZG010001918.1:82290-94432 GCA_018340805.1 Microvelia longipes
GGTAACTCAGGCACCAATATTAAATGGTTCTTTTCAAACTATGGTCCTGCAGTTAAGCTAAAGAGGAGTATCCAGATCATCTCACTAAGGGTGGTAGCGGTGAAGAGGTTTAAATTAAGAGAATACGGTTTTGTTTAGTTCACATTTGATTGGAAATCCTGTAGAACTCCTTAAAGTTTACAATACTCTACTATCGTAATATGAGTATGAAGCACAGCCTACCCACCACAATTTTGAAAAACGAAATTACGAGATAATGAATATCCCTGTGTAGAATCAATGAGAAAATAGCTTAGAAAAAATTTCAATTATAAAATTATTTGATTTTTTCGAGAAAAAAATTTTGAATTAATAAATTTAATATTTTTAATTTTAAAAAATATATTATTATATTTGAAAAATTATTAATTATTGTAATTCATTTAAACTTTTTTAATTTTTTAATAATTATTTCAAAAAATAACAAATTATTAAAATTTAATTAAAAAAAATTTCATTTAAATATTATATAAAATTAAAAAGTGCCCCACACTCACAATCGTAAAATATAAATACTTTAAACTTTAAATGATTGAAGAATATTACACACTTATTACATAACAAATAATTGAGATATTCTATAAAAGATAAATTTAAAATAACATAAAAATTATAATTAATTTAATTAAGAAAAATTCTCAATAAGAAAATTGCTTATAATATATACTGAATGAAAAGTTATTTTTTAAATTTATAAATCAATTCGAGAAAATTATTTTATATATAAATGCACTCGGAGTATAGAAGAAATACAATATTTAAATGATAAAATTTTTCAGTGTAGATACTCTATTTATAATCATAACCTGGAATAATTACAATCACATTTCAAATGGCTGGTACAAGTTAAAATATTTAGAATTAATTCAAAAAAAAAATAATATATTAATTAAACCAGTTTGACAACAGTATCTTCTTAATTTTTTCCTCAAATTAATCCTAAGATATGATACATTACGACTGAGATATAGCCTTAGAAGTTTCGATTTTGTGTCATAATATACCATTAACATTGTAACATATTGGCATCTAAGTATTTAAATATTAAAATTTTACACGTGAAAATATGCTGAAAATTTACAAATGGGAAAAGATTGAAAATACACTTTTCAGATAAAAACAGTAATTCGCATCACCAAATATTGAAATTGTAAATATATTCAAAAAAATGCGTTAAAGCAAATAATTTATACTAATTATAGAATAAGCGTGATTTCCTAAAATTTAGAAGAATAGTATTCCTTAATACTATTAACACTTATATTGAAATTTATTTATACTCTAAAATATTTCAAAAATATTAAAAAAATTATCACCCAACGCTTATTTATTTGTACTTTTAAATATCATAATTTTAAAATTCTAAACTTGGCTTCAACCCCCAAATAAATATTATTTAATTATATATAAACCAAGTACTTAATATTAATAAATTAATTTTGGAGATTTAATAGAGAGCAGAAAAAGTATTTCATAAAAATAATTCATTAACTTATTGAGGAGAGTGATAATAACCGATACACGCTTAATTAAACTAGTTATGTGAAACTGTGCTGTTCAGATAAAACCTCATGTTCCTTATGAATAATTTACTTATAGCATAAATCACTTTAAGCGACAATTGACTCTAAATTTTTTATTTAACAAATGGGTGTTTAATGATTATGAATATTCTTTTGGGTTTTATAGAATAAAACCCATCTTCTATATAAAAAAAGTTACATACCACAGATGAATTATAAAAGAAACAAAGTTATAAATTTAAGTGCAATAATTTCCATTGAAAGGATATGGCTGGATATATCTATGCCTTCTTCGAAGACTGCACGATAAAAAGAGAATATATATGTGAAATAATAGTATTCATTTACTGTCGGTATATAGCTCCTAATAGCGATAATCACACAATCAAGGAAGATGAAAACGATCAAAAATCTGCATAATAAGGAATAAAAAGTAGGATCTTATAAGGTTTTTGGAGCATAACAATAAGCAAGTTTTCATATCACGACAGTTGGAAGCCATTTTGAATCAAAAATTTCAGGAATCTATGCAAATCAACTGATTTTAAATACAAATTATTTCAAGCTCTAGTATACTAATCACTTAGAATGGAATTATAGAAAGACACATTTTCAGCAACAAAATCGATATCTGCGCGTGAGTGGTTGTATAAACTTAATTTTAGTACAATCAGATTCAACAAGGCACTAAATTATTTCTAAAAGATATAATTTTCTTACTCGGGAAAATGCTTCCACCTACTTACAACGATTTACAACTAGTCTCTCACCGACATAAGGCCGATTTTTCTTACAGAAGTGGTATTTTTCCATCTCAGATTTTCAACATAAACACTCTATTCGACAGGAATTTAACGTGCTGATCATGACTTACTCAGCACTTGAATCGTCCCATCTAATGATAAAAGATATTATGGAAAAATACACATAAAAATTCAAAATAGACAATCTATCTGATAGGAAATTTACGAAGCGTAATGAATAACATGTTAAAAATAACAAACATTACCCTATATACTATAAAAATACGAAATCATTCACATTACAAATAATAAAACTTAAACTTATTATACTTAAAGTAATAAAAAACTTGACTTTTTAAATACCAAGTAACAAAACCTAAATTTATAAAAATTTGAATCCGTCAAAACAATAAAATAATTTAAATTGAAAGATTTATTACAAGACATAGTACATTTATCCACATTGTTGGCAATTTTCGCATATAACTGCCTGTAACGGAATAATTAATATAAATATCCTAATTCTACTTTATAAAATAAACTTTACATTATGAAAATAGTAAAAACAACTTAAACTAACAAAACTTTAAAATATGAAAACAAAGACATTTTTTAAAAGCAGTTATTATACATAAAAATAATCATTATACTTTCCTTATAATATAAGACCAAATGAATTAATCAATCAAGTTTCTTTTTAAATTTGCTGTTGTTTCTTTCTTCACAGTCTTTTACATCTGTTGTAATCTTGTCTGCTATGCTGTTTATAAACGAGTTTATTTCTCTTTAATTCAATCAATATCAATTCGTTATACTGCTTATCTTAACAGTATTCTCTTAGTCATCATTGCATCATTAATGAGCATATGGGTAAAAGTCCATGTTCAGTATTGGAAATTTCATCTATAAAATAACAGATTCACAATAAATAATAAAAATATAAAACATAAAACCTATGTTTCATCATTGGTTTTCTTGAAAATGTCTTTATTCTCGTGTTTTTTCTATACGGTTGTTTAAAATTTAATAATAATTAATTGAATTGTTGTAACAGTTTAGTATAAACTATGTTGGAATAATCATATACAGCAATACAGCATAAGAAATTTTCTATTACATAATATGTTTTAAAAATTTACAAAGGTTAATAAATTGCACAACATTACAAACTATCATGCATTATAAATCATACGCATGCAGTATGCTCCTACATAAAGCAAAATATTCTATAATATTTTTAATTCAAATAACGTGAAGAACTCGTTTGTTATTTATCCAATCCAACAAACATCACTTGGAGTACCAATAATTTACTCATTCAAAGTATACTAGTTTTTATTATTATTTATATTTTTATTTCTCAATGTTTTATGGGAATACGAAGTACTAATTAGTGTCAAAAAATTCCAACTATAGTTTGTTATTAACAGACATCAGCATGCTGACCAAACCAAACCATTAAATGAGATTCTGTCGCAAGTTTAGACAGTTCAATAAAGATAACCGATAGAGCTACATTGACCTCTAAGAAATAATTGAATCACAACTGTAGACATTGAGTTCGAGATCCAGGAAATCAGACGCGCATACAGCATGTGTAATACAAAGCCAATTTGGACTAATCAAGCTGTTAAAGATATGTCATGAAACAAGGTTTTTTTTCAAAAGAAACATGGACACGATTACAATTGATACCGGAAGCGCAAGATTATTATCAATTCAAGATGAGTATATTTTCTTCTACAAACCAATTATCATTATGCGTTTTCAAGTAAATGATATTTAACTATATATACAATTATTTATTATAATTTAGGAAACCAGTTTAAATTAAAGCGGATGTCAATTCAGCATGCAGAATATAGAAATTATACAAACGGATAAAGAAACTAACTCAATAGAATGCTGACAAAGGAGTCGATAATATGCAGGAAATCAATGATTCGCCCTTTCATCCATGAAAGTTGAAATGGACGAGAACAGTTATACAAGTAACAAAAGCACTTGAATTAACTGTTCCAATCAAAGGAATAACAAAAGAACTGCAAGGCAATTAGCCCTATTTGGAAGCCTAAAAACTATACAAGATTCTTAGAATAAAACATTTAGCTTTATTTTGAATTTAACTTTGTTATTTATTGTACATTTTTTTAATTAATAGTTCAAGTAAAACACAGTTTTATAAACAAGTTTTTATTAAGTACAAGTGTTGACTGATATTTCTGAATTAGGGTATTTAAGATCTGACATTATACTGTAACTTGATTTATGATTAAATATAATATTCTTGAGTCCAAGTATTACAACTTTTCCACTGGCAAAACATTACCATGTAGGATTGTTTTGATAGGCCACAGTATTGGAATATATTCTGGTTTGACAACTACACTTGGTTATCTCTGGTAATGGATATACTGGTGGAAATATTTTTTTCTGACACTTGTATTTTTTGTGATAAAAATAAATAATAAATATTTTGAAAAGTTGTTGATATTTATAGTGTTTGCCATGCTCGCGATATTAATTATATTATCGCCATTTTGATTACTTAGTTTTTAACGTAATATATAAAATTGTATATAATTTAATATTTTTAAATTAGAAATTTTTGTATCTGACACTTAACTGAAAACATCATAATTTATTCAAATATATATAATTAATTAATAATTTTCTTTACATTATTACAGCAAATTTTAAGTAAGTTGTGTATTAAAAATTGCATATAATTATAATAAATAAATAATATTGGTTGTTTTTGCGAATTTATATCCTATTAACAGCATTATTATTTCTTTTGGCCAAATTCATGCTTAATTTTGAGGTTTGGCGTCCATCATACACAATTCTGAAATCATTTTAAACAATCATTTTTCCATGAATTATTAAAATCTGGGGGGATTATTGCTGGAGCGCATCTGTTCTATAGGCTTTAAAGTATTGTTGTATTCCAGAGTATTAAGTTAGAAAATTTTTGGGAACATGGAGTTGACAAAATTATCCTGAATTAGTGGATAGTTTTTATGATAATTGGTTGATTCATTATCAGGCACAGAGGAAAAGTTTTGTGATATAGTCCGGATGTAATGTTCTCACTGATCTTGTTTCCTTCAATTAAATTTGACAGACAATAAAGGAGAGCCGGTTTTCGTATAGTTCATATCCCCACACATAAATATCACACCTGTGAGCTTGACGTTTTGACGCGGAAATTGTTTCACTATTCCTAAATACTATAGCTATGTATCATAAACGTCTTTAAAATTCAATAATTAATTTAATACCAGTTGTCAGACCATCAAGACTGCATCTTTGTTACTCCACAAATATTAGGTTAGTTATTTCCAATCAAATTATGATACTGTCCAATCACTGAAGAAACAATCAAATTCTTCTATTTAATTTGTATTATTAGAAAGCATAATAATTTTGTGCTTGCCTTTTATCGATATGTCAGTATGATTTCGCCTCAGCTCCACATTATTTAGTGTTCTCCTTTGAACACAATAATGGTTAACTGCAACACTTTGCTTGAACGCTTATCTTGTGTTGATGGTTATAGCCTCTTTTGATACAGTTCTTCTGATATAAAGAGTAATAAAGTAGATTAAGTTAGTTGCACTCTGGCCACCCCCCTAGTGAGTACTTTTATACAGTATTATACACTATTATGTAATAATTATGCGATGTCTACGGTATATGTGAGCGAAAATTTGGTTGTGTATTTTTGTCATGGTAATAATCTACGTAATGATTACGTATTGTAGGTGCTTCAGTGAATTAATTGATTACGTAACAATCAGTAATTTTTCCATTTCTTACGTTTATTTATGGCGTAATAATTACGTAAATTTTGTTTAAATGAGTGAATATTAAGTTAATTTTTTTCAAATTGTTACGTAATACTGCATGTGAGCCAGCTTTTTATGATGTAAAAAAAATGGCGATTTTGAATGAACTGAACTTTGTCAATGATTTTTGCGACATCATCACAGGGTTTTTGAACTGCTCTCACCAAATGATGTTAAAGAGACGCTGAATAAATAATAATCTGATGGCGCCATGTCAGGTGAAGTAAAAGCCGCATGAAAGGGAGAATTTCCCCAGCCCAGATTGGGAAGATTAGTCCAACTGTGGTCTTTGAACGTAGCGGTCGGGCTTGTCATGCAGTAGAATGACAGGCCCTTGTTCCAGCAACCTGTAAATGGTCTTTTTTTTGTGCAGTGCGCGTCATTCAGCGTATCAATTGGCTTTTTGTACCTTTCACCTGTAATGTTTCCCTGGCTTTAGAAAACTCATGGTATACTACTCGCCCCCCCCGCCCCCCCCCCCCCCCCCCCGCCCCCTCCCCCCCCCCCCCCCCCCCCCCCCCCCCCCCCCCCCCCCCCCCCCCCCCCCCCCCCCCCCCCCCCCCCCCCCCCCCCCCCCCCCCCCCCCCCCCCCCCCCCCCCCCCCCTCACAAGTCCACCAGAATGCACAGCAAGGTTTTGCTGCATGAATATTTCGCTTATGAATAATGTTTGATGGCTCACCTGGAACGAACCCAAGATTATTTTTTCGTTTTTTTGGGGTTTTCCATAATATACCCATTTTTTCATCTCCAGTTTATGATTATTGTGCAGGAAACCTTTTTTTTCTTAAAATCTCGTTAGGAGGGAAACCGCAGGTGTCATACGTCTCTTTTTGTTCTCTCTGTGAGTGAGAATATGAGGCAACCACCATCGGCAAGCTTTTTTGAATCATTCCTAGCTGTCTAGTCGATGGATATTGGCTTGCTGACTAAATCCAAGTTGTTTACGCAAGATCTTTGTTGGAGTCCTGGCATGAAATTTTCAATCCAATGAAATTCCAAGGTATTCATCACTCTCCGAACAAAATTTTTTTGAATTGACCAGCCGTTCAGAATCTAAAAGGTCGAATTACTTCTCTAAATTTTTTGCTAACATTTTTTTCGAAGTCTTAATAAGTCACTCCTCCTTCAACCCAGTTCAGAAATGAATTCATCTCTGTGGGCTCAACAATGCCGTTTCTCGGTGTTAATTGAAAGGCAAATAATAAACAATGCCTTAAATGCATAATTTCTGGAAGTCATTTGAAAAAATTGATCGAGTTTTTTTGTTGATAATTAACAACGCGAAGTGGGAGTTTTTTTACTAGATTATTATTAATCTGCAAATATTTTAATATATATTTAGTCATTAAGCCCAAACAAAAAATTGGTTTTTATTTTAATTCAGGCTTTTTCTAATGGCATCTTTTTCAAACTGTTGGTAACCTAATATAATAATGATAATCTCATATTTTAAATTAAAATATAATAATAATTAATAATAACCATATTTTATAATACCAATACAATAAAAAGACTAATAACAACTAAGCATAAAACAAATAATAAGAGAAATTAATATAATAAAATTTATTTGAATATCCAAACTATTTAATTTTCTTTCAATTCTTTGATCACATTGATCTTCTTTTCCGCTACTTCTATAGCTTTCTGTAAAATCAATTCTTAATATATTGTTCCATTTAGTTCTTCTACCATTTCTTTGGTTGTTTAATTTTTTCTTTTGTGCTTCACTTCAGACAGCACTTTAAATCGTGTTTTGTATTTCTTTTGAATTGTTGTTTGATTATCCTAAACAATGAATTAAAATTAAAATAATGTAATATTTAATTAATAAACTTACCATTTTAATTAATTGTTGTAAATTTAATAATTCAGTAAATATATATGAATGCATTATGTAATTATGTAATATTTATCCTGTTTTTTGATTACATAATTACATAATTTTCTAACCTTTTCTAGATTTTACCTCTTTATCTAATTAGATAACTATTTTCTAACCTTTTCATCTCTTTACATCATCTTTCTAACCTTTTAAATATTTTTCTGACCTGCAATTAATTTTCAAAGATTACATAATTTAAATTCTAATAATTAAAATATTTTTGATAATAATCATAACATTAAGATTATAATATATATTTTTTTATGTCTTTTATTATTTATAAATGCTTTTTAAAATATATTTTTAAATTTGCTTATTTTCTAGCAACATGTATGCAGTATAAACGATACTGCTCCAACTTTTTACCACAGAGGAGACTGCCATAATATTATGGCCAGAATTCTCTGAGATAAAGTACAATATGTCCAACATTTTATAAGAATTTGGACATGCAGGACAATATAGACACCAACTAAGAAAGTAAGGCATGAAGTATAGATGAACCACAGATTGTAGTAGAACCCATTATTAGAGAAATCGATAAATAATAATATAAAACAATGAGGAATTGAGCGATGAAGAAGTTGTCCTTAGAGAGTTTTAAAATCAAAACGGGTGTATAGTGATAGACTCGATGACGATGACAAGATTTTTCAAAAATACTTTGAAGAGAGGAAGAATTTCTAAAAATATACAAGTTGGCGGATCATTAGATGAACCCACTATAGAAACAGATTTATATAGGTGTCATCAAATACTTAAATTAGATGTCTCTCAACATAATCATAGAAATAATTTTATCAGATAAGCTTATAGAAAATTAAGGAAATAGTTATTGAATTAAAGGATGTTAAAATTCAATTTGGAATTAATGTAGAGTTTGTTAGAGAAGGAGAGATTATCAAATAGAGCCGTCCCTCCTAGTGATACGTTTTTCGATGAGGGTATGAGGAATTTAAATGAAAGATTGTAGTGAGGAGCGAGCTAGGTAGTAGTTGGACACTTAGCCGTATTCTCGAAATAAATTTCAAAATAACTAAGTTAGTACTATAAGCAGATTATCGGAAGTAGCTACATACCAACTCCCAAGAACTTGGATAAGAAAAAAGCTATTGTAAATGTTCAGAATAGCGATAATTTATGTTTCATATATAGTGTCCTAGCATATCTCAAGAGAGATGTAGTTGATAAAATAGTTATCGAGTGAACAATTATGAAATATATAAATTTATTGAGAGATGGATATGCCTATGAAGTTGATAAATATCCCGAAATTTGAGCAACAAAACGAAGGATTATCCATTAATGTCTTTTCCTGGAACTCACAGAGTTGAAGATAATTGATATATAGCCATGAAGCATCCAAATTTGGATATTATTCACAGGTCAAAAGTGGAGAATGGACTGAAAATTAATCTTTTGTTGTTAGAAAAAGGGAAAATTACCATTACACCGCAGTAATGGATTTGAACAGGCTAATGAATAGGATACAAAAAGGAACGGTGTGAGGATTCAGTCAATATGGTGTTCTAATTGTTTAAATGGATTTAATAGTAAAATTACTTTTGAAACCATCAACCAGTTTGTAGTAAAAATCCAAACTGGTACTACAATGTATACAATGCCGACAGATAAAGAATTAATTTTCAAGGATTATTCAAAGACGATAACTCCACCATTCGTGATTTATGCCGACTTTGAGTCTGTTTTACCAAGGGATCCGCTTTATCATCAGAAGCATATTCCAATTTCAGCTGGGCTTTTGTTGGTAAATAATTTTACTAACGAATTTAAATATAGTCAATTTATTGGATCAGACTGTATTTTTGAATTTTTAAGTAAAATTGATGAAATTTGCAAATATTGTATACCCATATTATGCGAAAATAGTAAAAGAGTATGGTAATAACCATGGAGGAAGAAATTTCATTCAAGGCAGCAAGATATTGTTATTTATGTAATAAAATTCAACAACCAGTTCGTGACCATGATCATTTCACTGGAAAATATATAGGACCAGCATGTAGTAAGTGTAATTTAAGCAGAAAAATAAGATATGAATTACCTGTTGTATTCCACAATCTGAGAGGATACGATCTCCACCATATTCTCAAGTATGGTCTCAATCGATTCCCAGAATGGAGAATTTCATGTATCCCTACACAACTGAGAAGTTCTTATGTCTTTCTGCCCATCAGTGGAATACAACAATAAAGTTTATTGATTCTTACCAGTTTATTAATTCCTCATTGGCTGCTGCAGTAAATACAATTGAAACCACTCCTTTCACAACAAAAGAGTTTAATGATAATCGGATTATAAATCAAAAGGGATTTTTCCATATGATTCGCTACAAGCTTGGATGTATTGATAGAAACAACATTGCCACCTAGATGGAATGGAGTGTCTGAGCAAGAATATGTTAAGGCAGTTGAATGTGGGAAATCACTAATTGTCAAAATCTACTGGATTATATGATGGTTTATCTTAAGCTCGATGTTTTCTTGTTGGCTGATTTCTTTCAACAATTTAGAGCAAAGTCTATAGCTCACAATAAGTTGGAACCATTGAATTTCCTCGGAATACCAGGCATGTCATGGGCATCTGCATTGATGACTCTTACGAACCAATAGAATTAATCACTGACAATGACATGTATACATTTTTTGAAGGAGGAATCAGAGGAGGGTTAACGTTTGTAAATAAGCATCATGTCGTAAGATCAAATACCGAGCTTCTATACATTGATATTAATAACTTGTACGGATGGGCATTAAGTCAAAAGTTGCCATATAAAGAGATGAAATGGGTACATTCGGGATTAGAAAATATATTGGAGGAATGCAGGACGTTGGATTTGGAATCGTTATCTTATGGTTATACAATGGAAGTGATATAGTTATACCAAATGAGTTGCATGATTATCTAAGTGATTTACCAGTGGCAGCCGAACATCAAAGTCCTCCAGGAAGTAAGGTGAAGAAGTTATTGTTGACATTATCCAAAACAGAATTATGTGGTACACTGGAGGTTATTGCAAATGTACAACAACGAGTACATGTACAAAGTCATCGAGCTGTAAAATTCAGGACTATATTTTCAAGAACTATGTTGATGAAAACACAAAGTTAAGAGCGGAAAGTAGATCGGATTTGGATAAGAATTACTATAAACTGTTGAATAACAGTCTTTATGGTAAAACAGTTGAGAATTTAAAGAAGAGAATGCATTTGAGATTATGTAACTCGGCTAGAAAGCTATTGACTTATGTTTCAAAACCGAGTTTCAGAAAAACAATCAAAATTGATGAGGATTTGATTGCTGTTTTGTTAAACAAGGAAGTAATTAGATTGGATAGACCAAGTTATATAGGACAGACAGTTCTCGATTTATCGAAATTACGGATGTATCAGCTCCAATACATTGAGTTAGAAAAGTATCGAAGAGAGCAGAATTGTGTTATTAATATAGTGGCAGGAGATACTGATAGCTTCTTTTTAGAAGTCAAAAATATAAAGCTTGAGAAATTGTTAGAGCTCATGGTAAAGATAATCTGTTAGACACATCAAATTATAGTGAAAGTCATCCTTTATTTAGTAATAAATTGAATTCGGTTGTAGGCAAATTTAAGGATGAGAACAAGGGAAAGAAATATTGAATGGGTTTTTCTTAGACCGAAATGTTATAGTCTTCTTAGTGAAAAAGAATCAATGAAGCTAAGGGAATTACATTAAAAGGTACGAACATAACACATAAAACCTATTTTGATTGCTACAATGAGAGTAAGAGGGTGACCGTGATTCAAAACAAAATAGGGACTAAAAATCATCAGTTGTATAGTTTTGGGTTCAAAATTAGCGCTGACAAATATTGACGATAAAAGAAAGTGGACCGATAAGAACACAAGTAAACCATACGGTCACTACACATTACCTAATATATAGTACTTTGTCTCAGAGTCTCGATCGAATCAGATAGACAAAGTAATTTATTTAATTTATTATTATAACAATAATTTATTATATTTATTTTTATAGTATCAATGCCATCAGCCGAATTCAATCAAAACAGATAATAATTTGAAAAATAAATAAAATTG
>JACMZG010001918.1:104343-130561 GCA_018340805.1 Microvelia longipes
TAAAAACACCTGCCTGAGTATTTTTAAAACCGGTCTTAGATGGGCAAAAGGATCGTGGATACAAGAATCTCATTTAGTTGAGAGGACTACTTCTAATATAATTTTAAACTAAATGTTAAACTAAAATTTAAAATGCACCGTTACTATATTAGTATTTTATGAATAATCTATCATTAATTAATAATAGAACATAATAATTCAGCAACCGGAAGTATTGCCATCTTTTTTTATAAGAAAATTGTATATTGTTAGGGTGTAAGCATTACTTAAGACCACCACTGAACCGCCTTAGGTGTTATTAGTAGTGCTCCTTCTATACATAGTATTATTCTAAGCTATGAACTTACTAAAAGCTCTCGGGGGAAGAGGAGGTGCCTTTTCCAGTTCTGGCACCATTTCTCCTCCGTGTCTGCTCCACCTACCACAAAATAATTTAGTTAATTGCCATTAATAAGTAGTCAGATTCCTAAGAAATAAATAAATAAATAAAATCATACTTCTTAAGAGAGAAACGTCTTTTTGTAGAATTCCATAATTACTATTAGGAAAAGAATGACTTTTCTAAATGTTTTTTTAACAAGGAACAATATATTTCAATCCATTTGGATCACTTCAAGAAAGATATAAAACTACAAAAAGCTACATTAACAATAAAAAAACTAAGAACAAATTAATAGAAATGAACTTTAAATGGTTTAAGGCTTTTAAAGTTAATTTCTGTTTATCATTTGATACTACCGAGTTTTGCAAAGCATGAATAGTTGACACAATATAATTGTGCGAGAGACACCTAGGAAATGTAAGAAGCAAAATGCAATGCTACATATGGGAACTGTTCCATCATTCGACATTCGTCATTATTGATGGCTCGACATAATGTCATGTCCCACTCTGTTTCATAAGTCTAACTCATCAGGGCGCCGACAGAGCCTGAACTCATAACATGCATTTTGCTTGTTACATTTTCCTAGGTGTCTCTCGCACAATATATGTGTTAATTTCTGTTAATTATGATTTAATCATAATCTTGTTAATCTGATTTTCTTACTAGATTGTATTCACATCTAATTCATCCACAGGGAGAGAATAAAGGCAAAAAAGTATCGCCACTGTTTTCAAGGAAAATAGATGAGCATGCGACATCTTGTCTCATATAGAGTTTAAAAGTATTGGAGAAGCTTATAAAGTTTGTGTTTTTCTCTTTTAAGATCAAACACGCTTAATGCCAACAGATTTTAATTTTAGTATTTTTATTTTCTTAGGATAACTTTATAATCTTAACTCTAATCTTAAACAAGGTAAGAATAAAATTAAAAATGTACAATTAACTACAACACAGCAATAAAGAACTAAACTTTACTCGACATGTTTATAACCTGACAATAGGAAGGATACAGTAGTGCTATGAGTGTCTGAGGGAGTAATGGTGGGGGGTGGCGACACTATTTTACATTGTAAAAGTCTGATAACTTCCTTCCCCTTTATATAAGTTCCTTGAGCTAGTCGGAGACATTTTGCAAAATAAATTTGCTGAATAAATATTAGTATTCCATTACTATAGGCAATTTATGATAAAGAAACTTGATGGCACGCTAATTAATAAATTTCAACTAATTTATAATATAATTTATTTAAAAAATAATTTACAGAGTAATACACAATACAATCATACAAAAGGCTCTAAAAGTCTTATTACATCTATTCATAATGTTATTTGTTTATAAATAAGATCTTACTACATACATAAGCTTAAGGCTTGTGCGTAGCTAGTTTTTCGTTTAAATTTTTATTCTCAAGCTACTTCTTGTTAGTTCTTTTTAATGAAATTAAGTATAAGAGAAAATGAGTTTTTATAGATAGTTTTCTTTTTTAGTTCATATGAAATATTCCTAAAAGAAGCTAAATTTCTAATACATATACAGACACATAATAATAATATGTAATCTAAATATGTATGCATATACAATGTACACATTCATTTATACATATACATTCCATATACAATACATACACATATCCACACATAACATACTACACATACATATATAAAAATTTAAATATTAAGAAAAGAATCCACTCGTACAATCCTTATCATCCCGCCACATCCCTGATAACCCACCCAGAAGACTCAGAAGGCGCTGGCCTAGAGACCTCCTTGGCGCAATAAAATATAGAAATGCCCTCTGTCAACAGACGTGGGCACCTGGTAAAGGGAGAAAAAAAAACCAATCCCGCCAAGGAGTTCTACCCAATGGGTAGCCTCTCCGTCAAGACAAACAAGCCACAACAACCTATCATCTCTGTTACTTATAGCATCTATGATGAGATAGATGCAGTGTAACTAAAAAAATAAATTTAAAAAAAAAAAAAGAAAAGAATATGTTAAAAAGAATAAATAAAAAATAAATAAATAAAAAAAAAAAATAAATAAAATAAAATAAATAAATACATAAATAAATAAAAAACAATAAAAAAAAATTTGAATGACTATATTTGGCTATACTTTACATAGCATATTCATGTCTATAAAACCTTGCTTCCAAAGCCAACTTTCTTTGTCAGGATTCAAGAACGCGTGCATTAAATCATTACCGTCATCTTCTGGGATCTTGAAGGGCTCTGTTTTAATACTCTCATACAAACTCTGCAGGTAAAAGATTGCTGATTTTTAATTTCTAAACAAGCGAAGCAAGTCAGGTGTAGCGAGGATGAGGGTAGCAAACCCGACGTGTTGAAAAGAAGTTCTGAGGTACCCCGTACCTAATTTTTTTTTTACATACGTTAGTTTTGAAGAGTCACTACTTCAAGGTATAAATAAAGGATCACCCGTGGTGTAGTGGTTAAGGTACGCGACCAATACACAGAGTGAATGGACTTTAGTCATGGGTTCAATCCCAGCACGGGCCTCTAGGATTTTTATGAGAGGGATAAAAATTCTGCGTACCACGTCCATCAGAAGAGACGTAAAGCCGGTGATCTGGAGCCTGTGTATTGTCAGGTACTCGTTAAAGATCCCTTGCCCTAAATGAAACTGGGTATAGGCAAAATTTAGGACCCTCATAGTAGATTCATTATAATACTATACTGTTTCTGCCTTGTAGTTTAAAGTGTGTGGAGGTTTGATTTAACAGTGAGAGCACGTGTTGTTCCCAGTTTTCACTAGACTATAAGAGTCAGTGAAAATATGTATGATTGCTTGAAAAAGCATGAGAGGAACCATAGAAATTCACGGCTCTACTGTCTAGATTAGATGAAATATACCTACACTTGAAATTAAAAGGAGTAGAACACTATCTTAGGGAGCTGGCAAAATGGGCCCAACAACGTGGCCTACTTGCCTGGTAGTTACTACCACTCCCCCCTACTACTATCACTATCACTACTAAGATATAAATAAAGAAAAGTAA
Organism: Microvelia longipes; assembly: GCA_018340805.1. Taxonomy (NCBI): domain Eukaryota; kingdom Metazoa; phylum Arthropoda; class Insecta; order Hemiptera; family Veliidae; genus Microvelia; species Microvelia longipes. The sequence goes on from JACMZG010001918.1 coordinate 107,751, forward strand.
AAAGTTGCAGGTAGAAATCAAGTTACCTGAGCCTGTCTTCATCCCGGACTACCTGTATTATGGAATCGTTCACATCACTTTTCTCTATCACTTCCTATAACAAAAATGATCGTAAGTATTATTGCAGGAACCCAGCAGTGTTTTCTTATAGATGTTAAGGCGATTATTTTAAATAAATAAATAAATAAAATCTTAATTGCTCTTAGACCTTACATTTGCATGACATTAAGCTAATGTCACAAAAAAACAGTTTTAAATGTTTTTACATGGGTAATATTCTTTTATATCATAAAAAGGGTTGTTAAGTAGGAAGCTTTTTTTTGTAAATTCTTTCATAGGGACAGATTTATTAATTATAGATGTATAAACATGTAGAAAAGTGATACATATATTTGTAAATTTAGTCTTTCATTTATAGATTCAACTAATCTAAAACTAATTTTAAAAACATATTTATTTATTGCATGTAAATTTATTATTAATAGCTTACTTATTTAAATAAGATTTGTTAATTGATATTCATTTATAGTGTTTTATAAGTGTATATACGATGTTGTTATTTAGTAAGTTAAATTAATGATATACTCTAAGGTGAAGTATATTTTGCAAAATATGTATGCATTAGTCGGTAATGACTGAAACTACCCTTATAAAGTTTTTAATATTATAAAATGCTGCATTGCAATTTTAGTATAAAATTATTTTTGTGTTAAATAAATTGTATATATGCATTTATAAAATAAAATAAAACTAACAATCTTTTATAAAATCTTAAGATAATCTTTACCACAGCTTTCGGCTGATTAGGTCTTGTTAAATTAAGAACCTAATAAATGGTTTATTTATGCATGTATTTATTTATTTATTTTCATAGGGAGAGACTTTGTTTTGGGTGTCAGGTGATTAAACAAGTTTATTCTAAGGACTCCTGTCGCTACTCTGGTTTCGCAGAGGAGGTGTGATGGAATAGACAGTTGAGTTTTGTTTCTCGTGTCATGAGAGTGATTCGGCTTTTCTAGTGTGTTTTCGACCTCTTTGATGTAGATAAGAGTTTTAAATATATATACATTTACCATGGTTAATATTTCTAGTTTTTTGAAGAGAGGTTTGCATTTTTCCTGTGGTCCAGGAAAAGTGCAACCATTAGTTAACCATTTTAGTTGACTAGTCTCTCGATTAGTCACTTCAGCTTACAGTAAGATTTAAATTATAAGCGCTAGTGGATTTTTTACCATAAGGATGTAAATAAAAGTCTATCCACAAATAAATTTCAACCAATGTAATGATGACAAAACCGGCTTTCAACCTAATACAGGTCACCTCAGTGCCGGTGAGAAGAAGCTAATTTTTCCTCTGAGTCTTGTTGTTAGATTTGAGACTGGATGCATCCAGTTATAAGCGCTAGTGGATTTTTCACCATAAGGATGTAAATAAAAGTCTATCCAAAATAAATTTCAACCAATGTAATGATGACAAAACCGGCTTTCAACCTAATACAGGTCATCCTCAGTGCCGGTGAGAAGAAGCTAATTTTTCCTCTTGAGTCTTGTTGTTAGATTTGAATCTGCATCCAGTTCCAAAAACAATTAATCAAGTTTTACTCGATATTTATAAAAAAAAAAATGCCTGACCGACTGTAAAATGACAAGATATCAAAATGTTTTGTAAACAAATGTAAAGTGTAATTTAGTAAATAATCTTACACCCGATAATTAAAAAAAAAAGGTAAACAAGGAATAAAAAAAACAAGATAACCTTCATCATGACAGGCAACAAAACATTTTCATTACCTTACTGGATTATGACAGTCGCTAAAGTAGCTCTAGCGGCCAAACTTTTCTTGGTTTGACATTTTCGATATATCGCAAGCCTGAAATACGTGGTAAGATCACTTGTTATTCTATTCCACTATACTAAAAACTCAGTTTCTTCATTTTTTTTTTCTATTGTTTATTTATTTTTATCTCCTAGGCAACCTTTTATTTTTATTATTTTAATATAAAACAAAACATAAAACTAACAGATCTAAGTCACAATAGTTATTTTTAATATTTTCTAGCCCTGTGACTAAAGTGATGTAGAAATTCATAAAGTAGGGGTGTGGGCGCAGGACACAGTGGTTAAACTACCCCGGTTTTAGCTGCTTTAGATGGGTCTGCTTTAAGTTCATCGTTTCTCCACTAGAGGCAGGTCGGTTCACCTTGTACAGCATGTAAATAATTAGTTCATTATTTTTCAGGATTTAAATTAATTTAAAGGATCTTTAACAATTTAAAAATCTTATTAATTATTTTAAATGTATAATTTTCATAAAATGTTAAAAATATAAACACTTTGTTATTTTTAACTAGACCTGCATGATAACCACATGCAGAAATGGAAAAATTAATGTGCGTGTTTATTGCTTTTTATTTGTTCTTTTAATGCAAAAAATGCTAAATTTATCTTATTTTCTAAACAAATAATCTTATAAACAACTAAAAATGTACAGAAAATTTGTCTTGTTTATATTCTAGTTTATTGACTTCTCGATTTAAAAACTGATAGCAATATTGATAACAGTTGTACAAGTGAAAACTAGCGCTCGGTGCGGTAGTTGATGCAACTAACCCCTGTTTTTTAGGACCACCTCAAACCAGGGAGTTGGACCACTGTGTCCCGTGCCCCCATCCCCTACTGTATGAATTTCTACATCACTTTACCTGTGACTCTTAAATATAATTATTTATTATTATTATATAGAAGTGAAATTACCTCAGGGTATGCGTACGGCTCATCAGAAAGATGAGAGTACATAATGCTGTTAGTATACTCCTCAGTCTCTGGACCTCCAAGAGTAGCCGAACTGAAACAAAACACTATTACATCAGCTAACCATCATACAATAGATTAAACCATTGCCTCTTTAACAGGTGTGCTAACCTGTAATTTTACAACTAAACAATGATATTTAGTTTAAGTTTCTGTTTGGAATAGGCTGTTTTAGATTTTAAGGTTTCTGTGATATGTACGTATTTGTTATCAGACCTTTTAATTTTATTCTCTAACAGTAAGTTACCAAGGAAGAGTTTTTAATGTAATGCTAAATTATATTTTATTTTTTGTATGGACTATTGTATACTCTAAAAGGGTTTAAACAATAAAGAATTTATTTATTTATTATTTAATTTGGTAGTTGATTTAATGCCAAACTATAGTTGAACTGTAGTTGAACTTCCAACCAAAAATGTCAAAAAAAAAGCATTAAAACATTGTGGCTTGAGAAAGCCTACTATAATGTTAATGAATTTTTAGCTGATAACTTAGTATTTCCACCTTAAATGTTTAGTGTTTCTCATGTAATGTTATGCCTTTTTTCTTTTTTTTAATCAAGTTTGTTATTCAAGTTATGCCGTCTATGTTTATGCAGTCCATGTAATAATTTATAATCTATTTGTTTTTTTTTTTTCATTTCATTGTAAAATTTTGACAATTGAGAAACTTTGTTATAAAGTAACCTCAAGTATGTAAATAAATAAATAAATAGTTGGCATTGTGACGTACCATAACTCCTTATCTTCAGAAAATACGGGAAAAATGAGTTAAGTGGAGTGAAGGCGGTGCCACTAATAACGCAAGTGACTTGGAATGAAATGCTCGGTTCTTGAAGACAGACGTCTCCTAGTAGCACTGCGGAGCTTTGACTTTAGGGTCAGGGCTATAGAATGAGTTTGTGCATGCTGACATTGAAGTTTCTAGAGTTCTCTATTGGTGGCACTGGACTAGCCAGAGCAGGGAGACTAGCTAGAGTCTGGTGATGCCAGAGAACTGGTTCAACAAGGGTGGGCCAAGTGAGATTAATGTGATCAGAGGAGCTAGTAAGACTAGATGAACTAAGCACTCAGTAAACTAGTAATTGGTGCTAGCCAGAGCTGTAAGCCTAGCCAGGGTCTAACTGGTCTAGATGAACTGGGTACACTGTGAACTAGTTGTGACACAAGCCAAAGTGGTGAGTTTGGATAGACTCTGGTTGGGTTAGATGAATTAGGCACACCATGGACTAGTCATATTTGCCACCATGTGTAGAGGGTGTGCTTCCTAGATGATAGAGAATGAAAAAACTCTGGGGTGGATTAGTTGAGTGAGATTTTAGTGACAGGAAAACACTAATATGACCCAACGGGTTTAAATGTAAAAAAAAAAAATAGCGGAGGGGAGAATTTTGAACTTCCCTGTATTGTAAGGTGATGAGCTTTCAATGAACGACTTTTATGTGTTTAGTTTGAGCCAAGTTCTCGAAGTTTGAGTCCGGAGAGTTCTGTGAGTTCTGTAGAACCAGCCAAGCCAGTCAGAAAGAAGAAACCACAAGGGTGGGCCAAGTGAGACTTATGTGGTCAGAGAAGCTAGTAAGACTAGATGAACTAAGCATACTGTGAACTAGTAGTCAGTGCTAGACAGAGTCTAGCTGGTCTAGATGAACTAAGAACACTGTAAACTAGTTGTGGACAATAGCCAGAGGGGTGAGTTTTGATAGAGTATGGTTGGTCTAGATGAACTGGGAACACTGTGAATTAGTCATATGTGCCACCATGTACGGAGGGAGTGATTCCTAGATGATTTGATGTGTACAAACTTTAGGGTGGATTAGTTGAGTAAGATTTGAGTGAGGGGAAAACGCTAAAATGACCCTACGGGTTTAAGTTTTAAAATAACAAGAATTATCACCAAAATATAAAAGCATATTTAACCAGAATATTGTATTATTCTAAGACTACACAATGATATTATAATACTTACTGAACTAAAGGAGAGGATAACAGTGATGTTTTGATCTGGTCCAGTCTTTCCCGGAGTCTAATATGCAAAGGTTGCATATCACTAGGAGCTAACTGACCGTGAACTACCAGCCCCGTTTCCAGTATCTCAATCTAAACACAATATTGTAAGTGATGAATACAGAAGTCACTTCAGGAAAAAAAAATATTGACAAAGTGATTTCAACTGAGCTTGAAGGCATCATTAGTCTACAGAGACACTTGTATTAATAATTATAAATAATTAAAGTGAAGTCACTCCTCAGAATAAAAGTTTACTGGCAAGGCGCTATCAACCTAGCTAGAGACCATCATCAGTCCGTGGAGAAACTGATTGCCAGGTTTCAAAAATTACTAGATATACTGTAGATTATAATAGAATATGACCTGAAGATAGATAATAGAATTTCTTCTTAATTACCTGTTGCTGAAGCAGTCTAGACAGGTTAGTTACATGAGGGAGCCACTGAGGATTCTCTGTTACAAACTCATGAGTAAAGAAAGCTCCCTGGTATTTGGTGATACCTCCCTGTACATTGGCATCTATCACCCCCTAGACAAAACAATATTCATTAGTGATAGTAATTAGGGAGAGGTGATAAATCGCCTAAGTAAGTAGGCCACATAGATAGGCCTTCTTTGCTAACTCCCTTAGATAGAAGATAGTGTTCTACCTTATGAGTCCTAGTGCAGGACTCATAAGGTAGAGTCCTACCTTATTATGTCCTACCTTATTATGCCTGCACTAGGACTCATAAGGTAGAACTCTATCTTCTATCTAAGAGAGTTAGCAAAAATGCCTGCACTAGGACTCACAAGGTAGAACACTATCTTCTATCTAAGGGAGTTAGCAAAAATCCTGCACTAGGACTAAGGTAGAACACTATCTTCTATCTAAGGGAGTTAGCAAAAATCCCTGCACTAGGACTTATAAGGTAGAACTCTATTTCTATCTAAGGGAGTTAGCAAAATGCCTGCACTAGAACTCATAAGGTAGAACACTATCTTCTATCTAAGGAGTCAGCAAAATGCCTGCACTAGGACTCATAAGGTAGAACACTATCTTCTATCTAAGGGAGTTAGCAAAAATGCCTGCACTAGGACTCATAAGGTAGAACTCTATCTTCTATCTAAGGGAGTTAGCAAAAATGCCTGCACTAACTCATAAGGTAGAACTATCTTCTATCTAAGGGAGTTAGCAAAAATGCCTGCACTAGGACTCATAAGGTAGAACACTATCTTCTATCTAAGGGAGTTAGCAAAATGCCTGCACTAGGACTCATAAGGTAGAACACTATCTTCTATCTAAGCGAGTTAGCAAAAATGCCTGCACTAGGACTCATAAGTAGAATCTTCTATCTAAGCGAGTTAGCAAAATGTCTGCACTAGGACTCATAAGGTAGAACTCTATCTTCTATCTAAAGGAGTTAGCAAAAATACCTGCACTAGGACTCATAAGGTAGAACACTATCATCTATCTAAGGGAGTCAGCAAAAATGCCTGCACTAGGACTCATAAGGTAGAACTCTATCTTCTATCTAAGGGAGTCAGCAAAAATGCCTGCACTAGGACTCATAAGGTAGAACACTATCATCTATCTAAGGGAGTTAGCAAAAATGCCTGCACTAGGACTCATAAGGTAGAACACTATCTTCTATCTAAAGGAGTTAGCAAAAATACCTGCACTAGGACTCATAAGGTAGAACACTATCTTCTATCTAAGGGAGTTAGCCAAAATGCCTGCACTAGGACTCATAAGGTAGAACTCTATCTTCTATCTAAGGGAGTCAGCAAAAATGCCTGCACTAGGACTCATAAGGTAGAACACTATCTTCTATCTAAAGGAGTTAGCAAAAATACCTGCACTAGGACTCATAAGGTAGAACTCTATCTTCTATCTAAGGGAGTTAGCAAAAATACCTACACTAGAACTCATAAGGTAGAACTCTATCTAGATAGAAGATACTGTTCTACCTTATGAGTCTTAGTGCAGGCATTTTGCATCTAATTCACAGAAGAGCCGCGGCTTTACTATAAATTTCTATAGCTTTGCCCCACTGTCGTCCTAAAAGCTTTCCGGCTAGTAAAACCATAAGGTAGAAACATATATATAATTTATATAAACTACTATTGAAGGTCCTAAATTTGGCCTAAACCCAGATTCATTTAGGGTTAGGGAACTTTTACGAGTACCTGACATCGCACAGACTTGGAACAACAGACTTAATAAAAAATTATATTAAAAGTAGTCCTCATCAACTAAATGTAGATTCTCGTATTCCCCTACCCTTTTGCTATTTAAGACTGATTTAATTTAATACTTAGCAGGGTTTTGATGCTATTTAATTTGTTACATAAGATATTTATTCATAAGTGGATATTTGTAACACATTTATAAAACAATGTTTTGTTGTTAGGGTGGTACACCTACGTAAGACCACCAGTCAACCGGCTTTCAGTGGAATAACACTTTGTTTCTGTTCCTATGCTCCTTCTATATTAGTAATATTTTAAGATCTTCTTATTTAAAAGGGTTGTTTACTACCTGCAGTCTCATAGAGAGGGGATTAGTGTGCCTCTTAGGTTCCTGGGTGTACTGGTTGATTAGATTGGACAAATCCTGGTTTACCTGCTGAACAGCCTCACAAGCAAACTTCACCGGAGGGACCTCTTCCGTTCTCTGGTGCACCACCTCGAACCACCTGCACCATCATTATAACACCACGCATGTTATGAATTCAAATTTTAAATACTATTTTACCAGCCTCTAGAGAGTAGTAATACAATATATATATATATATATATATATATATATATATATATATATATATATATATATATATATATATATATATATATATATATATATATATATATATATATATATATTATATAAAGGGTTTCCGTTCTTAGCATAAAAATCCTAGAGGCCTTGGCTAGGTTTGAACCTGGGCTGACAAGTTAAAAGCCACATGTGTCAACCTCAACACCAGCACTCCCCTACCCATTAAGACAACTTAAAGATTCTTAAAACCAACCTAACTATTCCAGGTAAAGGTTGCGATGTATTGAGAACTGTTCTTTCCAACCAAAGTGATTTAAATTCATTTTCTTTATCTATGAGTCCTTTATGGAGTGGTCTGTCCAGCTGGAACTTACAAACGTCGTTAGATCGGTAGAAGCGAGCTATCCTTTCAGGTACAGGGGCAAGCGACTCTCGCCACACTCTACCTTCTCCTAGAGGCTTCACATTGCAGATCTGGATGTCTATAAGAAATAAGTAATCAATTTTTAATAATCAATTTACTGTAGTGGAATAAAACTGTTTAACTCTGTACCTCAAAATCTAAAATTATGTAAAATAAATCAATTTAAATTAAAAATTAGGGATTGGCTCCAAGAAAAAAAAATTCAACCTTCTATTTTAATTAATAGCATTTATATATAAATATATAAATATATATATATATATATATATATATATATATTATATATATATATATATATATATATATATATATATATATATATATATATATATATATATATATATATATATATATATATATATATATATTTATATATCATTTGGTACTACCGAGTTTTGCAAAACATGAATAGTTGACACAATATATCTCTCACACAATTATATTGTCTCTTGCACAATTTTATATATAATTTTTATTTAAATTCATACCAAAGAACTAACTATCTCATCTATGTGCAATTATCACTTTTTTTAAACTCAAACCTTCTTTTTACACCTTTTCTGTGTAAGATAATTATGTATTTTTTTTTAATTTATACCTCTTGGTATATTATTGATTTTCTTTTGTATTCTCTTATTTTTATTTATAACTAGTAATGCGTTGCATCAAGAACTCACGGCAAAGAATACATAAAAAAAAATTAATTTAAAACAAGCGAAATGAGTTTATCAAAACATTCGGATGCTATACTATTTTAAGTATAAACTCAAAAAGGCTCGCATCGCTTGCTAGTTTAGGTATCTTTAACATTTACATAGTAAAAAAGGCTCGCTACGCTCGCTAGATTGCTTATATTTATAATAATACAAAGTTAAAAAAAAGGCTCGCTTCGCTCGCTAGATTGCTTACATTTATAATAAAATATATTGTAAAAAAGCTCGCTTCGCTCGCTAGATTGCTTATATTTGTAATAATATAACGTTAAACATAGGCTCGCTTCGCTCGCTAGATTGCGTAGATTTATATTAATGCATAGTAAAAAAGGCTCGCTTCGCTCGCTAGATTGCTTATATTTAATATTAATGCATAGTAAAAAAGGCTTGCTTCGCTCGCTAGATTGCTTATATTTATAATAATACTACGTTAAAAATAGGCTCGCTTCGCTCGCTAGTTTGCTTATATTTATAATAAAATATATATTAAAAAAGGCTCGCTTCGCTCGCTAGATTGCTTATATTTAATATTAATGCATAGTAAAAAAAGGCTCGCTTCGCTCGTTAGATTGCTTATATTTATAATAATACAACGTTAAAAATAGGCTCGCTTCGCTCGCTAGTTTGCTTATATTTATAATAAAATATATTGTAAAAAAGGCTCGCTTCGCTCGCTAGATTGCTTATATTTAATATTAATGCATAGTAAAAAAGGCTTGCTTCGCTCGCTAGATTGCTTATATTTATAATAATACTACGTTAAAATAGGCTCGCTTCGCTCGCTAGTTTGCTTATATTTATAATAAAATATATATTAAAAAAGGCTCGCTTCGCTCGCTAGATTGCTTATATTTAATATTAATGCATAGTAAAAAAGGCTCGCTTCGCTCGTTAGATTGCTTATATTTATAATAATACAACGTTAAAAATAGGCTCGCTTCGCTCGCTAGTTTGCTTATATTTATAATAAAATATATTGTAAAAAAGGCTCGCTTCGCTCGCTAGATTGCTTATATTTAATATTAATGCTAAAAAAGGCTCGCTTCGCTCGCTAGATTGCTTATATTTGTTATAATACAACGTTAAAAATAAGCTCGCTCGCTCGCTAGATTGCTTATATTTAATATTAATGCATATTAAAAAAGGCTCGCGTATATTTATAATAATAAATGGTAAACGAACGCTCGCTTTAAATTTTTTTTTTTTTAATTTTATTATTTTATCCGCCATTTTTAAATTAATAAAAAATTTGAAATGTTGACCATGAAAAATATATTTTCTTTTTCTACTCTTTAAGAGCTTTTAAACGATATACAACACGATTTTTTGCTCAAAAATTTTTTATCCGGTCCGCCATATTGGCCGCCATTTGAATATATTTTTCGGAATATTACCAAAAACTATACAGCTCTGACATATAGTTAATTTTACTTGTAGAAAAGTATCTAAAGTATATTACAATAGATCTTTATCTTGTAAATTCTTATAAAATTAGTAAAAACTAATTATTATATTAAATTATGGCCGCCATGTTGAATTTTTCGGAATTTAGTATATAACATTTTTTGTTCTACTAATCAAGAGCTTTACAACGATATATTACTCGAGTTATTCCTTCAACTTTAAATTTTTTGGGTTCATTATTTTAGCCGCCATTTTTAAATTTTTTCAAAAAATTTTTAAATTTTGACCATGAAACATATAATTTCTTTTTCTACTCTTTAAGAGCTTTCAAACGATATACAACACGATTTTTTCGCTCAAAATTTTTTTTTAGCCGGTCCGCCATTTTGGCTGCCATTTTGAAAATATTTTTCGGAATATTACCAAAAACTATACAGCTCTGACACATAATTAGTTTTACCTGTGCACAAAATTTTATCAAAATCGGTCAATTTTTACGGCAGTTATCGCGACACGTACAAACAAACACACAAACAAACATACAAACATACAAACAAACATACGCGCCGTCCCAATCTTCTGAAATGTAAGAACTCACTTACGTTCGTTCAAATATATGGATACCAAAAAGTAAAAAGGTGATAAGTCAAAAATGCAATTTTTCAGGAATCTCCAAAATCGTTAAAACCAATCACAGTTTTTATTTTAACATCATTATATTTATTAATATGTTCTATATAATTTGAAATAATTTGGTATTTAATTTATAAATAGTTCTTGAAATATTAGCAAAAATTTGGGAAAACCTGCTGACTTATGTCTTTTTCATCGGTTTCAAAAAGAGAGTTATCCCCTTTTGACTACTATTTATATTTTTTACAATTATCATTTTCAATCTTGCAGAACTAGAATTAAACTATTTTGCTTGTTTGAGGTAAGCTTACTATTATAGTAAATTATTTATGTAGATAAAGTTTCATATTTCTAATTAAAATGTGGATAAACATAAAAGTTTTAGAGCTTCATTCAAAGTTTGTTTTTTGGTTCCTGAAAAGTTGCATTTTTTGACTTATCACCTTTTTAGTATCCATATTATTGGTGATTTTGTTCAAAGTTATTAGATGAAGGAAACGAAACAAACAGACGATAGGTTAACTTATCCTCTTTGTATTCAGTAACCAGCAGGAAAACATTTGCAAAAGGGTATAACTCGACTTATGTCTTTTATATTTATAATTTTTTCAACTTATTGAAGTCTAAATGGGTTAACTTAACTTATTACGTTTATACTAAATGCTTATGTTCAAAATAAAATATATCTCCTTTGCATTGAGTTAATTAATTAAAAAACTTATTATCGTAGATATACATTTATTATACCAATCGAAAGAGATTTTTTTGGCTGATTCAAGTGATAGTGATAACTCAAAATCAACATTTTTCGACTTATCACCTTTTTACTTTTTGGTATCCATATGTGTGTATGTATGTATGTGTGTATGTGTATATATATATGTATTTATTATTTTTGTACACCTAGTATAACTTGAGCTTTTATTATTTACTTGAAGACCCCCACACTCAGCATTACCTTGTGGGATTTCACTATGTTCTTTGAAAATATTTTGTTTATAATACTTGTTTTAATTTTGTATCAATACTTTTTTTTGTGAAATAAAGAGCTTTGAAAAAAAGTATTAAATAATCAAATGCCTAACCTTTAAAAAAAAAATATATATATAAATATATATATATATATATATATATATATATATATATATATATATATATATATATATATTTATTTATATATATATTATATATTTTTATTATTTATTATTATTTCTATATTATATATTTTTTTTAAAGGTTAGGCATTTGATTATTTAATACTTTTTTTCAAAGCTCTTTATTTCACAAAAAAAGTATTGATACAAAATTAAAACAAGTATTATAAACAAAATAATATATATATATATATATATATATATATTATATATATTATATATATATATATATATATATATATATATATTCTAGCACACAATCCAATTCTAGCTTAATTTATCGGTATACATTCAACAAACTGCACTAAATTACGGCATCGGAGGTCCGGGGTCGCAGCCCGGGCTATGCTCTAAAAACTTTATAAATAGTATTCGTATTAAAAAGAAGATTTTGCCAACTTTGATTAATTCTTAGAGTGTAGTAGATGCAACCCACCTGAGGTGGTTCCCGTAGAGTGAATACCCTGAATGGGCCGAAAGGCCCTAAAACAGGCATTTTATTTTTCTATTCAACAAACTGAGCAGTAGCGTTACAATTTATTCAATTCTTTCAAAGAAAATGTTCATTTATACACTGCATGGCCGAACACTACTTGCACTCATTTGAAGCTCGGTTCATGCAATTTCAAATGGAGTTTCTTAGAAAATATCAGATTAATAAGCAAGAAAGCGTGTATTTAAAAAAAATGTGGCCGGCTTGCGGATCTCCGTGTCAGAATTATTTTGAAGTTATAAACTTGAATACTGTAAAAAAGCTTTGAGTGGTCTTATCAACTGGTATTATTGGATGCTTAGAATAAAACTATATATAGAAGGAGCACTACTGATAACACGAAAGTCGGTTCACTGGTGCAACTAAGTAATGCTACCACCCTAACAATATACAATTTTCTAAAAAGAAGTTGGCAATACTTCCGATTGCTGAATTATTATGTTCTATTATTAGTTAATGATTGATTATTCATAAATACTAATATAAATATCGGTGCATTACAATATTTAACGCATTTTAAATTGTAGTTTAACGTATTTATTAAAATTATATATAATAAGTAGTCCTCGTCAACTAAATGTAGATTCTTGTATTCCGCCACCCTTTTGCCATTTAAGACCGGTTTTATTAAATACTCAGCAGGTGTTTTAAGTTATTATATTTGTTAATAGATATTTATGACAAATATTTTAAATAATCTTTTGTTGTCAGGTTGGCAGCATTACTTAGTTGCGCCAGTCAACTGGCTTACGTGTTATCAGTGGAATTACATTGTGTTTACGGCCCTGTGCTCCTTCTATATATAGTATTATTCTAAGATTGGATGCAATACATTAAAAATTACATCAATACATTAAAATAAAATCAATCTGGAGATAAAATCTTGTATGCACCTTGGAAGTAAAATGATATTTTTATGTTTCTGAGCTAGCTATTGCTGCATGGTTTTTTAAATTTTTTTACACACGTTAGTATAGGAGTTCCCCTATTTGGTTTATTTGATGAGTCAGCAAATGTCAAAATTGTCATGTCATATTATAAGGCGCAGTCGAATATCCACAGCCTTCTAGAACGTTGGATCACCAACAAACTTTTTTTTATAACTTTTTTTTCAAAATTTTCAGTAATTAGCCAGATTTGTGATAAATAAAGCCTATTTCCGTAATCTGCACGCTCTTTTGGTTATCTCAAAGAGTATTTACGTTCACTCAACAATTTATTTTTAATCTAACTTGGTACATACATAACTACTGTTAGACGTCAATATTTTGTGTTATATTTTGACATGTCATATTTGTTAACATTGACGTCTAACAGTAGTTATGTATGTACCAAGTTAGATTAAAAATAAATCGTTGAGTGAATGTAAATACTCTTTGAAATTAACCAAAAGAGCGTGCAGATTACGGTAATAGGCTTAATTTATCACAAATCCGGCTAATTACTGAAAATTTTGAAAAAAAAACGTTATAAAAAAGTTTGTTGGTGATCCAACGTTCTAGAAGGCTGTGGATATTCGACCGCGCCTTATTTTTAAATTTTAAAAAATATCGTAAATTTTATTCAGTGTCATTTTGAATACAGGAGAATTTATTTGAAAACTCAAGCGTTAGTTACCATTCCTATTAATTAAAACCTGCAAGATTTAGAACATTTATATTACTTTAGTCGCTACATAAAAATCATAATAGATAAATCAATGAGACAATAATTAGTTTAAAAAAAACGCAATAAGAAATCAACGAGAATAATTAATTGAACTTACACTGTGCCTCTGAATGTAAGAGCGTTTGAGACGGAGGTGTAGACTTGGCATAGACTTGGGCTTGAGGGAACTCAGTCTGGATCCTATGTGTAAACGCTTCTATTCGCTCGTATTCTAGACCTCTGTATACGAACACCTTGTTCTATAATAACAAAATTTAATGTTTAAAAACAATTATAAAAAATATTGGCAAAGAGTATCTCGGAACTATTCCAAACCAGTTGAATCTTACTCCACTCACCGAGCTGTTACCATCTCGGAAAAAAAATTGTTTTATGTATTTATAACTTTCATCTTTATCTGCATGGCACTGATGATGACCTCATGTTAGGTTGAACGCGCTTTGCCAATAAACTATGATTTTTGTGGAGAGACTCTATTCTTCGTTTCCCAGTACGAATAACCACATTGGATTCGCTACGCTCATCCTCTTAATTTCAGACTCGCTTAGCTATCCTTAAAATACGCAAGTCACCAAATTTATACTCATAATAATAGTCCAAGAGCGGGACCTGAAAAAATGTGACTCATTTTGTACTACTTCAAACCAAATTTTTCTGAGAATATACCTTTAATTATGAAGAAAAAACATAGTCTGCCTATCCAGAGTGGAGCCCTTCATATGATTGTGCATGCTCAAAATTTTATAAAATCCCACAAATTTCAGTTTTCTTGAAATAAGTGGTTCCCTGTGAGTCGTGTGCAGAACATGAAGAGAACATTTTTTTAATCTAATAACATGTTCTATAAAATGAGTGATTAATCATCAAAATCGCATGACTACAACTAAAATTATGGTTCTTTCAAAAACACCAAAAAATGGTTAATTTCACTGTCAGCGAATTTCTTTGAAAAAATGTTGGCTTTTTGTGCATTTTTTGACCCTTTAACAAATGTCGTAACTTTAGTTGTAGTTGTCTGATTTTGATGAAAAAACACTCTTCGTATAGGAAATTTTATCGGCTTTAAGAAATGCTCTCTTCATGTTTTGCACACGACTTACAGAGAACCACTTATTGCAAGAAAAGTGAAATTTGAGCGATTTTCTAATATTTTAAGCAAGCCCAATCATATGAAAGGCTACACTCTGGATAGGCAGACTATGCTTTTCCTTCATAATTTAAGGTATATTTTCAGACATAATTTATGTGAAGTAGTACAAAATGAGTCACATTTTTTACGCCTGGCTCTTGGACAATACTATAATTTCTAGCTACTATAAATTTAATGACTTATTTAAATTTTCGCTGAGAAATGAAGTCATAAAAATATTATGTTCTGGGTGGCACATTTAGAACTAAAGATTGATTTTTTTAACAAAGTTTCAACTCTCTAGCATAAATACACAGGGAGACACAATGATAACACACACAGACATATAAAGTCAGACAACTTTGCAAAGACAACTTGATAAGTTTAATAAGTTGTTTAATTTTAGTTTTATGAGTTTAATTCCTAAAAAAGTTACAAGAAGTTCCTACAAAAGATCAAAGAAAAAGATAAGAAGATCTTACAAAAAAGATAAGAAGATAAGATAAGAATATAAGAAGAAGAAGATAAGAAAAAATAAAATAAGAATATAAGAAAGAAGAAGAAGAAAATAAGAAGAAGAATATAATAATAATAAGATATAATCAAAGAGACTAAAACTATTAGAGGGAGGATACAACAGCTCTCA
Organism: Microvelia longipes; assembly: GCA_018340805.1. NCBI lineage: Eukaryota > Metazoa > Arthropoda > Insecta > Hemiptera > Veliidae > Microvelia > Microvelia longipes. The sequence goes on from JACMZG010001918.1 coordinate 123,593, forward strand.
TCATTCCTTGGGTAGCTAGGTGCCCTAACGGTACATTGGTGACGTCATTTTATTATTTTTTCCTAATAATTACAATTTCACATTAATATTACATTATTTTTTGACTATTTTTTTTTTTTTAAATCAAGTAAAATGAATTTAAAATAAGTTTTAATTAATATCTATTGCATGTACTTGAATAAAGTGGTTTAATGTGGCATCACTGAAAAATTTCCGCCGTTAGTAGAGTGCATGCTATAATAGGAGTTGTAGAGGGATGGGGGAGTATCTAGTCTCTCTCTAGGGAGACTATAGTAGGGGTAAGTACAGTTACGGCACCTATGGAAACTGTCTCACTTCCAGACCCCTTATCACTGTGTTAATCGGGTCCTGTACTCCCTCTAATAGTTTTAGTCTCTTTGGATATAATATAATAAGAATAATATATAATAATAAGAAGATGTAATATAATAATATAAGAAGATATATAATAAATATAGAATGTAGAAATAGAATATATAATAAATAGAATATAGAATCTTATAAAGAATATATAATAAATAAAGAATATATAAGATGATATATAAGAATAATAAGAAGATATAATATAATAAGAAGAATATAATAAAAGAAGGTAAGAAGAAGATAAGATAAGAAGATCCTACAAAAAGTTACGAGAAGAGGTCCTACTTCTCTTAGATTATCCCTTTATCTCCCATCTTTCAAATCTATTTCTATACATTTTTATTGAAATTAATTTTCTTTTATGATTTTTTTCCTTAATTCTGGCTAACTAGCCTTTATAATCATCGATTTTTGCAATGGCTGACTTCCTCACAGATGTCTACCACCACCCTCAAGTTTTCTTTGTTATGGATAAAACCCTTCAACTTCTCCAAGATGTTGGAGTTAGTTCAAGTCTAACACCAGCCTTGTGAGTGTGTAAAGAAGCCTCTACACTATTTCAGGTAACCTTAAACTTTGTACAAACTGTTCCCATCGCGGTCTCAAAATAAAACTTAGTGGACATTTTACTAACAATACGGCTGCACCAAATTAGCCAAAAATCTAGTTTTTTTCTTCCTTTTATGGTGCCTACCTATCAGACAAATTATACTAAAATTGGAGATATCACGTGTTTTTTTAACTGTGTTGATTTGGTATGGAATGACCCTCAGTACATGACATTATGTCGAGCCATCAATGATGACGAATGTCAAATGATGGAACAGTTCCCATATATAGCATTGCATTTTGCTTGTTACATTTCCTAGGTGTCTCTCGTACTCTTATAGTGTATCAACAATCTACTTACTCAAGAGTCTCCCGTAGTGTAGTGGTTAAGGTATGCGGCCAATACACAGAGTGAATGGACTTTAGTCATGAGTTCATTCCCAGCACAGGCCTCTAGGATTTTTATGAGAGGGATAAAAATTCTGTGTACCACGTCCTTCAGAAGGGAAGTAAAGCAGGTGGTCTCGAGTAGATCACTATCTAAGGGAGTTGGCAAAAAGGGCCCAACAACGTGGCCTACTTGCCTGGTAGTTACTACCACTCCCCCATATTACTATCACTACTACTACTACTACTACTACTACTACTATTCTACTTACTCTGACAAACATGGGAAAAGCAAGTCCATAGAAACCAACTCTAAAATATTCAGGTTCGGGTCTAAGCTGGTGCAGTATAGAGTCGTAAAACCTCGCCTGCGTCCTCAACACGTCTCCCAGTTTCTCGTAATCCAGTAGTTTCTCCTCGTAAAAGTGAGCTAGTTCCTTAAGTAGCGGCAAACCTTTCTCCCACATCTGCGAATAAGAGACAGTGATTGGTTGTATCAAACATTATGTAAGTTACGTAAGAACTAAACCAATCATATTGTAATAAACTGGTAGGCTTCCGCGCTTATTGTCATGAAGATTTAAGTCTTCAGGTGGTGACCGCGTCATTGTGGATGAACCAATCATATCCTTATTTTGTTAACAAATGATGCTGTATTTTGTTAATGAGCTCTAGAAGAAACAAAACAATATGATTGGTTGAATTCAAACCTTGCGTAATAAATCAACCAATCATATCCTTATTTTGTTAACAAATGATGCTGTATTTTGTTAATGAGCTCTAGAAGAAACAAAACAATATGATTGGTTGAATTCAAACCTTGCGTAATAAATCAACCAATCATATCCTTATTTTGTTAACAAATGACACAGTTTTGTTCTAATGAGCTCTAAAAGAAACAAAACATTATGATTGGTTGAAATCAAACCTTATGTAATAAGCCTATAATAGTCCTTGAAAGTCCCTTTTAATAATTAATTTTAGGCTGTAATAGTCCTGAAAAGTCTCTTTTTAAACTAGAGAACATATAAACCATGCATCTCACCTTAGCTTTATCAAAGTAGTTAAGGATCTGATGATAAAGACGAAGCTTTGTCTGATGATCTTTGTCCCACGTCAGTGTGTTTGCGTACAGCAGAAGAGTGAAACCAGCTTCCGTGTAATTCTCGGCACTAATGTGAAGAGAGTGGAGCTTGTAGATGTATCTCACGTACATCTCAACTCGGTTTATCTCATTCTTGTAGAAATTCTACACAGAACATAATAACACTAATGTAAACAAAAAATAGCTTAAAAGCTCACTTAGCACGCTAGAAATAGAAGTGGCTCTATCAAATGTCAAAACTCTAACTACCACACTATCTACTACCTCCTTGTACAAAATAAAATTTCTCCCAAATATATATATTTTCTTAAAAAAATTAAATGAATGGTCCTTCGAGCCGGATGCAAAGCTCTGTTCATCCGGCTCGAAGGACCAGACTTCATGCCAAACAATAACTAACAAGTAAAGGAGCCATCCGTGGTGTAGTGGTTAAGGCACGCGGCCAATACACAGAATGAATGGACTTTAGTCATGGGTTCAATACCAGCTCGGGCCTCTAGGATTTTTACGAGGGATACAAATTCTGCTTACCACGTCCTTTAGAAGGGATATAAAGCTGGTAGTCTCGAGCCTGTGCATTGTCAGGTACTCGTTAAAGATCCCTTATCCTAAATGAAATTGGGTATAGGCAAAATTTAGGACCCTCACTCTAGATTTATTATAATACTATACTGTTTCTGCCTTGTAGTTTAAAGTGTGTGGAGCTTTGGTTTAACAGCGAAGGGCACGTGTTGTTCCGAGTTTTCACTAGACTATAAAAGTCAGTGAAAATATGTATGATTGCTTGAAAAAGCATGAGAGGAACCATAGAAATTCACGGCTCTTCTGTCTAGATTAGATGAAATATACCTACACTTGAAATTAAAAGGAGTAGAACACTATCTTAGGGAGCTGGCAAAAAGGGCCCAAAAACGTGGCCTACTTGCCTGGTAGTTACTACCACTCCCCCCTATATTACAAGTAGGTATATGGCACAAGACATTCTCTAATTTCTGTTATGTTAACTTTGTATTATAGCTTTGTAACAAAATAATCTCTAAACGTAAATAAACAAAATTTAATAATCAAACAATAAAATGAATCCCTTTGCAAATTTAAGTTAATGTATGATGATTCGAGCTGGCTCGAAGGACCAGAAACTTCTTTTCTAAATGACTTACAAGTAGTGATACGGTGCAAGATATTCTCTTATCTCTGTTATCTTCTCCGTGTATTACAGATCTGTAGTCAAGTAGTCTCTCCAGTAGTCTTGTTACTGACTGTATGAAAACCCATCCACTCTCCTTCCAACCAACTTCCCCTTCTTCCAATCTTGCGACTAATCTATTGACAAATACTGTATTAGTAGTAACAACCTATTTAGTTTAGACATTGAAAGAGCTTGTAATAGTAATTACAACAATACTTATAGACATATATCAACATTTTCTCCACTTGGAGAAAATTATCTAAAGCTCAGACTAAATATCCATAAACTAAGGTTATTAAGTCAACTGCGAATTAATAACTCGAATGTATGCCAAATGTATATCCACAGCAAAAAATATTTATTTGATACAAATAAATTGTGCATATCATGCCACACACAACCAGATCCTCTGTTCCATTTCCTTTTTAGTGTAATAGTCATCAAGCCACTAGAACTAAGTATCTCAATAATTATGAACACGACATTAATTACACGACATAATTTTGTCATACGTGTAAATGACAAAAAATTCATTTTTTGAAAAAAAATTATTCTTGATCAAAGCTTCTGTATGTTTTCAAACTAAGATTTTTCTTATTTTTTTTTTTTTTATTTTTAACAGTAAACTCAAAAACTGTAATTTTTGAAAAATTGACAAAGAGTAAAGTAGGCATAATTTTGACTTTTCGAAAAAAAGTATTCTTCATAAAATTGTTTAATTGTCCCCCTGAGACAATTTTTCCAAAAAAAAAATAAAATATAAATTTTCAAATTCACCCATTTTGAAAAATTAAAAGTTGTTCAATCTGGATAATGATAACATCGTTTTAAAGGTTTGACTAGTGGAACAAAAAATGGTTGTATTGTAAACTTCGATTTAAGTAACACTAACTGAGATATTTTAATAAAACGGGAAAAGTGTTTATTGCTATTGTTTTTATTATTTTGATAGCTTTTTTAGTTTAGTGTTATTAACTTAGTTAGTTAGTGTACTTAAATCGAAGTTTCAATACTACCATTTTTGTTCCACTAGTCAAGACCTTTAAAACGATGTATCAATTTATCCGGATTGAACAACTTTTAATTTTTCCAAAATTTGGATTTTCAAAATAGGTGAATTTGAATATTTTTATTTTAAATTTTTTATAGACAAATGTCTCAGGGGGACAATTAAAAAATTTTTATGAAGAATACTTTTTTCGAAAAGTCAAAATTATGCCTACATTACTCTTCGTCTATTTTTCAAAAATTGCAGTTTTTGAGTCTACCGTTAAAAAATAAAAAAAAATAAAAAATCTAGTTTAAAAACATGCAGGAGCTTTGATCAAGAATGACCTTTTTTTCGATAAATTAAATTATTTTTTGTCATTACATGTATAGGCAACCCCTATCCAAGGACACACTATATATATATATATATATATATATATATATATATATATATATATATATATATATATATATATATATATATATATATATAATATATATATATATATATATATATATATATATATACTACTAAGATATTTTAATTTTTCTGTTTTTGTCTTTATCAAAACTCAACCACTCTCACTTTTCTTTCCAGTTTTTTTTTAAAATATCATAGTTAGTGTTACTTGAATCGAAGTTTACAATACTACAATTTTTGTTCCAGTAATCATGACCTTTAAAACGATGTATCATTTATCCACATTGAACAGCTTTTAATTTTTCCAAAATTTGGGTGATAAGGCAAAATGGGTGAATTTTAAAAATTTTAATTTTAATTTTTTTTTATGGAAAATTTGTCTCAGGGGGACAATTAAACAAATTTATGAAGAATACTTTTTTTACGAAAAGTCAAAATTAAGCCTACTTTACTCTTCGTCCATTTTTCAAAAATTGCAGTTTTTGGGTCCACCCTTAAAAATAAAAAAATACAAATATGATAAATCTTAGTTTAAAGACATGCAGAAGCTTTTATAAAGAGTGACTTTTTTTCGAAAAATGATTTTTTTTTTTTTCATTTACAAGTATCGTTAAGTCCATCCGGGGACACCCTGTATATACTTAAAGTCTTGCTAAACATATTTTTTTGTGATCAGGGACCTTTTAAACAGATTTTGGTCATGGTCTGTCAGATTTTGGTCATGGTCTGTCAGATTTTGGAGGTGTGACTTCTGTCATAAAGTCTACCCCATTAGTGAATTTTCCCAAAAGAAATTCGCTATATAAAAGGAACTGAAAGCTTTATTTATCTTAATTATCTTATATAGAATTAAATTATTATACATTAATCTGTGAATTTTACTTTTCTTTCTAAAGGAAATTTGCTAAAACCAAATACATAAGAGACAAATTCAATTAACTATACTTACATGGCACTTAGATGTTCCCTTTGAAATATGAATGCAACAATGTAAACAGCAAAAGAATTAATAATAGTTATTTATGCACAAAGGGAGTAAAGAATGCTATTAGTCCCTCAGCAGTTAGCTGGTTCCTAAGGCAAAAGCCGAGGGAACCAACGTTGATTGTTGAGGGCAAGTGTTGTTCCAGTTTCACTAGACTATAAGAGTCAGTGAAATATGTATTGATTGCTTGAAAAAGCATGAAGGAACCATAGAAATTCACGGCTTTCTGTCCTAGATAGATGAAATATACCTACACTTCGAAATTAAAAGGAGTAGAACACTATCTTAGGGAGCTGGCAAAAAGGGCCCAACAACGTGGTCTACTTGCCTGGTAGTTACTACCACTCCTCCCCCCTATATTACTCCTAGTAGAAACAATAAGAAAGGACTGTTATATATATATTTAAACCCCTCAGTTCATTTCTATGTTTATTTCAACATATTTCTTGAACATAAACCCCCCAATATTGATGTTCAATATTTAAATCAAATTTTGTATGTGTTTTAGTTGAATTGTATGTTCTTATATTGATTTTAAAAGAAATAAACTCTTAAATATAATTTTCATTGATAAAGTCAGCTTATATAAAAAATCCTTTGGTAATGGATAGGATGCTTAGAAAATAATTTGTGGCCAGAACTCAAAAACCTCCGCATAAGGTAGCATACTGGTCATCTTTGTTTAGCTGTCAATTATATTGTGATTAACTGTGTAGGCTTTCGCGGTTATTGTTATGATGATATAAATCATCATAACAATAACTGTGGAAGACCTAAGTCTTCTGGTGGTGACTGCGTCATTGTAGATGAAGGATACGACGTTTTGCTTCCACTGTGGGAGACATCTTCAGGGATGTTGGACATCATGGATAGAAACACAATGCTCTGAAAAACTGAACTGTTCAGTTTTGTAGAGCATTGTGTTTCTATCCATGATGTCCAACATCCCTGAAGATGCC
>JACMZG010001918.1:132557-180057 GCA_018340805.1 Microvelia longipes
AAGCTGTCAAAAATAATAAAAACAATAAAAAATAAACACTCTCATTTTATTGAAATATCTCAGTCATAGATAAACAATATTAACATAGATGGTTCACTCCCGAGTGTTGTAAGAACACTCATTGACAAGTTTTTGATTACTATAGTCAGTACTTACTTGTTTGAAATTTCCGTGATGATTGAATTCACACTGAATCATATCAAAGAATATATGCAGAGTGGCCCTTCTCAGTTCCGGCTCGGGCACCAAAGTCATCTCAAGAAACGGACCTACCATAGAGCTAACTAATTGCATCTTCCCTTCACCTGTTTAAAATTATACCATCATAAAATATAATTACTATAGGATAAATTGTGAAACATCGAAAAAGTAACCTGACCACATTCGATTATAAATGCTATCAAATAATCAGTACAAATTTACAATTCGCGATTCAAAGAGATAGTTGTATTTTGGCAATACCAATGGCGGGAAAACGAAAGGGTGATCAATTTTTTTTTTATCATAGGATTTGCATGGGAGCCTTTTTGAAAATTCTTCTTTTTATTCCTTTATTGTTCGTTATTTGTGATAAATGATATAAAATTAATAGAACGACCATCGGTGCTAAAAAATGACCAATATTTCATAGATAAATACTTCGATTATTCCAGGATTTTAAAATATAGAATCAGGCTGTTATCACTACAGACTTGGAATTGTCCGATTTAACCCAAAAATAATAAAACCTAAACGGATGATTTAAACAAACATTTTACAAAAAACGTAAAATTATTGAGTTATTTATTTTTCAGTGTGTAAATAAAAATTGATTGATCGAAATTAAAACCATTACGGTGAAAACCTCGGCTTGTTTAGCATTAATTTAAATACCGTAACAAACTAATTAAACTATTCAATGCAATTAAAAAGATTATTTTGTGTGTTTGTGTAAACTAAAATTATTTAAAAGTAACATTAAATTAACAATAACTTTAAATAAAACACTTATATTGTAAATGTTACCCATCTTATCACTCAATTTAAAACTACTTGTGAACAACCCATTAAACCCTATTCTTCAATGAAATAGTGATCTATGAGTTCATACGCCCTGAAATTAAATTAAATTAAGCACTTTGATAAAAAAATTTTAAAGAAATAATCGTCACAAATAAGAAAAACCAAAAAATTCCATAAGGACTTTAACAACGATCACCCTTCCGTTATCAATTTCTTATCAGTGACGGTGGCGCTGCTACGGACTTTGAATCGTGAATAGCTTATATAGGAGAATGTTAAAAATACAAATCAAAACGTCCATAACTTGATTAAGTATTACTCTATGATTTTTATTTTTAAACTGGTCTATAAGATGTTACCAAGTTATTTCAACGACAAGATAGTTACCAAGAACCTAGAGAAACCCTTATAAATATTCAGGTCACCCTAAAGAATAGATTACTCCTAAGATAAATAGTCAGCCAGAAACAATACTAGTGTTTCATAAGATGGAATAAAAGAATAATAAATTAGATAAAACAATAAAAGATGACAAAGTAATAAAGCAGATTAAAAATTTATTATTTGATCATCACCTCTATTTAGAAATGTTAAAAGCCTCTTAGTGTTAAAATTAAGTTTTATAAACATAAAAAATATTTTTTTTTGTATTTTTATACATTTTTTAAGTAGCTTTGTTAAAAAAATATACATTTATTTATTTTTAAACAAAGAATATTGTAAGTTACAATAAAAACAATTAAGTGTTTTCGTAAAAAGGTTCAAAATTAAATACTATGTTCTAATCCTAATTTAAATTTTATCCCAATACAGTACTATGGTTCTGTAAGTCCTACGACCAAATGGTTCATGAACTTATAATGAAGAAAATAACCCCCTAGGCACTTCGACAAATAAGCGTCATTTATTAAATAACACTGAGCTAAAAAACTTGAAACTGACCTAGACTGGACCAAACTTTTAATATCTGGAAGCCCATCTGAACTCTCATGTCTCCAAACTTGGACAGGATCTTCTCTCTCTTACTCGGGCTGAAGTTTTCAAGCTGCAAGGAAGGCTGAGTCAGGAATGCTACAGCTAAGTTGAAGTAGTTGCTCCAGACCTGTTCAATAAGAAATCAATAGAAAAATGTTCTAAATCAACAATGTTTATATAAGAATATTTATCTTTTCCTCCTTTCCTCATTTATACCCTTAAAATAATACTATTCATATAGAAGGAGCACTACTGATAACACGATAGCCGGTTCACTGGTGGTCTTAAGTAATGCCGCCACCCTAACAATATACAATTTTCTAAAAATAAAGTTGGCAATACTTCTGGTTGCTGAATTATTATGTTCCATTATTAATTAATGATTGATTATTCATAAAATACTAATATAATTATCTGTTCATTGCAATATTTTAAGCATTTTAAATTGTATTTTAACGGTTTTAATTAAAATTATAGTAAAAGTAGTCCTCGTCAACTAAATGTAGATTCTTGTATTCCGCCACCCTTTTGCCTTCTAAGACCAGTTTTATTAAATACTCAGCAGGTGTTTTAAGTTATTATATTTGTTCTTTACGATCTTTCTTCATTAATAGATATTTATGACACATATTTAAAATAATGTTTTGATGTCAGGTTGGCAGCATTACTTAAGTGCACCAGTCAACCGGCTTTCGTGTTATCAGTGGAATTACATTATGCTTACGGTCCTGTGCTCCTTCTATATATAGTATTATTCTAAGTTTATACCGAAGGTTAAAAACTATAAAAACCAAGTAGGGAAACAAACGCGATTTATGTCAGACATGGAATGTAGTTCACATTTTGTCCACCAGGGAGTCGGCTCAAATTTTCCATTCGGGAGGCATTAAAAAACGCCTGAAACGAATAATTCCGGTTTCATCCCGGTTTCAAATTTTTTTGCAAACACAATACTTTTCCTATATATCTACGCTATAAATGAGGAAAAATAAAAATTGTAAATATAACCACACCGCAGTAATTTTAGTGATAGAAGGTCTAACTTTTCAAAAATAATTGGAGGCAGTGGAATGATGATGCTAATAACTTGAGGTTGGTTTATAGAAAATTATGAAAATAATTATAAATCATTAAAAGAATGTTTAAACTAATAATGAAGTCGTTTTGACCTAGACGTTACATATATATACAAGATTGTATAATATATATATATATATATATATATATATATATATATATATATATATATATATATAATTATATATATATTATATTATATATATATACGTTTCAATTTGTGAACGCCTTCAAGAGTTATCGTTCGCCATACGAAAGGGTAGAAACTCTTACATACACACCACACACACACACACATAATATATATATATATATATATATATATTATATATATATATATATATATATATATATTATATTATATTATATATATTATATATATAAACACACCACACGCAAGTTATAAATGGTCATTAGGCCGTGCTGTTTAAATAATCCTTTACAGTGATCATCATGCTTAGCTTTAGTAATGATCCTGATGCATTTTTTCTGTAGCAACAATAAGCTTGAAATGTTGGCATGACTCCAACTTAAGTTGTAGCCATCCGATTTTTTACACTTGTTTTAAAGAACATTTTGTCTTCTTTAAAAATGTTCTTTTTATGCTTTACACACGACCTACAGGGAACTACTTATTCCAAAAAAATTTGAATCGGTGCAATTGTCTAATGTTGTGAGCTTAGAAAATACTATATATAGAAGGAGCTCAGGACCGTAAACACAATGTTAATTCCACTGATAACACGAAGCCGGTTGACTGGTGCAACTAAGTAATGCTGCCAACTTGACAACAACATTATTTTAAATATGTGTCATAAATATCTATTAATGAAGAAAGATCGTAAAGAATAAAATATAATAACTTAAAACACCTGCTGAGTATTTAATAAAACTGGTCTTAGATGGCAAAAGGGTGGCGGAATACAAGAATCTACATTTAGTTGACGAGGACTACTTTTAATATAATTTTAATTAAAACCGTTAAAATACAATTTAAAATGCATAAAATATTGTAATGCACCGATATTTATATTAGTATTTTATAAATAATCAATCATTAATTAATAATAGAACATAATAATTCAGCAACCGGAAGTATTGCCAACTTTTTTTAGAAATTGTATATTGTTAGGGTGGGCAGCATTACTTATTGCACCAGTGAACTGGCTTTCGTGTTATCAGTAGTGCTCCTTCTATATATAGTATTATTCTAAGGTTGTGAGTGAGCGCAATCATATGAAGGGCTCCACTCTGGATAGGCAGACTAATACTTTTCCTTCATAATTTAAGGTATAATTTTCAGAAAAAATTTGGTTTGAAGTAGTACAAAATGAGTCACATTTTTAGGCCTGACTCTTGAACTACTTGTAATTGTTACATATATGTATGCATGGGTGCTGATGGGTCAGTGACAAAATAACATTTTTTTGAGTTAGTACGTAATTGAGCACTTTATTGGACCGTTTTTAGGATGAGAAGCCCATCATTGTTATAGGACTTTTCACCTCCGAGGACAATAATGAATTTAAATAAACTCCTATGACGTAAAATTAATTCATATATTGCCACCATTACAGTAGTGTAGCGTGTTCAAAAAAACAATCTGTGTAAAACCTTCATGAGGTTTCTTTAGAAACGTTCATTTTGTTTCTGTTTTTGTTCGTAGACTATTTTTTTTCGTTTTTAAAAGGTGTTCTAATTGACAATTTTCGTGTATTTATTTGTAAAGCTTTTACATTTTTGAGTAAAAGTGTGAAGCTATGGATTAGTTCAATGACGACGATAATATGGAGTTAATTGGACGTTTTTTTTCAATTAAATATATAGCACAGTTTATTTAATCAGTGCTACCTGAAAAAAATTGTGTATGCCATCCGGCTGAGAATGTCTTTATGTCTTGGCAATTATTCCCAACTCGCTTCGCTCGTTGGTAAATCTAATTGCCGTGACATAAAGACACTCTTCTCAGCCTTATGGTATAAATAACTATTATCCAATAATTAAATAATATTTTGTACTATTCAAGTCCATTTTAAGGTAGGCATAAGATGGAATCCTAACAGTTTTACATATTCAGAAGGTTTTAAATTCAAATTATCAATCTTAGGTATGTTTAATAGCGACCTCTAAATATTATTATTATTATTATATTATAGCAGGCTTTCTATGAGTAACATTTTTTTATATATATTTAAACATTTTGTATTATTAATGAAAATGATATTTTTTGCAAAAATGGGTTTTGTTGAATTGAATTGAAACATATATTTTTTTTTGGTCACCCGTTCTTTTTATGGTCCTTTGACCCTAAAATTTGAGACTTTAGACCCTAAAACTTGAGAGAGTAGCAAGTAGTTTTAGTTATTTATTGTTTCGTTTGGATATTTAATTTATAAAAGTGGATAATCATTATTACCACATACATCCTTATGGCACTCGGCATTCATAAATAAACCAACGTAAAGACCATCTTAAATTAAAAAAAATAGCTAATTTAAATTTTATAATTTTTTTTAATTAATTTTTTTGGATATTTTGAAAATCACACATACATCAATAAGCTATAACTTTGCTTGTGGGCAAATATACAAGCAAGAATGTTTTTAGTGGTTTATGTTGACACTGGTAAGGGGTCTTTGTGATATGGTTTTTGTTAAAAAGTATACTTGTCCAAGGGAGATATTGAAGGTCAAAAATGACCAAAAATTAAAAAAAATATGGATTTTCAAAAAATCATAGCTCATAAACGAATTACATTAATACTTTGAAAATTTTGTTGATTGCTTGTCTTAAAGTAAATAACTCCTAAAAAAATTGGGAGCTCTTAATTTAGATTTCTTCATATTATAAAAAAAAAATGTTAACATTTTCATATTTTTTATAGAAAATTAAAATTTGGAGCCACCATTGCTCCCCCAAGGAGGGGTCATAGAGTAAAAGTGTCATAGGGCCAAATGTAGCTCAAAGCTTGGTTTTAGCAGATCCGTTCATATTTTTATAGCTTTATTTATATTTTTATTCATAGCTTATCTGAAGGTAAAAAATCACTAAATTATAGGGTCGGAGGACCATAAAAGTGGCCATAAAAAAAGAACGGGTGACCATAAAAAATAAATATTGGACATTTTTTACTCACCATAGATATGGGTATCAATAGCAAAATAATTATCAAAATATATTTTTTTTCGAGCATCCAAGTCTGGGACATTTGATATGGATTGACCCTATTATTATTTATGGAAACAGGTAATTTCAAAAATCAAGAGACTACCTGATAATCAAACGGAGGCTGGAGATGGTTATGTATAACTTGAGATAGTTCACAAACAGCATTGACTACAATCTGACTGCTAGTCATTCTCATTACCAACCAGTCGTCCGGGTATATCTGCCTCTTTATCAAGTCTTGAAGCACAAGAAGGAATCTGAGGATGAATTCCTTAAGAGGTTTCGGCTCAAGAGAACCGCACAAACGTTGATAGTGAGATGAAGTCATCAGTTGAAGGATGGATATCAGACACACCACTAAGCGCCCCTGTCAAAGTAAAATAGATAACATTAGTGATAGTTAAAGTAATAAATAAACCAAGTTGGGAAACTCCTATACTATAATATGTCACACGGCTAAAATCAATTGACAGTGCGCCAAAAATCTGTGAGGGAAAGAATTCTATTGGTCAGACCGACCACGATCTTTCCCCTCCACTTTATGCAACCTCGGTATAAAAAAAATACCTTTTTCGTTAATAAATCATAAAAAGGCAACACTGGTTGTAAATATTGTAACCTCGCGTCGCTTTTATTTCCCTCATTGTGCATATATATCTGTTCGAGTTCGGTTCGTTTCATTCCAATCTGTTTAATTCATCCAATTATTGCAGAGTTGTAATATGATCTGAGTGCCTATATTTGACGCATGGACATTGACGTATTCAAGCATTTCTTGCTATTTGAGTACAGTGCTAGGTCTGGGGTCTGTCAACCAAAAGACATAATTTCTTTTCGAAAATGCCATGTCTTTCAATAGATGACAGTCTTGACTTTTTTAAGTCATGAATGCAAATTGTGTCATATTATTTTTATAATATGAAACAATACGCATTCAATTATACAAACATGACACAAAAAAAGCAGTTTATTTTGGAAAAAAGTAATTATAGCTGACGATTTATTAAAATCGTCAAACTTTTATCATAGAACTATTATGATCCATTACATTACGTAATCAAAAACTTTAACTTCACTTAATTCATACTTCCTGAACAAATTTAATGCAACACTTAGGTAAATTTATAAGATACAACAATATTCCTACTAAAAAGCAAATAAATAATTTTTAAAAATAAAAAAAATACGATATCAAATAAAAACAAATAATAAAATTCAAAACATAACCTGACTTTCAGTGTTGCCAGAGTAGGGATTTTTTTTGTTACTTAAAAGAAGGGATTTTTTTATTTAAAAATGAAGGCTGAAAGCATTGAGATTTTGGCGGGGTGTCAATTGATTTAAGCCGTGTGTCGTATTATAAAGTTATATATAAAATAAGTTGGGAAACACCCTTAACTGAGTCTGGCTTAACTACCTTGAGTCTGAAATAATAAGGATGAGTGTAGCGGATATGATGTGATGAGAAAAAGTTCCAATGTACCAAATTTTCTTTAAATCTCTAAAGTGAAGTTAAATCTTTAATAAACTTTCCGCATAACAAATAGATAATGGTTATTTCTTCTCCACAAGGATAAAGGTAAAGTATGGTGTTCCACAAGGATCAGTCCTAGGTCCCATTCTCTTTTTACTCTTCATTAATGATCTTCCATTTTTTATTCACTTATGTATTCTCTTTGCGGATGACTCCACCTTTCTTCTGAAAGCGCTCAATTCTAAAATTCTGGAAGAGAACATGTGCCTCTGAATGAAGACAGCAAAGGAATGGTTTCTGGTAAACAGACTCACTTTAAATGATGATAAAACACAGCATCTGACCTTTACCCTTAAAGAGAGACAAAGCAGTTCTACTATCAATGTCCTCGGAGTCACTTGGGACTCCCATCTCCGCTGGGATAAACATAGTGAGGAGCTAGCTAAGTCGCTTTCCCCAGTCTTGTATATGTTAAGGAGCTTGAGGAGCAAACTTAGCAAAGATGTAATGAGGATAGTTTATTTTGCCTATTTCCACTCTCGTATTGCTTACTGCATCAGGCTGTGGGGTGGTGCTTCTAAAGCATTTAAAGTTTTCCTTCTTCAGAAAAAAGCCATCAGGTTAATTACTGGCATCAGTAGTACTTCAACCTGTAGAGACAGTTTCATCGATCTGGACATACTTACGGTTCCATCTCTATTCATCCTCAATCTTCTCATATTTGCTAAAGCCAACTACGACAGCCTTCAAGACAAGGACCATCACTACAACCTCAAGCACTACAACCGCCTCAACCTGCCACAACATCGCCTCACTCTGACTAACAATTCACCGCACTACTTAGCTAGGAAATGTTTCAATCACCTGCCAAGTACCTACTCATCGCTACCTCAAGATGTATTCAATGTCGAAATTAAGAAACTTCTTCTTAAAAAAGCTTATTACTCTGTTGAGAAATTTCTTGAGGATCCACTGTAATGTATTTTTTTTTTCTTTTCATTTCTAAATTTTTTTAGTCTTAGGTTTGACGTTGTTAGACATTTTTTGATAAATTTGTAACAACGCTAAGGATTATTATTAAAATTTATACGTACCAGTACAGTCATGGATTTGTCAATAATGATAAGTATGGTCTGAATCAGCATATCCAATGTAGACAAACAGACGACTTCTATGTCATGCTGCAAACAATTATTCGCCTAAACACATACAAATATATATATAGGTGGTATCAAGCAACAGGTGGTATCAAGCAACAGGTGGTATCAAGCAATACATAGGTAAAGAAAGACTGTCCTGCCATTTATTATTTCGGACAAGAAAAGTGTAAAAGGAATAGAGTAATTGCACAACTTTTTTTATTGCATTATCTTTAAGTACGTCATATAAAAGGACACCCTGTAAAATATTGGAATGCAAAAACTTATACTTTTGATGATACAGCAAAAAAACGAAAAATATAAGCGCCTATATATAACTCTAAGGTTGAAGAAAAACTCGTGTTACATAAAGAAGATTTTGGTAGAAGACTGAATGCCTTAGAATCTCTGGAAATTTTCTAGTAATAATCCTTCTACAAAAACTCTTAATGAACAGGTTGAGGTAGTTAAATCTCTTATATTTAAAAAAATTTATAATAAAATTAAAATGCTTAGAATTGCATAGTCCTAGTCTTCCTAGTTTTTTTAAATTTGTCCGACATTTTAAGTTTTACGATAGGTTATACTTCTATAACCTTGATGTTTTTAACCTATTTATTTATCTTTTTATAATCAGACCGAGTTAATTTTTGTTAATTTTTGATAATTTTATTCTTTGTTAGCCTTTTTTAAATTTTGTATAATGTGTGTGTTTTTCTATTTTAGTTGATTGTGATGTGTATAGTTCTTAAGATTTATGTTTAAAAGCCTGAAGATGGCCACAGAGTTGGCTGAAATATACAGGGTGTTTCATATAAAGTGTCCACCAGAAAAGGAGGTGACAGTACTCCTCAAAAGGAACAAAAAATGTCCTATAATATAAACTACAATCTCCAACCGTTTTCCCACAAGGTCAAATTTAATATTTTAAAAAATATTTGACCTCACATAAAATTGTTAATAGGGTTTTAACTGTTCAAGCTAGAAAGTCGAAATTGGTCTCATTAGAAAGCTGAGTAAATTTCCTAAAGGACAAACTACTATGTCAAATATTTTAGAACTACTGCCCAAAATTTTGATGATCAGTCAAAGATGATCAGTTTTTGCATGTTTTTTATTGTTATTAAAAAAACAAAAAATATATTTAAACATGTTCTTTTGGCGGGAAAACGGCCTCGACAGCTTGTGTGACGTCAGACGCAAGAACACCACCGTCTTGTACAATATTCACTAGAGCAACACCCATAAGAGTTTATTCTATACTGTCAACAAGATGATACTGACAGCTTTAGTCATCACGTTCCTTAGGCATTGTATTATCTGCATCACGGAATTGTTTTGTTTCAGTCTTCTTTACATTCTATTGAACTGTAAGCAACTGTTGAACTTACGATATTTCTAACTAAAACTTCCATCTGTACCTTATTATTAGCAATCTCTAATCTCTTATCGTGGAACAATATGGTAAGAATCTTGCCGAGGATATCAGTTATTTGATCTAACTCTTCCCTGTGAGCTAGATGAAGTCTTATATGTCGACAGATAACACCAAGTACAGCACTCCTACATTCTATAATAAAAATACAACAACAAAAATTACCAAGTTGTAACATATTAATTTGGTACATATTATTTTTGATTTTTTTTACGCCTAAAACCCCGTAGTGTCATTTTAGCATTTACCCCTCACTAAAATCTCACTCAACAAATCCCACCCCAGAGTTTGTACACATCCAATCATCAAGGAAGCACACCCTTTGTACATGGTGGCACATATGACTAGTTCACAGTGTGTCTAGTTCATCTAGACTCTGGCTAGGCTCACTGCTCTGGCTAGCGCCGACTACTAGTTCACAGTGTGGTTAGTTCATATAGTCTTACTAGCTCCTCTGATCACATTAGTCTCGCTTGGCCCCTGTCCTTCAACCAGTCTCACCAATCTCATCAGCTCCTCTAGCATCACCAGACTCTAGCTAGGCTCACCGCTCTGGCCAGTCCAGTGCCACCCAAAAGAGAACTCTAGCACCCAGATGTCAGCATGTACAAACTCATTCTTTAGTCCTGACCTGAAAGTCAAAGCTCCGCAGTGCTATTAGGAGACGTCTGTCTTCAAGAACCGAGCACTTTGTTCCTAGTCACTTACATTATTCGTGTCACCGCTTTCACTTTCACTGACTAAGTTTTCCGACATACAAAGGGTCAGTATATCCAAACTTGTCTCAGATGAATCAAGATCCAACCACGCATTTGCGTATTAGTAGCCAAGGAAATCACATAAAATTGTAGCTGGCAAGTTTGGGTTCACAACTCAGACTATGCTCTCAGTTTTAATATGAATATTTTTTGAAATAAGAAGATTTTGCAATCCTTAATAATTATTGAGAGCATTATTAAATTTAATAATTTACACACAGTAAAAATGTACTAATTTTATTAGATGTGATTGTTGCCTAGAGAGAAGTGTATCAAGAGTAAAAAAAATCTAATTAAGCTACCTCACCCGGTAGTTTGGCAAATTTTATTACTGTAAAAATGTATAATACCTTGCTGAGAGAAGAGGGTGGAGCAGACTATAGTATCAATAGCTTTTAATTTAGCTTTTAGTAGCTGTGGTTGTTGCCTCGACAGTAGAGTATCTAGAGTAGAACAAACTAATCGAGCTACTTCACTGGGGCTCAGTACTCTACAGACTTGACTGTAAACTCTACCCATTGACTCTACCAGACCAATCTGCAATAATAACAAAATTATAGAATAATGAGAGTCATTCTTTTAATCCAACATAGGCAGTTCTCTATTCTTTATCATACTAAATAATCCTACTTTGAAACCCTTTAACAGTTTTGTCTATTTGTCTGACAGAAATATTTATGTTCTGGAACTCAAATAAAAATGCCAAAAAATTCGTGTACCAAGTTTAGGTTTATAAGAAACTAATACTTGATAGATTTCTAACAAGTCTCACGGAGGAAGTACTACACCCTTTATCATACCATAAAACCATTCTGGTGTAATCTCTTTAACATTTTTGCCTCTTGGTCCCTGAGATACATATTTTAGTTCTGGGAATAAAATAACAATTGTGTACCAAGTATACATTTATAATGAAAAGAGACCATAAGCTTTTTGGCCACTCCTAGCCAATATTTGGTTTATAAAAGGTCCAACGGAGGAAGTTCTTTACTCTTTATCTCAGCATCGCACCTACTTAAACCTCTTTTAACAGTTTCGTCTCTTTAATTAAAATCAATTACCTTCTGAACATCAAATTACAACCCTTATGAGTACTACTGTACCTGAGTATCAAGTATATGTTGATTATTAGAAGCTAAGACTTGGTTAAGCGAATTCAAAACAGTGTATAGATCTCTCTTAAAGCTTTCCTCATACTGTCCATTGGTTGCTCTTGAAAAGAGCAAGCGAGACTCAACAATAAACTTGAATATAGACTCTAAACATCTGAAACATTTCTGTATGGATTCCTGCTTATCTGTTGCTCCAGTCCAGTCTGCACAGTGCTGAACACTACTCAACAAACCCCTAAACATACATAAATTATTTTTTAGTTATTAATAAATTATAAAAATAATAATTTATCATCAATTAAAAGTTAAATCAATAATCTAAAATATTTTTAATAATAGGATTACAACATTTTAGAAGAAGAACATTATATAAATATAGTCGCATTGTATAAATAAAGTCGAAAATTAACGCAAAATAGACAAAATATTGAAACAAATTAAATTTAAATATTATAATTAATTAAGTCAAAAAATAAACTAAATTTTGGAAAAATAACAAAATTAAACTATTAATTATACTAAACAAAAAATAAAGAATAATTAAGTTAATGATTATTAATGTTGTTAAGTAAATTTCTGTAAATATGACTTAAGTTGTTTGTGTTAGTTTTTTTTATTGCACACAGAAGGTTCGGAGGTTATATGCACCATTTCTTTAAAAAATCTCTTTTTATAATTAGGTTCAACTTCCAGGATTTTACTTTGGTCAAAATTGAGCGCATTGACTGGTTATAGTTTTATTTTTCAGCAAGATATTAACATTGGATTTATGACCTGATAACCTATTTTTTTAAATTTTGGGATGATTGTCCTATATACATTTTTTCACAGTTGCTACAGGGTATCTGGTAAATAATATTTGGTTTCATGTCTTTGGGTATGGGTGTCTTCGTTGCTGAAAATGCTGCTTTTTGAATGGTTTTTTTTATTATTAAAGCTAATCCTGGTTTGGTTGTTTTCTGGCTTCTTTAAAGTTTTTGCTTATATTTATATAATAATTTTATATTAGTTTTGTGTAAAATATTTTTATTAATTCGCGATTCAAAGAGATAGTTGTAAAGGTTGGCAATACCAATGGCGGAAAACATAAGGGTGATCAAATTTTTTTTTATCATAGGATTAGCATGGGAGCCGTTGAAAATTCTTCTTTTATTTATTTATTGTTAGTTAATTTGTGATAAATGTGATGAAAATTATTAGAACGACCATCGGTACTAAAAAATTGCAAATATTTCGTAGATAAATATTTCGATAATTCCAGGATTTTAAATATAGAATCAGGCTCTTATCACTACAGACTTGGATTCGTCCGATTTAACCCAGAAATAATAAAACCTAAACGGATAATTTAAACAAACATTTTACAAAAACATGAATTTATTGAGTTATTAATTATTTTAGTGCATAAATAAAAATTATTAATAAATTAAAACACCATTTCAGTGAAAATCGGCTTCTTATCAGCTAATTTAAATACCTGTTACAACTAATTTAAACAATTTAATGCAATTAAATGGTAATTTTGTGTGTTTTGTGCAAACTAAAATTATTTAAAGTAACATCAATTAACAATAAATAAAATAAACACTATATTATGATCTTCGTCTTCTTATCACTCAATTTAAATACTAGTGACAACCCATTAAAACGCTATTTTTCAATGAAATTGTGATTCTACTGAGTTCATACGCCCTTAAATTAGTTAAATTAAAGCACTTTGATAAAAAAATTTAAAGAAATAATCGTCACAAATAAGAAAAACCAGAAAATCCCCATAAGGCCTTTAACAACGATCACCCTTTCATTATCAATTTCTTATCAGCGACGGTGGCGCTGCTACGGACTTTGAATCGCGAATAGGATCATTTTATTTAATAATGTAATATTCATGTAAAATTTAAGTGATAATGAAAAATCAAAAAATGATGTCACCATTGTATAGTTATGGTACCAAGCTAACCAGGGAATGATAAGAGCCATTCTATCCTCCCTCTAATAGTATAATTCTTTTTGGTACAAACTCACTTGTAGACTAAAGCCGCTGCAAAATGGTCCTTTATATACGCATCCATGACTGGCTTGAAGTGGCGATACTTGGGGTCATCCAATAAGCTTAGAATGCTCACCTGAAATTCATATCAAACAAATGGACTTTAACAACAAAAAAGGGCAAAAGGGTGGCGGAATACAAGAATCTACATTTAGTTGACGAGGACTACTTATAATATAATTTTAATAAATACATTACACTACAATTTAAAATGCTTTAAATATTGTAATGCACCAATATTTATATTAGTATTTTATGAATAATCAATCATTAATTAATAATAGAACATAATAATTCAGCAACCGGAAGTATTTCCAACTTTTTTTTTAGGAAATTGTATATTGTTAGGGTGGCAGCATTACTTAGGTGCACCAGTGAACCGCCTTTCAAGTTATCAGTAGTGTTCCATCTATATATAGTATTATTCTAAGATTATTTCTATTTATTGTTAGGAGTTTTTTTGTAAGGAATTATTTGTATCTTACAAAAAACCACTTATGTGGTAAAAAAAAACTCCCTGTCAAGTCTTTGGTCCAAAAAAGTAGGGATATCAACTTTTCTGACATTATTAAGTCATGTCCGTATTGGGTGAAGACTGTCTTAGGCTTTTCAAAGTGAAGTTGCTAGGTTGTCTATACTAAAGGGCCTTATTCAAACTGTGAGGCAATCATCAGCTTCTTCTCCTTGGCGACAAGCCAGCAGTGTGAACAAATTGTATAGCTTTTTTTTACTATATTTTGAGGTACCAAACAATACAGGTGTTCTTGGAGATTAATCATAACAGACTTTAGCAGTAGTCATAATTGCAGCAGTTTTACTTACCTGCATAGATCCAGGAGTATACAAAAGAAATGAATGAATAAATGAAACGATAAAATAATCAGGCACTACATCCTATATACCAGCTGTAATACGTTTTTGACTTTTTTTACTTACTAAACGGGGTGTTTTAACTTTTCTTCTTGACTTGACGCGGGGAGGAACACTGCTGCGTTCCTAAATTTATTATTAGGAGTTTTTCTTGTAAAGGATTATTTAAGAAATTTGACATTATGACTGTGATTAACTTGTATGTTTATAAAATGATGTTATTTGTTATGTTAAATATAAATAGTTGTAAGCTTAATAGTATGAGCATAGTTTCCATCGTACAAGGAATACAACTAAGTTAACCATTTCATACAATAGATTAGCTGAGATGGGAGTGGGCTTAGAATAATACTATATATAGAAAGAGCACTACTGATAACATGAAAGGCGGCTCACTGGTGCACCTAAGTAATGCTGCCACCCTAACAATATACAATTCTCTAAAAAAAAGTTGGCAATACTTCCGGTTGCTGAATTATTATGTTCTATTATTTATTAATAAATGATTATACATAAAATACTAATACAAATATCGGTGCATTACAATATTTAAAGCATTTTAAATTGTAGTTTAACGTATTTATTAAAATTACAAATAAAAAGTAGTCCTCGTCAACTATATGTAGATTCTCGTATTCCTTTACCCTTTTGCCATCTAAGACCAGTTTTATTGAGTACTTAGCAAGGTTTTTAAATTATTATATGTGTTCTTTACAATCTTTCTTCATTAATAGATATTTATGACTCATATTTAAAATAATGTTTTGTTGTCAGGTTGGCAGCATTACTTAGGTGCACCAGTCAACCGGCTTTCGTGTTATCAGTGGAATTACATTGTGTTTACAGTCCTGTGCTCCTTCTATTTATAGTATTATTCTAAGGGAGTAGGCCATTTAATATTATGTACGAAATTGTATAATATAATACCAGAGCAAGTCTGTAAGTAACTATTTCTATGTTTTAAAAGTAAAATCCATACATGGCTAACTAAAAATGTCTTTCATGGATATGTCCGAATTAAATTAATGTCAGTTAATAGTTATTAGAAATAAGTTAGGTATTTGGGAATTTTCCTCCAACACTAATGGTTGCCTCATTTTTTAACATTATTTTTTTGGGAGTATTTTTACATTTTTTACATATTTATTGTTTTTTTGGGGGGGGGGGGGGGGGAGGTCAAGGGTAAAACGAAATCTAAAGCTTTATTAAGGTTTTTCAGGTTGGTTAACTCCCTGCTTTCTAAAACATCCGGCTGTACTTACGAGAACATGAAAAACAAGACCAGAGTGGGAAGTAGAGTTGCCATCCTCAGTGCTGAACATAGCAAACAAAGCGTCTAGTACATCCTGTAAAAACTTTACTAATTCAGATCCATCAAGGTGTAGAGCTCTTTGTAGAGCTTCCTGGATACGCTCGGGTCTCGCCTTCCATTCCAATAGAGACACTAGCTCCACTGTAACAAACATTATAAGTTGTGTTAACGATTCGTTTTTTTTCCAAAACTCAGTATAGACCAAGAGCCCAGGGGTGTTTTGTTAATAAAAATTGTAATGGCTGGAACCGGTTTCAATTTTTCGTAAATATCTTCCTGAACAAGGATCTGCAATTCTGCCGACTAGTATCGGATGGGTATCCCAGGCAGAACGCACTTTACAGGTCTAATTTACCACCCAAGTTAACAAACAGTGTAATGACTGGAACCGGGTTTAATTTTTCGTAAATAACTTCCTGAACAAGGATCTGCAATTCTGCCGACTCGTATCGGATGGGTGTCCCAGGCAGAACCTTTGACCCCTAAAGTGCGTTCTGCTTGGAACACCCATCTGATACGAGTTGGCAGAATTGCAGATCCTTGTTCAGGAAGGTATTTACAAAAAATTGAGACCGGTTCCAGCCATTACTCTTTTTATTAACAAAACACCCCTGGGCTCTTGGTCTAGTAGAATCAAATGATATAGGAGTGGAACCAAAAGAAATTTTCTTTAAAATGTGTGCTTTCCTGATCATTAATCTATTCCTTCCTTAACTTTCTGGTGTGTACCATATAACCTGAACACTAGTGTCACAACTTGTATCTTATAATGCTAAACGTTATGACACAAGGAAAGATTTGGTCTCCAACAAATTTATCTATTTTAACAGAAACATTCCCACTATTTTCTAAATTCTTAAATTCCCTTGATTTTGATTTATTCGAAAAAATATTTTATTTTCATTAAATATCACCATCTATCAATTTAATATTTTTATCCCTTTCAATTTATTCTATTTCTTCAATTACTTAATATTATTTATTACTCATTAATTTATATTCTATTTAGTGCACTTTGTTATTTTATTATTATATTTTATAAAAAGTCAAACTAATTAATATATAATCCAACATATTTATTATTTATGTATTATATATATATATATATATATATATATATTATAATATATATATATATATATATATATATATATATATTATATATATATATATTTATTTATTTATAATATATATATAAAATAAATATAAATATAATAAATAAACCATTTATTACAGATAAAAAAACACAACTTTCATAATTTAACATTGAACATAATCTTAAATTATTTTCCTTATTTTTACATTTTTTTTAAATATTTTTTTTTTTTTTTTTTTTTTTATCTGTAAATCGGTGAAAAACGTGGTTATATCTTTTACAAGGTATTTAGGAGTTGCTATTTAAATAAATTATTATATTTGATTTTATTTTATGAATGATATATATTTTATTTAATTTTACTAAATATTATTTAAGTGTAATTCATAAGTACTATTTATTTTTCTTTGTAATTTTTAAAATTTTTATTTTAGGTATTTTTTATTATTTCACTATTTATAATTATCATTAATTTGTTTATTTTGAATTTAATATATTTCATAACTCGCTTATTTAAATATATATGATTATTGCAATTTGATTCAATAGTATAAATAAATGATATTTTTAATTTATGATTTATTTAATATTTTATATTTGTTATTTTAGAATTGTACATTTAAAAACTTTTAACATTTAAATTGTAATTTAAAAACAAGGTTTTAATAATTAAATTATAATAAGTATACTTTAATGTTAAAGAAAATAAGTATTGATTTCGTTGGTAAATACTAGTTACATCAACCAAGTAATAATTTTTTTTTTAAAAAAAGGAATAAGTTTATAGATTTCCATATATGTATATGTATATATGTATATATATATATATATATATATATATATATATATATATATATATAATATATATATATTATATATATATGAATTGCTTCTTTTTTTTGCATGACTATATATTTAAAAACTCAATATTTTAAATTCAAGTCCTTTTAGGAGTTTTTATCTTGTAACACATGTAATATTTAAAATGGGGCATGTGGTAAAATAAATGCTTTTTAGTTAGGGTTACTATCTTAAAAAAAAAAAAACTTGTATCTTAGTCTTTTTCAAATTTGAAAAAGTGTAATTTGTTACACTGAGCCCCTGAGAGCCCCAAAAAGATGTTTCAGCCCTCTCAATGTAGTTAGATAGGCAATGCTCCCTCTAGTCTATCTCTATGGCCTCCCCCCCCCCTTAATATGAAATTGTTCTGATTATAATATTATCATTACTATTAGTAGTAATAGTAGTGATAGTAATATGGAGAGGGAGAGTGGTAGTAACTACCAGGCAAGTAGGCCCTAAGATAGTGTTTTACTCATTTTAATATCAAGTGTAGGTATATTTCATCTAATCTAGACAGAAGAGCCGTGAATTTCTATGGTTCCTCTCATGCTTTTTCAAGCAATCATACATATTTTCACTGACTCTTATAGTCTAGTGAAAACTAAGAACAACACGTGCCCTCACTGTTAAACCAAACCTCCATACACTTTAAACTACAAGGCAGAAAAAGTATAGTATTATAATGAATCTACAATGAGGGTCCTAAATTTAGCCTATACCCAGTTTCATTTAGGGTAAGGGATCTTTAAAGAGTACCTGACAACGCAAAGGTTCGAGACCATCGGCTTTACGTCCCTTCTGAAGGACGTGGTACGCAGAATTTTTATCCCTCTCATAAAAATCCTAGAGGCCCGTGCTGGGATTGAACCCATGACTAAAGTCCATTCATTCAGTGTATTGGCCGAGTACCTTAACCACCACACCACGGGTGACTCTAAGATATCATTACCATTTTGAGTTAGTTTAGTAGAATACAGCAAAGTGGAAACGGTGACAACTTCCTTAGTGCTGAGTTGGAAAGCAGAATGTTGGTTAGCCCCCGACTCTTTGACGCTACTCGCTAAGTTCAAATATAAGTTGGCTTTTAACTTATTGGAATCTTCACATCTGTAGACCATCAAGTCATGACTACCATCCTGAAAATGACAAAACCTTTAAAAAAACTCTGCCCAAGCCGCAAGATTAGATGTTAGATGCTAAGTACAACTCAATTCGAGCTGGACTTAAATCATACAATGTAATAATAATAATAATAATGCCCGTTTAGAGCCTTGTGGCTCATCAGAGATAACCCATGCGAGAACAATCATACAATGTACTGCCTAGAAAAATTATATTTTTAATGAAAATGAATTTAAATAAATATTAAAGTAATATTGCTTCAAAATCCATTGTACTCTATTACAGAGTTTAAAGAAATAGAATTTTATTAGGAGCTCAGATTTGATTTGAGGCATTACACCTATGCCACATCTATTTGATGAGGGCTTTTTATTTTAAATAGTATTAAGTGACGATGTAACTTTTTTGCATTTATTGTATTTTATGTTAATAAAAATTTATTTTATTTTATTTTTTTAAGCATCAGAAAATACTTATAGATTTGAAATAAAATAAACACACCTGTATTGTGGCACCTGACAACTCCATTAGTTTAGCAAATGAAAACCCTAACAGCTTCTTGTTATCTGATTTTTCACGGGCTGGAAAATAAAATTTAACAAAAATCAGTGTTACCCATTAAATATTTAGTTTTCATTATTGGTCCTTCGAACCGAAACTCCTTTCGGAAAATCCAGCTCGAAGTACAGAAATTTGTTTACTTTAATATAACTTTATAATGATACTATTGCTGCTGAACAGAAGCAATAGCTTCTGTTCAGCAGCAGCTTCAATCTGTTTTATACCAAACTGGAGAATTATGATGACATAATCAGTTTTAATAAGAACAGAATATCCATTTAGAAAATCCATCTCGAAGGACCAAAATTAATTCAATAATACTTTATAACATTACTCACTAGAACAGTGGCAATATTCAAGTCTTTTGAGATTTTTTAAAGCAATGATAAGTCTGACTCTTGCATACCATATTAAGCTGAATAATTATAATAACATAATTAGGTTTAATAAGAACAGAATATCCATTTAGAAAATCCATCTCGAAGGACCAAAATTAATTTAATAATACTTTATAACAATACTCAGTTGAACAGTGGCAATATTCAAGTCTTATGAAACTTTTTTAAAGCAATGATAAGTCTGACTCTTGCTAGTCATATTAAGCTGAATAATTATAATGACATAATCAGTTTTAATAAGAATAGAATATCCATTTAGAAAATCCACATAGAAGGACCAAAATTAATTTCATAATATTTTTTTTTTAAAAATTCTTTTATTTTTCAAAATTACCAAAATACAATAAACAAAATTACAAGAAACAAAGAGAATCCCACAAATCGTAAGATTGTGTGTGGGGAAAACTTTTATTGCACTTTTATTTGAAATTTTTATTGCACTATTTACAAAATTATTGCATCAAAGTTTATTTCAGGAAGGCAAACTGTATGAAAGAGAGGAGAAATTAAAAGAAAAGAAGAGTAAAAATTTAGATTAAAACTTGATGGAATAGAAATCACTTAGAGATAAGACAGAAATACATAAATAAATTTGAATACATAAAAAATATGAAATAATTAATAAAAAGTATTATTTCTTTTTAATTAATAAAGTATTATTATTTCTTATTAATAAAAATTAATTAGAAAATTTCAATAATAAATGAAAGTAAATAAGAGATTAAAGATAATAAATAATGAAGAGAGTTAAAAATCTTATAAGTGATAACAAATAAAAAACTTGATCCATCAAGTTGATATAAATTTGATCCATCAATTAAAAGGAATTATTAAAATCTAAGTTTAAACATAAGCTTCCTAAAATAAAATAAAATAAAATTTCCATCTAAGGTTTAATAAGAGTTTCCATTTCTTGAAATAGCTTTCTTTCACTCATTTTAAAGAAAAATTAATTAAAAATAAATAAAATTAACAAAAATTGAGTATTCTTCCAAAAAGGAGCAAATTATTAATAACAAGTAAACCAGTAAAAGAAAAAACAAAAGAATAATTAGTTTACATTTAAGAAATTAAAGTAAAGGTGAGATAAGAAGTAAATTTCAAGAACTAAGAAAAACAAATTGTTAAATAGGCTTAAAATTATTTAACAAAATAATTTTAAATCAAAATTTATACCAAAATATTATTAAGTTAAATATTATATTATACCAAAATTTATAAATTTTGGTATAATATTGATACAAGATTGATTTATAGCATTACTCACTAGAACAGTGGCGATATTCAAGTCTTATATGCGCAGATGAGAATTTATCAATAGGAACAGTAAGTCTGACAGTTTCTCCCCACGCGGGAGAGTTGTGATGATATATTATAGCGCTCCTGTACCAACTTCTCCCTTCCATGCCACTTCCCCCAAACAAACATTCCTATAAACAAATTAATACAGATCTGAGTTATACGTAAAGGGAAAAAATGGATCAATGAACAGCTGGACAAAGATAACCTGTAGGCTACCTCTTAGGGAGGGTTTAGAGTTCTCGCCTCAAATCATTTTTTAAACATCCTATCCTGTACTACGGGATTGAGATGGCCATCGCCTATCTCAATACATTAAGAAGCCTGAAACATCTTTTTGGGGCTCTCAGGGGCTTTGTGTAACTTCATTGAAACCTCCTTCAAGAGTGAGTTAAGGTTATAATTAATCAATTTATTTTGGCTTAATCACATTGTTTGTGTTTTGATTAGTATTTTTTACGTTTTACTATATAAGTTATTGTAATTTTGTACTGATTATTTCATTATATTTATAAGTGAAGGTGGTCAGGTTACCTGTTAAGCATAGGAGGTACAAATTAATATCTTAAGTACCTGGCCTTGTCTCAACTCTGATAAAAATAATCTTAGAACTAAAAAAGTTAGGGTGAAGTCAACAAAATGCAGATTAAAAATTAAGTGTTTACTTGGCAGTAAAAAATGTGAACAAACATGGATAAAAATCAAATGTAAACATCTAAAATATTATAAAAGTAAGTGAAAATAAGTTTAAGTTTGACCAACGAACTCAAATGAAAGTAAGCAAAAAAAGGCAAACTAAAGCCCCACATAAAATAAAAATAAATTAATTTAAATAAAATAATTAAAAGAAACAACCCCAGAAATGGGAGGTATAAACTTAAGCTTATTTTCAAAAGCAAAAAAAAAACAAAATCTAAGTCTTAAATATCAAAATAAATAAATGATGATTTATAATAAAAAAGGTAAAAAAAAAACAGAGAAATATCCAAATATTCTAGACTATTTGAAATATCCAAAAAAATGTTACAAAAGATATTTAAATTGTAGATCATTAAAATTTCCTTAAAAAGTAGTCAAAGCAAATTATTGTAAGTCTTCATAAAGTTTAATCAAAATTATACATTATTCGTTTAAATTAAAAAATATATATTTATAAAAAACATAAATTAATATTTATATAAGGTTAAGGAGGGGGGGATCCCAATATCAGAGCCTTAGAATAATACTATATATAGAAGGAGCACAGGACCGTAAACACAATGTATTTCCACTGATAAGACGAAAGCCGGTTGACTGGTGCAACTAAGTAATGCTGCCAACCTGACAACAAAACATTATTTTAAATATTTGTCATAAATATCTATTAATGAAGAAAGATCGTAAAGAACAAATATAATAACTTAAAACACCTGCTGAGTATTTAATAAAACCGGTCTTAGATGGCAAAAGGGTGGCGGAATACAAGAATCTACATTTAGTTGACGAGGACTACTTTTAATATAATTTTAATAAATACGTTAAACTACAATTTAAAATGCTTTAAATATTGTAATGCACAATATTTATATTAGTATTTTATGAATAATCAAACATTAATTAATAATAGAACATAATAATTCAGAAACCGGAAGAATTGCTAACTTTTTTTTTTTAGAAAATTGTATATTGTAAGGGTGGCAGCATTACTTAGTTGCACCAGTGAACCGGCTTTCGTGTTATCAGTAGTGCTCCTTCTAAATAAAGTATTATTCTAAGATCAGAGCTCTATAATTTTATTTTACATAAGTTGATTTTTAAATTATTTAAGAGAAAATATATAGTAAAGTTGTATTCATATACTCCAATGTATCAAAAGGTATGATTGGCTAAGATGAATAAATATAGAATGATGTGTGAAACTTCTAAGAAATAAGTACAACAGTCTTACTTGTATTCAGAGTAATCCAAAATCCTTGAGAGAAGTTTAGTAGTTGATGGCAACTTTAATAAACTGAAGTTATTATTGGCAGAATGTCCAAAAAGAATGATAGAGAAAGTTCATTGAAGATGATGATTGTTTGGTAAGATGCAACCAGAATATTGATTTAGCATCACCATGTGCACAGCACAAAAAATAACCTCAAACGTTATAGCAAAAGTTAAAGTTAATTAAAGTTTAAACGTTGGTTAATAAGTTCACTTGAACTATAAAAAACACAACAAAACTAGTGACCATAAGATTGAAGTTACAGTTAAATTGATGAAGTTAGTTTGGTTACGATATTAACTATAAAAGTTACAATAATTGTTAGATGTAGGTCACAAGGAGTTTACACAGGCAACTAAAAGATATGCAGAAAGGGAAAAAAATCCCTAACTTACTAGAGGAGTGAGAAGAGGTAAGGTAAGGGCTAAATGGATAAGTAACTGGAAAGCTATAAAAGGGATTGAGGATGTGAGTGAGATAAATAGATTCAGTATGGTATTAAAACCCAAAGGTTAGATAGAGTTAGATAGATAAAGAGATGAGATAGACATAGTACATAATAATCATGTAAGAAGTTAAAGTATAGATAGATTAAGAAAAATCATAACAAACTCTGATCCCCCAGACCCAGGTATAAAGAAAAATTCATAGAAAACTCTTAAATAATAAAATAAAACTTCTAAGTAAACAAAATAAAGAATGTGAAAAATATATATGTCAAATAATAATTATAAAAAGAGGTGAAATTTACAGAAAGCCTGAACATTACTTTTTCAATGTTTCAAAATTTAACCTATAGGGCCTCTCTAGTAATAATATCTCTATGGTTACAGCCATAGAGATATTATTACTAGAGGGAGCATAGCCTATCTTGATACATTGAGAGGCTTGAAACATTTTTAGTGGGGCTCTCAGGGGCTCTGTGTAACCTCATTGAAACCTCCTCCAAGAGGGAGTTGAGGTTATAATTAATCAATTGTTTTGGGCTTCCCGCAGATTGTTTGAGTTGTGATTTGTATTTTAAACATTCTACTATATAATTTACTGTCTTTTTGTTCTGTTTATTTGATGAAAATGATAATCGAATGTGGTCAGGTCAATTCAACCAATAGGGCCTCTCTAGTAATAATATCTCTATGGTTACAGCATTGTTTACAAAATGAAGGTCTTATTATAGCCCTTATCACCAATCAGTGCTGTCAACAACAAGAATATAGTACAACTGTCTATAAAAGTTGTTCCTAGTTCTCTTTGTGATATATTTCTTTTTAGTTTTACTTTCCCTCGATATTGATTTAAAAAATATTGCGTTCATATATTACTTTACAGTAAATATAACCTATTTAATTTCAGTATATAATTGTTTAACTGTTAATAAATATATCATTTGATACTACCGAGTTTTTGCAAAACATGAATAGTTGACACAATATGTCAACTATAATTGTGTCTCTCGCACAATTATATTGTGTTAATAAATACCTCAATAGGAGCTCCTTCGTTATCAAGTACGAGTAGTGTTACTTCGATATTCTTAGCTGTCGATTTACCTCCTCTCTCGAATTCACCCTTTTCTAGAGTAACGTAGATGTCATTTCTGAAACAGAAAAAAATAATAACGTCGATTTTTGTACTAAGAGTCATTTAGATTCGAGATGTGGTAACCTGACAAAATAAAATGTTTTTTTAAATAAGTTGGTAATATTCCTGGTTTTATTTTATTTGTTGCTTAAGATCTTTTTTTATTAATGGATATTTATAACATATTTAAAATAATGTTTTGTTGTTAGGGTGGTACCCCTACTTATGACCACCAGTCAACCGGCTTTCGTGTTATCAGTAGAATTACATTGTGTTTAGTCCTATGCTCCTTCTATATTAGTATTATTCTGAGGTTCATAGTTTTTGTAATATGTTTAGATTTGTTAGTTGTAATAACATTTTCTAAGAGGAAGGTTAGGTTAAAAAGTTTGCAAGAAAGTTAGGTTAGTAACAGAAATAGGATGGGAATTCTATATTAGTATTATTCTAAGGTGTTATCAGTAGAATTACATCCTGTTTACGGTCCTATGCTCCTTCTATATTAGTATTATTCTAAGGTGTTAGCAGTAGAATTACATCGTGTCTATAGACCTATGCTCCTTCTATATTATTAGTATTATTTTAAGTGTGCCATGTTTTATCTTACTATCAGCATAGTAATAATAATTTAATTTTTTTGAGGTAGTACGTAATTGAGCACTTTATTGGACCGTTTTTAGGATGAGAAGCCAATCATTATTGTATAGGAGGTTATTTAGTACTTTTCACCTCCGAGGACAATAATGAATGTAAAAAAAACTTCTAGGATGAAAAGTAATTCATATATTGCCGCCATTGCTGTAATGTAGCGTGTTCAAAAAAACAATCTGTGTAAAACCTTCATGAGGTTTCTTTGAAAACGTTCATTTTGTTTCTGTTTTTGTTAATAGACTAATTTTTTTCGTTTTTAAATGGTGTTCTAACTGTCAATTTTTGTGTGTTTATTTGTAAAGCTTTTACATTTTTGAAGTAAAAGTGTGAAGCTATGGATGAATTCAATGACGACGATAATATGGAGTTAATTGGACGTTTTTTTTTTCATTTAAGTATATAGCGCAGTTTATTTAATGAGTGCTACCTCAAAAAAAATAGTGTATGCCATCCGGCTGAGAATGTCTTTATGTCTTGGCAATTTTTCCCGACTCGCTTCGCTCGTTGGTATATCTAATTGTTGTGACATAAAGACACACTTCTCAGCCTTATGGCATAAATAACTATTTTATAAAATGACTTCTATAATTTTTTTTTAAATTGATAAAAATTTAAAAAAGGATGAAAAAATTGTAAAAAAGTATGGCTGTGTCCATACGAAAATTTGAGGTAACTCCCTGGTTAATTAAATCAATCACAAAAAAATGTTAAAATGTGCTACATCTACAAAAATAGCAATTGTTTCCCAACTCGGTTTATTTTTTTACTTTTGCATAAACCAATCTCTTTTGCGCAGAGATCTTTATGAAAACTACTAGATATACCTCACATCACCAGGCATGATAACATCAGGGAATCCCAGTTTTCTAGTAATAGATATATTCTTGAGGAGGAGTGGATTCTCGAGCTTCACCTGGTTCAGATCACCATCTAGAACTCTACCTGACATCACTATACCTGAAACATGTAAACAAAATAATGGTCATCCTGTTTACGATTACGGCGATTATGGTACAATTTCAAATCATTTAAATGACTGTATTTCATTATTATTCACATAGCATATTAATAAATAAATAATAAATAAATAAAAGCTTTATTGTTCAAGATTTGCAATGGCAAACATACAAACGTCAATCGATATTATTTTAAAACAAAGAAAAAAATTCTTCAATTTTATATATAGGATTTTCCTTAAAGTAAATTTTTAATTTTCTTATCAAAATCATTGTCATCAAGATTTCTAATTTCTGCCGGAAGGGTGTTGAACAGCTGAACTCCTAAGTAGGAGAAACCCGTCTCAGATCTGGTAAGTCTATGTTGGTTATTATATATATTATTTTTGTTTCTGGTGTCATACTGATGAACATCTGAATTTTTAATAAAGCTATTATCTCTTTTCACATGTTTAAGACTATGATAAATGAAAATAGCCGTCATAGTCATCAGTCTTAATTTTTGAAACAGAGGCTTGCACTTAGTCCTTCTTGGGACCTCGGATATTATCCTTACAAGGCATTTTTGCTTAATCAGAAGTTTTTCAAATGTCTTTGACACCATAGTATTATCCCATACTGTAATCTACTTTCAAATAAAGCATGGTAAGTACATATTAAGCTTTCTTCAGGTAAATAATGCTTTCGTACTTTGAAAAGATAAATTAAGCTGGAGAGTTTTTTATCTAGTTTATCTATGTGTATGTGTGTTTACCTATGTATTCATGTCTATAAACCCTAAAATCATCTAGCAACAATGTCTTAACCAGGTCAGAAGTTACCTATGTAGGTCACTTTTTACAAATGTAAATAAGACCTACATAGGTAACTCCTAGCTAATAGCACTTTATACAGTCGTGCACCAAAGCCAGTGGCCAGATAATCCAAGATAAGATCATAGACCTATCTTGATGCTGATCATCATAGACCTGACATTGTTGCTTGATCATCAGGAACACTTTCTCAAGAACCCTAGGTTCTATCAAACTAGGTTTGATAGATCATACTTTAACTAACAATCTCCTTTTTGACTTCACTTCATCGAAAGTGATGATAGTCCTAGAGCTGGACCTGAAAAAACGCGACTCATTTAGCACAGCGTTTAACCAAGTTCATAAATGGATTTATTTGGTTATAAATGGTATTTATTTTCATAAATGATGAAGAAAAAACATAGTCAGCCTATCTAGAGTGAAAGCTTCCATATGATAGCGCAAGCTCACTTCTTATAAAAATTTAATGTTTCTTGAAATGAAACTTGAACGGAAAACTATTAAAGCTATATACTTTTTTTTAATTAATTTGATTTGAAATGACCCTTAAACAAATAAAAATGAAATTTTAAACAAGTTTGTAAATTGCGTAGGCTTCCGCTGTTATTCTCATAAAGATTTAGGTTTCTGGTGGTGACCGTGTCAATGTGGTTGGAGAATCCGACATTTTGCTTCCACTGTGGGAGGCATCTTCATGGATGTAGGACATCATGGATGCAAACACAATGCTCTATAAAACTAGAACTGGTATATGATGAATACTTAGTTTCACTTCCACTGTGGGAGACATCTTCAGGGATGTAGGACATCATGGATAGAAACACAATGCTCTACAAAACTGGAACTGGTATATGATGAATCCTTAGTTTCACTTCCACAGTGGGAGACATCTTCAGGGATGTAGGACAACATGGATAGAAACACAATGCTCTACAAAACTGGAACTGGTATATGATGAATCCTTAGTTTCACTTCCACTGTGGGAGACATCTTCAGGGATGTAAGACATCATGGATAGGAACACAATGCTCTACAAAACTAGAACTGGTATATGATGAATCCTTAGTTTCACTTCCACTGTGGGAGGCATCTTCAGGGATGTAAGACATCATGGATAGGAACACAATGCTCTACAAAAGTAGAATTGGTTTGCTGTGTTCAGAAATTCTTTAGTTCAGCTTTGTAGAGCACTGTGTATCCATGATGTCCTACATCCCTGAAGATGCCTCTTACAGTGGAAAGCGAAACATCGGATCTTTATCTACATTGACATGGACACCATTGAAAGAAGTAAATTTTCTGTAAACAAGTTTGTTTAAACCCCACTTACCATAGTTAGGTTGGCCGGGCAAAGGAGAGAATTTATTCGTCTGTTTCCTAATTATCATCTCATGCAGTTGATGGTAATCTTTCTCTTCACCCTGATACACTTTGAAGCTAAACTCCTTCTCCTCTCCGCACGATACAACCTAGAAATGATACAACCAGGTAACGATACAATCAAAAGGAGAATGAAACCATTGTTTCAACTCCCTAGATAAAACTCCAAATAAATTGAGCTTTCAAACATAGAAATCAAATGACTTCAACCAATGTTATGGCATCGGCAAAATGACTCATCGGATTTGCTTCGGAGCAAAGCGAGTTCATAGATGTGTGGCAGAATAATAGTTTAGCACACATTATTATCAGTTGATAGCACGGGAAAATAGTATTGAGGTACTTATTTACTTGGTTTCCAACATAAAGTTGGGCCCCAAGTAAATATGGCGATATAGGGCAATTATTCATTTGGGTACCGACAATATGTTTACTAAATTATATAAAAGAAATTATTTAACAATCTTAATAGGGAACCAAGTAAATAAGTGCCTATTGAAGGAACCAATTGGATTAATATGAAAATTTGGGCATGGTTTAACATCTAGGACTAACCTCATTGGTTCTCATTGGTTCACTCTCATTACTTCCCCACATGATGAGGAAAAGTTCCCTGGTATCCTATACCCAATTTTTTATTTTTGATCTATAGTGATAGTAATATGGGGGGAGTGGTAGTATGTAATATGAAATACAATGTAATGAGGAAAAGTTCCAAGGTACGCCGTACCTCGGAATAGTTATTTATGCAACAAGGGATGAAAGTAAGTTTTACAGCTCAAGTTAAAGTTTCGTCCTAAGGCAGCGCCGAAGGAGGAAACTTCATTAGCTCACGAGGCCGGTAGGCTGAGGGAGATAAACTAGTTAGCTCCCGAGGCTTGCCAAGGGCTGAAATACGAGGCGAGATAATACGAGAGCTGAAAACTTTCATCCCTTGTTGCATATTAAATTTTATCTACGACTAGAGAACTAATACTAACAACTATTAATATATTCTTCGGCTCCTTAATTGTTATTGTGTTAGTTTAGTTTATTCTTACCATGTCAATTACTCTGATGAAGAGAGAATAAAGCCACTATCTTCACATTATTTTATTGTAAGCTGTCAATAGAATAATGTGTAATACTATATTTGTAATTTAAACATTAGCGTGTGTATATTGTATATTCTACCCGTAGTACTAACATAACACCAAAAAAAATCCTAAATATTTCCTTAAATTCCTAAAAATTTTACAAAAAAATTCTGTCAAGTTGGCAACACTTTCACTTTTCCTCCCTAGGGAGTAAAAGTACATTTACAGTGTGAGATAACAAGACTGTATGTAGAACTTACAATACAAGGAGTAGATAAATTTCATTTTTTATATTAATAAAAGAAAGTCCTCAAGTTACTTTTTTAATGCTTCATAATTCAACCAAAGCCCCTCTAGTAATAATATATTGTGTAAACTTTTCATGTTTTGCAAAACTCGGTAGTATCAAATGATAAATAATATCTCTATCTGTAAAAACAATGGAATTCCACTGATAACATAAATCATGTTAAAAAAGCCCTGTCAAGGGGTATAAAAAAATACAAAAGCAGGGGAATCAGAACCTATACAAGAGGAGTATTAGAAAAGACCCAAGTGGAGAATGGGGTGGGATTCTGTAGGGTGGGTTAGGAAAATATCCAAGAAATACTCGAACCTCTCCGATATTGAAAACACCGACTCCTAGGGGCCTCTTGAAGTTCTGCTGGTGAGAAGGCAGAGTACCAGAGTTGGAAGTGGTCAGTAATTTGTTCTTAGTTTGCTCTGATGGGATCATCTTGCCTATCCTGTAGACCTGAGCTACCAAGTAACAGCTCTCTATTGAGCTCCCCACGACCAAGGTCCTGCACAAATTCACAATAACACTTAAAAATAAACAATAAATTTTGATAAGTGTCTTTATCAAAATTATTCATAATAAATAAAAACAGATTAGTAACACAAAAAGTCCTTTTATTAATATATAATAATAACTAAGCTTTCGACTAAAATTCTGTAGATTAAGTTATTAAGTTTATTCAATTCCTATGATAGTGCAATACAATTTACAATAGAAAAAGATTAGATAAAAAAATTCCCTTTTTAGATGTATTAGTTATAAATATAGTAATGGAAATATAAAAATAAATTTATAAAAACCAACGCTTCAGATAGAATGATCAACTTTAATTCAAAACTTTAATTATAACTTGCTATGTATTATTGTTGATATATTATTTAATAAAGGTATTTATAAAAAAAAAAAAAAAAAAAAAACAACCTCAGTCATATAAATAAATAGTGCTAATAACTTGATCCGTAGATCTCTAACATTAACTGATCCTGAACCACAACGAAATAATACTAGATATTAAAAAAACATTGCAATATAATAATTTCCCAATTACCTAATAAACAAACTTTTAAACAAAACAAAGAAAAAATGCAAATTTAAATAATTCTAATATAATAATAATTCTAATAATATAATAATTTCAATAATTCAAAAATTTTCTAATAATATAAACAATTCCAATTCCAAATATTTTAATTAATTCAATATTCTAATATAAACAATTCAATAAAATATATAAATAATTAATAATATTGACAATAATTATAATGCTAATAATGAAGATCCTATATTCA
This sequence comes from Microvelia longipes, assembly GCA_018340805.1. Lineage (NCBI taxonomy): Eukaryota > Metazoa > Arthropoda > Insecta > Hemiptera > Veliidae > Microvelia > Microvelia longipes. The sequence goes on from JACMZG010001918.1 coordinate 164,258, forward strand.
TAATCAATTCGTTGCAAATCCCATATGTACCTAACTTATCTGAAAAAATAAAAAGGACTTTATCAAAAAAGTCTACCTAACTTTAAAATTGCTCAAAAAGTCAAAAATCAAACCGACCATTTTTGAAAAACATAAAGAAAAAACCAAGAAAGAACAAAAATCCGGATTAGTATATAAAATTCCCTGTTCTCAATGCCCCCAATATTATATAGGTGAAACAAACAATATCTAAATAAAAGACTGGCCCAACATAAATATGACTGCAAAAAAGATAAAAATAATACTGGACTTTCTAACCACAAACATAATACAGGACACAGTTTTGATTTTGACAATACCCGAATTCTACAAAATGAACCTAATTGGCAAAAAAGGAAAGTTAAAGAAATGATAAATATAGTCAAATTTGATAACAATGTTAATTTTAAAAAGATGTAGAAAAATTAAGCTCCATTTACTCAAATTTAATAAGGAACTCTTAAATCTTGTAATTCTTGATTTAGTTTAAAATATTGTTTTTTTCAACTAATATTATTGGTAACACTGATATTTTTAAAATTCTTCAATGTAACAGTTTTTAACGGGTTTTTAAACATAGCTTACCAAAACATACCAAGGTGCAATATGAAGTAGTCTGTAAAATTGTATTTTCATTTTATATTTTATATTTGTTAAACTCTGATGATGACTAATTTTTAGTCGAAAGCTTAGTTATTATTATATATTAAAAATAAAAGGACTTTTTGTGTTACTAATCTGTTTTTATTTATATATTGTTTTACAAGTCCACAAATAAGAAACTTATTAATTATTCATAATAATGAAGACTAATACTACTATCCAACTAAAAATATCTTTTAGAAGCACAAGTTTTAGCTGCATATGGGTTCTCAGCCAATCATTTAGTTCTTAATTTCTAAAAATCAAATAATTTTCTTTTCTTTGAGTCATAAAACAGAACTAACCACAGTCAAACTTCTTAGAGTGACTCTGGACTCAAAACTCAGCTGGTCTGCTCATATGAACAACCTTTGCCGGGTTACAGCAAAAAGTCTTTACCCTCTCAGAATTTAACGAAAATATTTATCTCTATATCACTTGATTCAGTTTTATAAGCAGTTTAAAACGGTAATAGTCAAAGAGACAGGCTAAAAAATGTGACTCATTTGTATTTACTTGAAGCCAAATTTTTCTGAAAATATACTTTTAATTATGAAGAAAAGCATAGTCTGCCTACCCAGAGTGGGCCCAGGGCTAAAAATAAACCTCAACTTAAAAATATTTAATATATTGTATGGTGATAATTAGTTGACAGCATAGGGAAGCAGCGAAGAACCAATGAGGTTGGTCTAATATGAAATTGTGGGTTTGGTTTAACATCCAGGACTAACATCATTGGCCCTATCGCATTATTTTCTACACTGTCAACTGATTATAACAGTGTGTTATAATCAAGGATCTTGAATAAAGGGGATGACGCATTAAGGAACATTTCTGACCCCGTGGGAGTTGTATGAAATAGAGAAAGAGGAGCTAACTCACCTTCCCCATGGTTATAATGAAAAAAAGGCGCCTAACGCAGGTTATGTAATGAAATTGTTGAGTTTGCTTCTCAACTTTCTTCTGTGCTTCTCGTGATTGTTACATTTGTGGTGCTTGTTAAATCATTGGTGCTTATTTAATTTTAAATTTTGGACTACACTAAGTAATTTCAGTGAGTGATAATTTAAGCGTGTTTATAACCTTCTCAAGCAATAAACAATGGGGAAACCATTGAGAGGTAAGTTCGCCTCTAAAATGTAAGACCTGCGCTGTAATGAGTCTTATAGGGATGCGCTGTGTGTATCACACATGTGCAGTTGGTTTTTGACGAGTGTTTCGAGTTGAAATCTCTCTATTTTTTGGTTTTCGATGGGGTCACTTGTTTGTATGGCAAATCGACTAAGTGCGTCATTCAAGATCCTTGGTTATAATATAGTAATAAAATGAAGTAGGAATACTCACGGCAAAGAGTGTGCAGTTGCTATTTAAAGTCTCGATATAGTTAGAGAATCCATCCTTGGATATGGTGACTAGAAACCTCTCGGACAGGAATTTGGATTTAACTGCATCATACAGTGACAGATAGACTTGAGTTGTGTCGCTGACCAAGTGACCGAAATCTCTCATTACTATGTAAACCTGCACAGAGCAAACATAAGGGTTAGTGCTAGGAGAGGAGAGCTGAGAACCAAATTTCCGATTAAAAGGTCTGGTTAAGTTTTTAAAACCCTGTATAGAGGTTATGATTAAAAAAATCAGATGATTAAAAATAAATTTATTAAAAAAAAAAAAAAATAAAAAATATAATATATATATATATATATATATATATATATATAATATATATATATATATATATATATATGTATATGTATGTATGTATATTCTCAGGACGCTTCACTTGTCCTGAGAATATACAAATCACCAAATTTATACTCCATTCGTCTTTGGACTCACTTTGCCGACTTATATCATGGTTGTTATACATTATCATTTTGTGATATTACTGGTTTTATATAAGTAGCATACTGCCATGATATAAGCGAATTTCTTATGTATTAAAAAAAAAACTTATTTGTTAACATTATGTCAATTACTGACATTGATTTGTTTTTATATGTCGATCAATAAAACCAAAACTAATACTAATAATAAAATGGAACTACGTAATTTTGTGAACCATACTTAGTAGTATATGTGTAAAAGGGGTTGAAGCCCCCCTAAAATTGTTATCTACAATCGTATATGTCTGTACTACTACTGCTACTGTAAAAATTCAAAGCTTATATAAAGATTACCTGGTGTGCCACTGCCTTCCCTACTTCTTTCTTTCGCAGTGTCCCTCGACTCTGAAATATTAGATTACATTACAGATTGCATTATTATAATTTATTATATAATATGAATTATTATATTATTAGTACATTGTATCAAAGAAGATTAAGTCAAAGATGNTTGCCTATCCTGTAGACCTGAGCTACCAAGTACAGCTCTCTATTGAGCTCCCCACGACCAAGGTCCTGCACAAATCACAATACACTTAAAAATAAACAATAAATTTTGATAAGTGTCTTTATCAAAATTATTCATAATATAAATAACAGATTAGTAACACAAAAAAGTCCTTTTATTTTTTAATATATAATAATAACTAAGCTTTCGACTAAAAATTCTGTAGATAAGTTATTAAGTTTATTCAATTCCTATGATAGTGCAATACAATTTACAATAGAAAAAGAATTAGATAAAAAAATTCCCTTTTTAGATGTATTAGTTATAAATAGTAATGGAAATATAAAAACTAAAATTTATAAAAAACCAACAGCTTCAGATAGAATGATCAACTTTAATTCAAAACTTTAATTATAACTTGCTATGTATTATTGTTGATATATTATTTAATAAAGGTATTTATAAAAAAAAAAAAAAAAAAAAAACAACCTCAGTCATATAAAATAAATAGTGCTAATAACTTGATCCGTAGATCTCTAACATTAACTGATCCTGATACCACAACGAAATAATACTAGATATTAAAAAAACATTGCAATATAATAATTTCCCAATTACCTAATAAACAAACTTATAAAACAAAACAAAGAAAAATGCAAATTTAAATAATTCTAAATAATTAAATAATTCTAATAATAAAATAATTCATAAATTCAAATAATTCTAATAATATAAACAATTCCAATAATTCTAATAATAATAAATAATTTTAAATTCAAATAATTCTAATAATATAAACAAATAATATATTCTAAATAATAAAATAATTCAAATAATTAATATTGACAATAATTATAATGCTAATAATGAAGATCCTATATTCATAATCAATTCGTTGCAAATCCCATATGTACCTAACTTATCTGAAAAAATAAAAAGGACTTTATCAAAAAGTCTACCTAACTTTAAAAATTGCTCAAAAAGTCAAAAATCAAACCGACCATTTTTGAAAAACATAAAGAAAAAACCAAGAAAGAACAAAAATCCGGATTAGTATATAAATTCCCTGTTCTCAATGCCCCCCAATATATATAGGTGAAACAAACAATATCTAAATAAAAGACTGGCCCAACATAAATACGACTGCAAAAAAGATAAAAATAATACTGGACTTTCTAACCACAAACATAATACAGGACACAGTTTTGATTTTGACAATACCCCGAATTCTACAAAATGAACCTAATTGGCAAAAAAGGAAAGTTAAAGAAATGATAAATATAGTCAAATTTGATAACAATGTTAATTTTAAAAAAGATGTAGAAAAATTAAGCTCCATTTACTCAAATTTAATAAGGAACTCTTAAATCTTGTAATTCTTGATTTAGTTTAAAATATTTTTTTTTCAACTAATATTATTGGTAACACTGATATTTTTAAAATTCTTCAATGTAACAGTTTTTAACGGTTTTTTAAACATAGCTTACCAAAACATACCAAGGTGCAATATGAGTAGTCTGTAAAATTGTATTTTCATTTTATATTTTATATTTGTTAAACTCTGATGATGACTAATTTTTAGTCGAAAGCTTAGTTATTATTATATATTAAAAAATAAAAGGACTTTTTGTGTTACTAATCTGTTTTTATTTATATATTGTTTTACAAGTCCACAAATAAGAAACTTATTAATTATTCATAATAATGAAGACTAATACTACTATCCAACTAAAAATATCTTTTAGAAGCACAAGTTTTAGCTGCATATGGGTTCTCAGCCAATCATTTAGTTCTTAATAATTCTAAAAATCAAATAATTTTCTTTTCTTTGAGTCATAAAACAGAACTAACCACAGTCAAACTTCTTAGAGTGACTCTGGACTCAAAACTCAGCTGGTCTGCTCATATGAACAACCTTTGCCGGGTTACAGCAAAAAGTCTTTACCCTCTCAGAATTTAACGAAAATATTTATCTCTATATCACTTGATTCAGTTTTATAAGCAGTTTAAAACGGTAATAGTCAAAGAGACAGGCCTAAAAAATGTGACTCATTTTGTATTACTTGAAGCCAAATTTTTCTGAAAATATACTTTTAATTATGAAGAAAAGCATAGTCTGCCTACCCAGAGTGGAGCCCAGGGCTAAAAATAAACCTCAACTTAAAAATATTTAATATATTGTATGGTGATAATTAGTTGACAGCATAGGGAAGCAGCGAAGAACCAATGAGGTTGGTCTAATATGAAATTGTGGGTTTGGTTTAACATCCAGGACTAACATCATTGGCCCTATCGCATTATTTTCCTACACTGTCAACTGATTATAACAGTGTGTTATAATCAAGGATCTTGAATAAAGGGGATGACGCATTAAGGAACATTTCTGACCCCGTGGGAGTTGTATGAAATAGAGAAAGAGGAGCTAACTCACCTTCCCCATGGTTATAATGAAAAAAAGGCGCCTAACGCAGGTTATGTAATGAAATTGTTGAGTTTGCTTCTCAACTTTCTTCTGTGCTTCTCGTGATTGTTACATTTGTGGTGCTTGTTAAATCATTGGTGCTTATTTAATTTTAAAATTTTGGACTACACTAAGTAATTTCAGTGAGTGATAAATTTAAGCGTGTTTATAACCTTCTCAAGCAATAAACAATGGGGAAACCATTGAGAGGTAAGTTCGCCTCTAAAATGTAAGACCTGCGCTGTAATGAGTCTTATAGGGATGCGCTGTGTGTATCACACATGTGCAGTTGGTTTTTGACGAGTGTTTCGAGTTGAAATCTCTCTATTTTTTGGTTTTCGATGGGGTCACTTGTTTGTATGGCAAATCGACTAAGTGCGTCATTCAAGATCCTTGGTTATAATATAGTAATAAAATGAAGTAGGAATACTCACGGCAAAGAGTGTGCAGTTGCTATTTAAAGTCTCGATATAGTTAGAGAATCCATCCTTGGATATGGTGACTAGAAACCTCTCGGACAGGAATTTGGATTTAACTGCATCATACAGTGACAGATAGACTTGAGTTGTGTCGCTGACCAAGTGACCGAAATCTCTCATTACTATGTAAACCTGCACAGAGCAAAACATAAGGGTTAGTGCTAGGAGAGGAAGAGCTGAGAACCAAATTTCCGATTAAAAGGTCTGGTTAAGTTTTTAAAACCCTGTATAGAGGTTATGATTAAAAAAAATCAGATGATTAAAAATAAATTTATTAAAAAAAAAAAAAAATAAAAAATATATATATATATATATATATATATATATATATATATATATATATATATATATATATATATATATATATATATGTATGTATATGTATGTATGTATATTCTCAGGACGCTTCACTTGTCCTGAGAATATACAAATCACCAAATTTATACTCCATTCGTCTTTGGACTCACTTTGCCGACTTATATCATGGTTGTTATACATTATCATTTTGTGATATTACTGGTTTTATATAAGTAGCATACTGCCATGATATAAGCGAATTTTCTTATGTATTAAAAAAAAACTTTATTTGTTAACATTATGTCAATTACTGACATTGATTTGTTTTTATATGTCGATCAATAAAACCAAAACTAATACTAATAATAAAATGGAACTACGTAATTTTGTGAACCATACTTAGTAGTATATGTGTAAAAGGGGTTGAAGCCCCTAAAATTGTTATCTACAATCGTATATGTCTGTACTACTACTGCTACTGTAAAAATTCAAAGCTTATATAAAGATTACCTGGTGTGCCACTGCCTTCCCTACTTCTTTCTTTCGCAGTGTCCCTCGACTCTGAAATATTAGATTAATTACAGATTGCATTATTATAATTTATTATATAATATGAATTATTATATTATTAGTACATTGTATCAAAGAAGATTAAGTCAAAGAATGTAGCAAGTATAGAATGTCGGAAGGTATAGGACAGCATCTAACAGAAAACAGGAGTAAAGTCAGTGCTGGCATCTAGTGGCTGCTCTGGAACTAACTCTCCTTAACATAACATTCTTTCCAAAGAATATATTAGGTATAGAGTATCGGAAGGTATATGAGAGTGTCAGACAGAAGGTGAGGGAGAACTAGGTGCTGGCATCTAGTGGCAGCTTTGAAACTAACTCTCCTTACCATAACATTCTTCCCAAAGAATATAATAGGTATAGAGTGTCTGAAGGTATATGAGAGTGTCAGACAGAAGGTGAGGGAGAACTAGGTGCTGACATCTAGTGGCAGCTCTGAAACTAACTCTCCTTACCATAATATTCTTCCCAAAGAATATAATAGGTATAGAGTGTCGGAAGGTATATGAGAGTGTCAGACAGAAGGTGAGGAATAACTAGGTGCTGACATCTAGTGGCAGCTCTGAAACTAACTCCTTACCATAACATTCTTTTTTAAGAATATAATAGGTATAGAGTGTCGAAAGGTATATAAGAGTGTCAGACAGAAGGTGAGGGAGAACTAGGTGCTGACATCTAGTGGCAGCTCTGAAACTAACTCTCCTTACCATAACATTCTTCCCAAAGAATATAATAGGTATAGAGTGTCTGAAGGTATATGAGAGTGTCAGACAGAAGGTGAGGAAGAACTAGGTGCTGACATCTAGTGGCAGCTCTGAAACTAACTCTCCTTACCATAACATTCTTCCCAAAGAATATAATAGGTATAGAGTGTCGGAAGGTATATGAGAGTGTCAGACAGAAGGTGAGGGAGAACTAGGTGCTGACATCTAGTGGCAACTCTAAAACTAACTCTTCTTACCATAACATTCTTCCCAAAGAATATAATAGGTATAGAGTGTGGGAAGGTATATGAGAGTGTCAGACAGAAGGTGGGGGAGAACTAGGTGCTGGCATCTAGCGGCAACTCTAAAACTAACTCTTCTTACCATAACATTCTTCCCAAAGAATATAATAGGTATAGAGTGTCGGAAGGTATATGAGAGTGTCAGACAGAAGGTGGGGAGAACTAGGTGCTGGAATCTAGCGGCAACTCTAAAACTAACTCTTCTTACCAAAACATTCTTCCCAAGAATATAATAGGTATAGAGTTCGGAAGGTATATGAGAGTGTCAGACAGAAGGTGGGGAGAACTAGGTGCTGGCATCTAGCGGCAACTCTAAAACTAACTCTTCTTACCATAACATTCTTCCCAAGAATATAATAGGTATAGAGTGTCGGAAGGTATATGAGAGTGTCAGACAGAAGGTGAGGAATAACTAGGTGCTGGCATCTAGGGGCAGGTCTGAAACTAACTCTCCTTACCATAACATTCTTCTCACTTTTCTATGTTAATATTATGATATTATCTCATTCTCTATTACCTTTTTAAAGACACGAATATCTACTTGAAATTGGTCATTAACATACAAAGTAAATACTTGGCATTTAATCAGTTAAATGCCAGAAGTATGCAAAAAACAAATCATCAATGGTACAATCCTTTTTATGGGTCCTCAACCATGAAAAATACGTTTTGCAAAACTTTATACACACACAGAGATATTTATATATATATATAAATATTATATATATAATATATATTATATATATATATATATATATATATATATATTCATGTATGTATGTATGTATTTACAGCTTTTAATAAAGGAAAAATAAATAAATAAGGAAAAGTACAACACTGTACTTACTACATGTCAATACTTACAGAAGCTCCCATTGAGTTTTCTGAACTTTGTGAGTGCTGCAACAAAAATAAACACTCACGATCAGTTTAACATATCACTTTAATTAATTAAATGCTTACTGCTTGTTTGAAAAATACTTTCTTTATCCCATGGAAAGGTGTAGGTAGACTAAATAGTCCAAGAGCCAGGCTTAAAATATGTGACTTATTTTGTGCTACTTCTAACCCTGAAAATACACCTTAAAATATGAAGGAAAAGCATAGTCTGCTTATCCAGAGTGCTTAGTCCCTTCATATGAATGCGTTCGCTCAAAATATTAGAAAATCCCGTTTTTTTACAAAAAGTGTTTTCCTGTAGGTCGTGTACAAAATATGAAGAGAACATTTTTTCCAAAGAGACTAAAACTATTAGAGGGAGGATACAACAGCTCTTATCATTCCTTGGGTAGCTAGGTGCCATAACGGTACATTGGTGACGTCATTTTTTTATTTTTCCTAATAATTACAATTTCACGTAAATATTACATTATTTTTCGACTATTTTGTTTTAAATCAAGTAAAATGAATTTAAAATAAGTTTTAATTATTATCTATTGCATGTATTCTTTAATTGTTAGTTTTGAATAAAGTGGTTTAATGTGGCATCACTGAAAAATGTCCGCCAGTAGAGTGCATACTACAATAGAAGTTGTAGAGGGGTGGGGGAGTATCTAGTCTCTCTCTAGGGAGACTATAGTAGGGGTAAGTACAGTTAGGGCACCTATGGAAACTGTCTCACTTCCAGACCCCTTATCACTGTGTTAATCGGGTTCTGTACTCCCTCTAATAGTTTCAGTCTCTTTGATTTTTTCTGACAAAATTTTCTAATTAAAGTAACCAGCATTTGTCATATCACACGCATATAATTAATAATTCATAGCCAGCTTTTGATTTTATCGATCATCAGTATTGGTGAGATGAATAAATAAATAAAGTTTGTACGACATGTTGTATACATGCCTTGTCCTCAGAAACTGGCTAAAAAAGTAATCTAGACTTATATCACCGGCACTTATGATGACCGTTCAGGTTGAAAGCTGGCTTTGTTTTATAATAATAAATCATCTGTGGAAAGACAAACTTTATTTATTTATTAGCTTATTCCACATCTCAGTATTTATCGGATTGGTGAGATGAGTTTAATTCTTCTAAGCCAATTACCTAGGTCTCGAGTTGTAAGACTTAAATGGCTTGTCAGACTAATGTCTAACTAAGTCCTTCATCGCCCACTGATGTAGACAATCAAAAGTTATACTCTGACCCACAGACTCGCGACCGGGCCTTGACTTAACAAAGGGTTAAAAAGGATCCTTTTATGTGGCCACGAACACTCCCTTCGCCAGAGTCAACAGTTAGGAAGTTAGAAGATCTGAGATGGCAGATATGTGAAGATCATAGGATACATAGAGATATATACTAGAGGAGGCATAGCCAATCTAAATACATTAAAAAGCTTGAAACATCTTTTTGGGGCTCTCATGGGCTCTGTGTAACCTCATTGAAACCTCCTTTAAGTATGAGTTAAGGTTATAATTAGTAAATTTATTTCCGTTTCCCACACATTGTTTGTGTTTTGATTTGTATTTTTAACGTTCTACTATATAAGTTATTGTAATTTTGTACTGATTATTTCATTATATTTATAAGCGAAGGTGGTCAGGTTACTTTTTCGATGTTTCAAAATTTAACCCAAGGGGCCTCTCTAGTAATAATATCTCTATGATAGATGATATGATACCGCTATAGTTGAATAAGGCAGATGTAGGATGAAATCGGTAGATAAAAGTAGAACTAATTGGATGCAGACGATAGAGAGTAGGACGTAGACACATACGAAAGATTAAAGGTGACAATAACAGAGATAAAAGATAATTGAAAAATGAAGAGGTAATAACAGGTAACGAAAAAACAAACACACATACACTAGAAGGAAAATAGTAAGGACTATATATAAATGTAATATATATATAATATATATATAATATATATATTATATAATATATATATATATATACAATATACATATATATTATATATATATATATATATATATATATATATATATATATATATATGTGTGTTTCTACTTACAACTTGGAAGAGCTCAAGGAGACTCATCGTAGCAGGGTCCACTTGGTCCGGACCATTTCTAGGTACCAAGTCCAGTCCTAGTTTCCTGCAAACATACACCAAACAACACAAATCAATCAATAAACCTTCTAGTAGTAGTAGTAGTAGTAACAAGAGAGGGAGAGAAGGTAGCAGTCACTAAGGGCCTTGTAAATCAAATGTTATCTAAGTTAGTCTAATTTAGTATCGATATATTTTTATTTATTTTGACTATCAAGTTGTTGATGTGAGGTATGTTTTAGCCAATTTCTAAGGGGAAAATGAGCTAATAAGGTTGTGGTCATGGAGGGGGGGAGATACATTTTTTGGAAGGGGGGACTCACTGATCAAGAATATACAGGGTGGAACTATTAGAGAACTTCCCTATAACCAGTTCTGTGCTAGAATAAAATCCTTTCTCATAGATAACCCATTGTATAGTATCTCTGATTTTTTCGGATTAAACAATCTGAAAAGCATTTAATATTGTAAAATGCATTTGACTTTTGTAAATATTTCTTGTTAGAAATTTCATGCAATAAACATATTTATTTATTTAATAAAAAAAAAAGAACATTCCAAAGAAATCACTTTGATTAAATCAGCTTTCTGTGGAGCTATCGCAATAACATTAGTGTCTAACTCCAATAAGTTGACTACTAGAAGTTCAAATACCCAATTGTTTGTTTGGTGATCGCCTGGCATGTAAACAAAATGTATTTTTCTTTGGTAGCTTTTAAAACTTACATTAATTTGGTCATAAACTGTGTCATATCCCGAACAATTTGAAATTCTGGTAATTTTTTTAACAGAAAACGTACACAAATTATTCAATAAAAATTGAATTAATGCTGATAATGAGATGAAACTTAGCGCATGTGTTAGTCTTATACATGGCTACATGCGTGCCAAATTTTAATCAGATCGCATCATTTTTCCGCGTTTTATGATTTTTCGAAATTTTCGCTGAGTCATTAATACGAGTTATTGACGTCACATAAAAAAATATTTATAAATAAAAACAGGTTAATTACACAAAAGTCCTTTATTGTTTAATATATTATAATAACTAAGCTTTCGACTAAAAATTAGTCATCATCAGAGTTTAAAAAATATAAAATAAAAATACAAACTACTCCATATTGCACCTTGGTATGGTTTGGTAAGCTATGTTTAAAAAACTGTTAAAAACTGTTACAATGAAGAATTTAAAATTAGTTATTAGTTGAAGAATTTAAAATTAGTTATTAGCTTAGTTATTATAATATATTAAACAATAAAGGACTTTTGTGTAATTAACCTGTTTTTATTTATATATTTTTTTTAGTCCACAAAAAGAAACTTTTTAATAATAAAAAAATATTTTCTAAATTACACAACTTCAGCGATAGACTGACTTTTGTACGAAATTTCAACTATAACATAAATACACTGGGCGCTACGATGATAACAGACACACGCACATACATACACAGACAGACAGATAACTTTCCAAAAACCACTCAGGAGGCCTTAAAAGCGCCTGAAACGGATAATTCCAGTTTCATCACCGTTACGGTTTTTTAGCGAATTTCCTTTGGGAATAAAATTCGCTATTGGGATAGGCGTCATAGCGGGATTCGAACCTCGGACCACGACACAAATCCGTTTCAGAGGTCCCTAATGACGAAAACATACGTTTCGCAAGACTTAGCCCGGTTTGCTGAGTCAGCAAAATTTCCAAAAAAATCGGCAAAACTCAGGGTTCATATTTTTTGCCACGAAAAAGGTTAATACTTATGTTTTTTTGAGACGCTGAATCAAATGAAACCGGTCCGAAGTCGATACGACCACTATAAGTGACCAAAAAGTCGAAAAAAACATAGTAAATTATCGAAAACCAAAATTTAGGTCGATAAAAAATAAATGTTGAGTAGGGTGTCGTTTTATATATATTTTTGGGCGCTGAATCGAATGAAACCGGTCCCAAGTCAATACGACCACTCTAAGTGAGCAAAAAGTCGAAAAATTACAAAACAATATCGAAAACCAAAATTACGTTCGCAGAAAATTAAATGTCGAGTGGGGTGTCGTTTTCCATGTTTTTTGGGCCTCTGAGTTGAACGACAGTAAAAAACTCAGGGTAACTGGGTTCGAATCCTGGTAGGGACGATAATTTTTTATCTTTATTTTTACTTAATATAAGCTTACAACTACAAAATAATTCTGGCACGGTGGTCCGCATGCCGGGCGAATTTCCTTTGGATGCGTGTTTCCGTGCTTAACAACATTCCTGGTTGGAATGATAATTTTTATAGTTTTTTACATTATATAAGTTTACAACTACTAAATGAATTTCGAATTTCATTTAGAATGCGTGTTTTCGTGCTTAACAACCCATTTCTTGCATAAGGTTCCGGTCCATGCTTAAGAAATTCGCTAAAACCTTTAAAGATAAGTAACTAAGCTTTAAACTAGTGCAAATAATAGTGCGTACTTCTAATTTTAGATGCATAGTTTTGTACAACCAACTAGATAATTATGCGCATTTCCTTTGGAAAATACAGAGAAAATGAGTAACGAGCAGTGCTTGACAATTGAGTAACTGCTTAGGTTCTAAAGCATGAACCGGAACCACGCAATGGGCATGGTTCTTGCATAAGCTAGAAAAGGGTTTATCATTTGATACTACCGAGTTTTGCAAATAATGAATATAGTTGACACAATATAATTGTGCGAGAGACACCTAGGAAATGTAACAAGCAAAATGCAATGCTACATCTGGGAACTGTTCCATCATTCGACATTCGTCATCATTGATGGCTCGACATAATGTCATGTCCCACTCTGTTTCGTTACGTCTAACTCATCAGGGCGCCGACAGAGCCTGAACTACATTTCCTAGGTGTCTCTCGCACAATTATATTGTGTCAACTATTCATGTTTTGCAAAAATCGGTAGTATCAAATGATATATGTTTTGCTTGCCATGCATGATGGCGGTAAGAGAGCACTGCTCGTCTCTGGTAAGTACTTCACATTATATTCTGCGGAATTAATTGAAGGTCAGAGTGAGTTCAGGCTTTGTCGTCGCCCTGATGAGTTAGACGTAACGAAACAGAGTGGGACATGACATTATGACGAGCCATCAATGATGACGAATGTCGAATGATGGAACAGTTCCCAGATGTAGCATTGCATTTTGCTTGTTACATTTCCTAGGTGTCTCTCGCACAATTATATTGTGTCAAGAAAAGGGTTGTTTAGCAAGGAAACACGCATTCTACATGAAATTCGCCCGACAGTGGACCACCGCGCCGGAATTATTTATTTAGCAGTTGTAAACTTATATAATGTAAAAAACTATTTTTCTACTAGGATTGTTGTTAAGCACGGAAACACGCATCCAAAGGAAATTCACCCGACATGCGGACCACCGCGCCAGAATTTTTCTTTTGCAAACACAATACTTTTCCTCTATACCTACGGTATAAATGAGAAAAAGTAAAAACGAACGAGAAAGAGGGAAAAAGGAATCATTGTGTAAGAGACACAGTCAGATAACGTGAGAAAATTCCATTGCTAATTATTTACATATCTTTCCTTAAACAAGAGGCTTTTGGTCTCTTGTTTGGGCCGCTAAGCGGCGTTGAAGGCCGCTTCTCTGCCTAAGGTTGTTGTCCTGTATCAGTTCGTCATATTATCGGTTTATATAAGTGGCATAGTGCCACGATGTAAGCCAATTTTCAAATGTATTAGAAAACAAAACTTGATTTGTTTACTTTATGTTATATATGTCAATCGATAAAATCGAAACTAATGTCAATAATAAATTTTTAACTACGTACATGTGTTTCACTATACTTAGTTCAGTCTATAAAATTATAAATTAACCATTTTTTGGTGATTTTTTAAGGACCTATAACTTTATTTGTAGTTATCCAATTTTGATGATTTAACATTCGTTTTATTGCAAATTGTATCAGCTTAAAAAACGTTCTCTTCATGTTTTGCACACGACCCACAGGGAACCATTTATTACAAGATAACTGAAATTTGAGCGATTTTATAAAATTTTGAGCATGCGCAATCATATGAGAGGCTCCACTCTGGATAGGCAGACTATGTTTTTTCTTCATAATTTAAGGCATATTTTCAGAATAATTTCGTTTGAAGAAGTACAAAATGAGTTTCATTTTTGACAAAAAGTCCTCACGAACATTTTGGTTCGTGAGGACTGTTTAGATGACGTTTTAAAGTTCAACTGATAAGGGTCTCTCTATTCATAATATCTCTATGGTTTCAAAATGCAACTGTTATAGGGTCCCTCTAGTAATAATATCTCTACGGTTTCAAAATGCAACTGTTATAGGGTCCCTCTAGTAATAATATCTCTATGGTTTCAAAAATGCAAATTTTATAGGGTCCTCCAGTAATAATATCTCTATGGTTTCAAAATGCAACTGTTATAGGGTCCCTCTAGTAATAATATCTCTATGGTTTCAAAATGCAACTGTTATAGGGTCCCTCTAGTAATAATATCTCTATGGTTTCAAAATGCAAATTTTATAGGGTCCCTCCAGTAATAATATCTCTATGGTTTCAAAATGCAACTGTTATAGGGTCTCCAGTAATAATATCTCTATGGTTTCAAAATGCAACTGTTATAGGTCCCTCCAGTAATAATATCTCTATGGTTTCAAAATGCAACTGTTGTAAGGGTCCCTCTAGTAATATCTCTATGGTTCAAAATGCAACTGTTATAGGGTCCCTCTAGTAATAATATCTCTATGGTTTCAAAATGCAACTGTTATAGGGTCCCTCTAGTAATAATATCTCTATGGTTTTAAAATGCAAATTTTATAGGGTCCCTCCAGTAATAATATCTCTATGGTTTCAAAATGCAACTGTTATAAGGTCCCTCAGTAATAATATCTCTATGGTTTTCAAAAATGCAACTGTTATAGGGTCCCTCTAGTAATAATATCTCTATGGTTTCAAAATGCAACTGTTATAGGGTCCCTC
>JACMZG010001918.1:185057-195057 GCA_018340805.1 Microvelia longipes
CTTATAAAGCCGCAAAGCATATTATAATTCAAATCTCTTATAAAGCATATTTTAGTTCTTAGAAAGCCGCAGAGCATATTATAATTCAAATCTCTTATAAAGCATAGTTCAGTTTTTATAAAGCAGCAGAGAATATTATAATTAAAATCTCTTATAAAGCATATTACAGTTCTTATAAAGCAACAGTGCTTATTATAGTTCTAATCTCTTATAAAGCAGCAGAGCATATTATAGTTTAAATCTCTTATAAAGCAGCAGAGCATATTATATTCGCATATTATAGTTCAAATCTCTTATAAAGCAGCAAAGCATATTATAGTTCAAATCTCTTATAAAGCAGCAAAGCATATTATAGTTCAAATCTCTTATAAAGCAGCAAAGCATATTATAGTTCAAATCTCTTATAAAGCCTATTAAAATTATAAGTCAGATTAAAATTATTTAAGTTAATATAAGGATAACATTAATATAATAATGTTAGCTTTATAACAGCTATTTGTATTGAAATTTATTGCATTGAAGCAATAAAGTATGCCTTAACAAATTTCTGTGTTATTGCAACAGGTGTCCATGTGATAGTGCTATAGTGATAAACAAGTGATAACAGACAGAAGATAAAGAAGATTTAATTAGTGATAATAAATAATTTTTATAAACAAAGGTTAGTATATTAAGTTATTTATTTTATTTTTGTTAACCTTAAATTTCCCTTCCTAATTTGATTGATAAGTAATGAGAGGCATTTGGCCTTTAAACGGCGTAGGCGTTTGGAGCTGCCTCGCGGCCACATTTGGCTATTTATTTCATCTAATTAATAATCCATAATTGGTATTAATTATGGTTTGATAATAAATAAAAAAAATTGGTTTTAATTAAGCTTAGGTTAATCTGTAGTTAGTAAAAGGGAGAAGGAAAGAAAGCAAGCCTGGCTAAAAGACGGGGATTAAAGCGCGTCAAAAAATTATTTAAAAAGGGGTTGATGCGATATGGAACTTCCCTAACCCCATGGACGTTGTTTGTGATAAAGACATAGGAGCAGACTTACCTTACCTTATGATAGTAAGTGATAGTAATATGGGGAGTGGTAGTAAGTACCAGGCAAGTAGGCCACGATGTTGGGCCCTTTTTGCCAGCTCCCTAAGATAGAGTTCTACTCCTTTTAATTTCAAGTGTAGGTATATTTCATCTTATCTAGACAGAAGAGCCGTGAATTTCTATGGTTCCTCTCATGCTTTTTTTCAAGCAATCATACATATTTTCACTGACATTATAGTCCCTAGTGAAAACTGGGAACAACATGTGCTCTCACTGTTAACCAAACCTCCACACACTTTAAACTACAAGGCAGAAACAGTATAGTATTATAATGAATTTACAATGAGGGTCCTAAATTTTGCCTATACCCAGTTTCATTTAGGGAAAGGGATCTTTAACGAGTACCTGACAAAGCACAGGCTCGAGACTACCGGCTTTATGTCCCCTTCTATAGACGTATTACGCAGATTTTTATCCCTCTCATAAAAATCCTAGAGGCCCGTGCTGGGATTGAACCCATGACTAAAGTCCATTCATTCTGTGTATTGGCCGCGTACCTTATCCACTACACCACAGGTTGACTCTACCTTACCCATGATAAAAGCAAAATTAAATTACAGGGTACCTCAGAACTTTTCCTCATCACATCAGATTCGCTTCGGTCGTCCTCGCAATATACGAGTCGTTAAATTTATACCGCAACACATCTTTGGACTCGTTTCCCTTCCTTAGTAAATTCATCCTTGTCATTGCCAGCGGTCACCCATTCAGGCACTGACCACGCTCGATACTTCTTAAGATTTACAATCCAACAAGAATCATGGTTATAGTTGTCGTATTACANAGGTACCTTATCCAACTACACCACAGGTGACTCTACCTTACCATGATAAAAGCAAAATTAAATTACAGGGTACCTCAGAACTTTTCCTCATCACATCAGATTCGCTTCGGTCGTCCTCGCAATATACGAGTCGTTAAATTTATACCGCAACACATCTTTGGACTCGTTTCCCTTCCTTAGTAAATTCATCCTTGTCATTGCCAGCGGTCACCCATTCAGCACTGACCACGCTCGATACTTCTTAAGATTTACAATCCAACAGAATCATGGTTATAGTTGTCGTATTACAAAGGAGCTTTGTGTACTTATTTATTACATAAAGGTGTACCCTGGTACCAAATTTCAACTCAATTAGATTATTTTCCGAATTTTACAATATTTAAAAGAACTCACACAAGTCATCTAATTAAAATTGAACTAATGCTGATAATAAGAAAAAAACTTGGAACATATGTTAGTACTTAGTCATAGATAGATGCGTACCAAATATCAATTCGATCGCAACATCTTTTAGTAATAAAACGCGACAGTCTTATAATTTTTTGAAATGTTTGCTGAGTCATTATTGCGGGTTAATGACGTAATAAAGAAATTGTATTCCGGATAACACAACTAGACATATAGACTGGTTTTTGTACCAAGTTTCAACTCTCAATACACTGCAAGAGGAGCTACGTAGGAGCTACGATGATAACACACACACAGACAGACAACTCTGTAAAAACTGCATTTTATAAATTTACGAAATTTTTGCTAAGTCGATTATGCCGGGCGTTTATGAAGGTTCAATAAAATAAATTTCCGAATAGCACAACTAACTCATATAGACTGATTTTTGTACAAAGTTTTCAACTCTCTAGCAAAATATACTGAGTTACTACAGATGATAAGAGTGTGAATAGCCCACACACACACATACAGACAGGTAACTTCGTAAAAATCACTCAGTAGGCCTTTAAAACACCTGACACTTGAAACAGATAATTCTGGTAACATACCTTCGCATGGGCGTCCACAGAGAGATTACTACGTGAGGAAACATAAAGTTGCAAACAGTTTATCATTACCTCAAACTTAAAATTGTATTAATATTACATTTTGCATCAAGACAGGACCAAACAGGACACTTTACAAAATGCGTCATGATACAGCAACTTTATACACCAAGTCTCTGTTTACGTTATAATTGAACACAATAAAATTTATTATATAATTATTTAGCTAGTTTACATTTAATGTAAACTAGCTAAATAATTATTGGATATTTAACAATTCAAATCACTAAATTATTTAATAAAACCAATTTAAGTGAACCATCAAACAAGAGCGAAAGAAAAATTAAGCAAAATGAAATAGCGTTTTATTTTCAGTATGACCAACTGGACAGTAGTAAATTATTAAAGTTGGATCTTTATTTAGAACTGTAAAATCTATTAGTAAAAACTTAAAATTTAAGGTTTTTTTAATATTCATTGACATAAGTAATATATAAACCAAGTAGGAGAACTCCTTTAGTAACTAACCTGTGTTAAAAAAATTCAGACACGCTTGATCAGCTAATAGCTGGCTCAAAAATAAAAAATCATGTATGGGGTACCTCAGAACTTTTCCTCATTACATTCATCCCTGCTTTGGACAATTTGCCAAATTTAAACTCCAAATATTTTTTCGGGCTCGCTTCGCTCGTGCTCAGATAGTTAAATGCATCCGTTTTATTCTCGGCGTCACCCATACAGCACTGACCACGCTCAATGCTACTTAACTATACTTGTCGTATTGAAACGAAACTTGAAGTACTTATTTATTACGCAAAGCTATATAAATAAATAAATGAATGAATAAATGCCCGGTTTTAGGGCCTTTCGGCCCATCAGGGTATTCACCCTGCGGGAAACACATCAGGTGGGTTGCATCTAATACACTCTAAGAATTTAATTAAAGTTGGCGAAATCATTTTAATACAAATACTATTCATAAAAATCTGAGAGCATAGCCCGCTGCCGAACCCGGACCTCCGGTGCCGAATCGAACGCCTTACGATCACGGCCACGGATGCAGATCACGCAAAGCTATATACTTACCAAATTTCAACTTAATTGGATTATTTTCTGATTTCTTAAAAATTTTACGTGTCATTTGATAAAAATTGAACCAATGCTGATAATGAGGTAAAACTTGGTACACATGTTGTTCTTATACATAGCTACATGCGTGCCTAATTTCATTTTTGCTGAGTCATTATTGCCTGTTAATGACTCAGCAAAAATATTTTACGGATAGCATACAGACTAATTTTTGTACAAAGTTTCAACTCTCTAGCATAAATAAACTGGGAGCTACGATGATAACAGACTACTTGGAGAAAACTACTCAAAAGTTCTTAAAAACACCTGAAAACGGATAATTCCGGTTTCATCCCGGTTTCGGATTTTTTTGCCAAACACAAACTTTTCCTATATACCTACGCGTTATAAAATGAGGAAAAGTAAAAACGTGTCCAAAATTTAATTACAAATATTTAAGCTATAGTTAGATAAACTAGAGGGGCTGCCCAAATGTCTCTAGTTCCATTATATTTAACAAATCGTTTAATTAGGTAAATCTCGGTTTTAGGCTAAACAGAGTATGATTTTCCCATAGGATATTCATTACATGAAGAGAGGGGGTCCTAAAGGTTAAATTTTGAATAATCGAAAAAGTAACCTGATCACTTTCGCTACAAATACAATTCAAATATACCGTTACAAAAAATTAAATAAAAATAGTAGGAAACGTTAAAAATACAAATCAAAACAACAAACTATGTGCAGGAAAACCGAAATAAATTTATTTAATTATAACCTTTAACTATCTCTTTGAAGGAGTTCAAGATGAGGTTCACAGAGCCCCTGCAGAGCCCCCAAAAAGAAGGTTCAGGCCTCTCAATGTATTTAGATAGGCTATGTCCCCTCTAGTATATATCTCTATGGAGTTTCCTATATAAGAACGTTTAGGTTAGGAGAATTGAAAAGATTAAAGTTAAGCTGAGTAAACCAATGAACACTAAAATTTAAATTTATGCATTAAAACGGAATTTCTACGGAATCGTTGAGTCACGTGGCTGGAGGCTTTAAGAACGGGTTTTTGAAACAACTTTCAAAGATGTGAGTAACTTGCCAAGGAAACCAATAAATCCAGTCATTACTACGTTCACATAGCGTACTGAATTCGCGTATCGTATCAAGTACGATAGTTAAATACGCGGTAAGAACTATGCGGTGGGAATCCAGTTAGATACCCTAGAACTAGGGATATGAAATCTAGATCGATTAGCGATTTATACATAGATGTATATACTAGAAGGGGCATAGCCTATCTCAAACAATTGAGAGGCCTGAAACATCTTTTTGGGACTCTGTGCAACCTTATTAAAACCTCTTCAAAAAGTAAGTTAAGATTATAAGAAACCAATGGTTTTCGGCTTCCTGCTCATTGTTTGTACATACGCTGTATGTACCTTCAGAGAACATCTTACTTAATATAAATACTTCTCTCCGAACTATTTTTACTTTTCATCAATTATACCGTAAGTATATAGGAAAAGTATTTTACCTACATTTACCTAGTAAATGTAAACAAGCTAATGTATTTAAAAGACACTATAGGGAATAAATGTATTTAAAATCTTTTAAATACATTATTATGGATAAAGGGAACATAAAGAATGTTGTAAACAAACTATTTACGTACTCAAAATTTTAACATGTGGTTTACCTTACTATAGTTCTCTTTTCTTAACTAAATTATTGTCCAATTATTTCACAGAATTAATAATCCATTAAACTGATTACGTTACATAATTTAAGTACGAAAAATACGATAAAAGTAAAACTCACTTAATGGTATCAGGGTTGCCAATAGAACTAAGTAAAAAAAAGTAAATCCTAAGAGGCGCATGCGCAGTTAATCCAATTCTAGCTATTTTATTATTTTGAGGCCAGCTATCAGCTGATCACGCAGAAATGTCTGAAATTTTTTACACAGGTTAGTATAGAGTTTCCCTACTTGGTTTATATTACTCGTACTTTAGTCTGGAGGAACATTTACTAGAACTAATGGATTTGTTACGCCTATTACAACACTATCAATGACACTTTTACTTGCATCCTAACAAACTTATACATCATATCAGATCTGTCTATTGAGTTGTCTTCTAATCAACCTCTAGCTCACTCTCGTGAGCTAGAGATAGAATTACGTCTCGTGATGGATTTCAGTCTATCTTCCTAATAGAACAGCCCATAGTATAGTTAATATAGAAGATATAACTTGAAACAGCGAAGGCCGTCTCAACTTATAGAAATATATACTAGAGGTGCATAGCCATTAGAATAACATGAGAAGCCTAACATTCTTTTTGGCTCTGTTAACCTCATTAAAACCTTTCAATAGTGACTCATGTTATAATAAATCTTAGAATTAATACATATAAGAAGGAGCATACTGAAACACGAAAGTCGGTTCACTGATGCTAACCAATAAGTAATCGCCACCCTAACAATATACAATCTTCTAAAAAAAGTTGGCAATACTTCCGGTGCTGATTATTATTGTTCATATTAATTAATGATTTGATATATTCATTAAATACTAATATAAAATATCGGTGCATTACAATTATTAAAGCATTTGTAAATTGAGTAACGTATTTATTAAAGATTAAAAAAAGATAGTCCTCTCAACAAAATGCTAATCTTGTACTTCGCCACCCTTTTGCCATCTATAAGACCAGTTTATAAACTACTCGGCAGGTGTTTTAAGTATATATTTGTCTTTTACGATCGATTCTCATTAATAGATATTTAAAAATGGCACACATTTAAAAATAATGTTTTGGTTAGCAGGCTTGGCCAGCATTACTTAAAGTGCACCAGTCAACCGGCTTTCGTGTTATCAGTGGTAATTACATGTGTTTGACGTCCTTGCTCCTTCTATATATAGTATTATTCTAGCACCAGGTCAACCGCTCCCAGCTTCGTGTTATAGTGGAAATTACATTGTGTTTATGTCCCTGTGCTCCTTCCTAATATAGTATATTCTAAGTAAATTAATACATTTATTCCGCGTTCCCGCGCATTGTCTGTGTTTTGATTTGTATTTTTAACGTTTCATAAGTTATTGTAATTTTGTGCTGATTATTTGATTATATTTATAACCGAAGGTGGTCAGGTTACTTTTTCTGTATTTCAAAATTTAACCTATAGGGCTCCTCTAGTAATAATATCTCTATGGTTTTACTGGTAGTTTTAAGTAATACTGCCACCATAAAAATATACCATTTTCTTGTTACAAAGTTGGCAATACTTCCGGCTGCTGAATCATTATGTTCTATTATTCATTTATAACCGATTATTCATAAAATACTTGTATAAATATCGGTGCGTTACAATATTTTAAGCATTTTAAATTGTATGTTAACATTTTAAATTTAAACTATGTAAAAAGTGGTCATTGTCAACTAAATGTCAATATTCGTATTCTGCCACACTTTTGCTATCTAAGACCGATTTTATAATTGGTAAATTGGTTTTTATATTATTATATTTGTTTCTTACGATCTTTTTTCATTAGTGAATCTTTATAACACATTTATAAAATAATAGAGATATTATAACTTGAGGGGGTGATTTTTGAAACATCGAAAAGTGACCTGACTACCTTCGCTTATAATTATAATTAAAATTAATCAGTACAAAATTACAATAACTTATATAGTAAAATATTAAAAATACAAACAAACACACAAACAACGTGCGGGAAACCGAAATAAATTTATTAATTATAACCCTAACTTAGTATTAAAGGAGGTTTCAATGAGGATACACAGAGCCCCTGAAAGCCCAAAAAAGAAGTTTCAGGCTTCTCAATGTATTTAGATAGGCTATGCCCCCTGTAATATATATCTCTATGAATGAAACGACTTTCGTGTTATCAGAGGAATAACATTTTGCTTGGTCCTATGCTCCTATATAAGTATTATTCCAAGTAAGCAAAATTGTTTGCTTTTTAGTGAAATTATACGTTTTCATATTAATTTCAAAAGAAATAAATTCTTAAATATTATTTTCCATTGATAAAAGTCAGTTTATATGAAAACTTCTTATAATACTCCTTTACTTTATATAGTAAAGGATAGGATGTTTAGAAAATAATTTGTGGAGGGAACTAAAGGGACCCTTAGAGATATATACCAGAGGGTACATAACCTATCGTAATTCATTGAGAAGCCTGAAACATCTTTTTGGGGCTCTCAGGGGCTCTGTGTAATCTTATTGAAACCTCTTCTAAGAGTAAGATAAGGTTATAACAAAACAATCGTTGTTGGTTTTTCCCGCATTGTTTGTGTTTTGTTTTCTATTATAAACGTTGTATTATATAAGTTACTGTATTTTTTAATGTTTATATCATCATATTAATACTCAGGGTGTTCAGGTTACTTTTTTTTGATGTTTTAAAATTAAGCCGATAGGGCCCCTCTAATAATAATTCTATGAAGGAACCCATGAGGGAGCAACAGACAGGAATGTCTAATGAAATGTAAGACTGAACTAAAGATTTGTTTTACTCCGATATCAATTTATATGAGGTCTTAAAGTTTGTTAAGAATAGAATTCTTATTTATCTTACAAAGCATAAATTTGAAATATTGTCAAATAAGCAGTTTATAGTCTACATCCCTTTATGGAGTGTAGACTATTTACTACACTCATCCTTCCACAGAATATAAAATTCGCCAAGTATAAAGAGTCTTCGGACTCACTTTGCTCGTCCTCAGGAATACAGTTCGCCAAATTTATGCTGCATCATGTCTTCGGGCTCGCTTCGCTAGTCCTAAAATAGTCAATGCATCCGTATCATTCTCTGTGGTCACCCATACGGTACTGACCACGTTCAACGATATTTTTGAAAATTTTGCTGAGTCATTATTGCGGATCAATGACGTCATAAAAAAATGTCAATAGCTCAATTACAGCGGTAGACTGATTTTTGCGCAAAATTTCAACTCTCTAGCATTAATAAACTGGGAGCCACGATGATAACACACACATACAGACAGACAACATTGCGAAAAACCACTGAAGATGCCTTAAAAAACGCCTGAAACGGATAATTCCGGTTTCATCCCGGTTTCGGATTTTTCGCAAACACATACTTTTCTTACATACTACGGTATAAATGAGTAAAAGTAAAAAACGCTTAGAAGTTGTAAGAAAAAATTATAAAAAAACAACAGATAATGTAAATGACAACATTGTTGCTTCAAGGCGGTTTTAGGGGCGCTTCTATAGCCGCTTAGCGGGTACGCGCCGAAAGACGAAATTTTCAACTCAAATTTAGCTTTCGGTGTTACGCTTAACCAGCTAAATGTTGTAAATTCGTTAAAAACATTAGTTTATATGATAATTTTTTTAGAGTCCTTCTTATCAGCATATGAGTTATTGTTTAAACTAACTCATTCCAAACTTTAATCTCATGTAATATATATCAAAGAAAAATTAGTTAAGAGTAAACAAATAGATAACAACTATTAACGCTATAAAATAATTTTAGTTTTACAAACGACTTTTAATTGTTTTAAGTCTAAAATATAATTATTGTATCAGTTGGACATATTCGTTATTGCAACTATAAATGCTTTATTTATTTATTTGTAAATGCTAAAAAATATGGTTATACTAGAAAAGAGATTTAGTGGTATCTTAGATACGTTGAGTACGAGGTCATATGCTTTCATAGTAATGTGTTGCGCTAACAACTTGTTCCGTAGAAAATAGGACATAGGGTTTTATCAAAGATCTTGAATAAAGGGTGATGACGCACTAAGTCGATGTTGCATACAAAAAAGTGACCCCATCGAAAAACCAAAAAAATAGAGAGAATTTACACGAAGCACACGTCAAAACCACAAATACTCCAAACCTTAACCTTACCTAATACGTGCAATGCCTTGGTACAAACTGCGCATGCTTACAGATTCTTATAAACAGGCGCAGGTCTTAAATTTTAGAGCAAACTTACCTCTCAATGGTTTCCCATTGTGTAATTGCTGAGAATGTTTATGACAAAAACACGCTTATTATC
>JACMZG010001918.1:200057-360057 GCA_018340805.1 Microvelia longipes
TGGCTTTTCTTATTTGTGACGATTATTTCTTTAAATTTTTTATCAAAGTGCTTTAATTTAACTAATTTTAGGGCGTATGAACTCAGTAGAATCACTATTTCGTTGAAAAATAGGGTTTTAATGGGTTGTCACGAGTATTTAAATTGAGTGATAAGATGGTAAAAATTATAATATAGTGTTTTATTTTAGTTTTTGTTAATTAATGTTACTTTTAAATAATTTTATTGAATTGTTAAATTAGTTGTTACAGGTATTTAAATTAACTGATAACAAGCCGATTTTCACCGTAATGGTGTTTTAATTTATTAATAAATTTTATTAACACACTAAAATAATAAATAACTCAATAAATTCACGTTTTTGTAAAATGTTTGTTTAAATTATCCGTTTAGGTTTTATTATGTCTGGGTTAAATCGGACAAATCCAAGTCTGTAGTGATAAGAGCCTGATTCTGTATTGAAAATCCTGGAATAATCGAAGTATTTATCTATGAATTATTGGCAATTTTTTTTTAGCACCGATAGTCGTTCTATTATTTTTTACCTCATTTATCACAAATTAACGAACAATAAAGAAATAAAAGAAGAATTTTCAACGGCTCCCATGCTAATCCTATGATAAAAAAAAATTTGATCACCCTTATGTTTTCCCGCCATTGGTATTGCCAACCTTACTACTATCTCTTTGAATCGCGAATTGCATTCGCTCGTGTGTGTGATAAGGAAAAGTTCCGAGGGACCCCGTACCCGTTTTATTGTTTAGGCACTGATGATGACATAAAAGTTGAAAGTTGGCTCTGTCAATTGTTAGTTTATGTGAACAGATTGTGTTTTACTAATTGATATACATCATAATTATTTGTTTAAACCTCACGAGCAACTAGTATTTTGAACACGCTATAAACTAAGTATGTTGGTACCCATGTTTTATCAAAGAGGCAGTATATGCTTTAAGTCTAACATCTAACTCGTCCAATCAAGATATGGCTATAGGTCTTTATAATTTCACTATTGAACAAATGCAAGAAGGTCAAAAGGTTCTCAATAAAGGAACGCTTTTATTAAAAATATTAATGACACAACAAAAAAATACAGCCCGTCAAGCGGTGACATAGTTTAATAGAGAACAAATAGGGGGCGGGGTCATTAAACAGAGTGGGTGTTATAACCTTAGTATAACCCCCCGGCTGTAAATATCTAAAACGACTTGAAAACTAATTTAGGTGTTTATATGTATGTATTTATACACACACACACAAATATATGTATGCATATATATATATATTATATATTATATATATTATATATATATATATATATAAATACACACACACACACATATATTATATATATATATATATATATATATATATATATATATATATATATATATATATATAATATTATATATATATTATATATAATATATATATGATAATAGACGCACAAAGAAAAAGAAGATTAAAAGTTATAGACTTATAAAACCAGAAGAACATTTGAAAGTTGATCTTTGAAAGTCAATATTTTCAAAAGAGCGACAAATATTTAACTGAAATTTAGAGAACTTATGTCTCACTGTTGTGTAAACTGTTTTTTTACCTTGATAGGTAAAATTTAGATTTGTAAGGAATCATTTAAATTTTTAATGACCCAGCAAAATAGGTTATCGTGATTGCGGTAAAAAAATTCGGGTACGGGGTACCTCGGAACTTTTCCTCATTACATTCGGATTCGCTACGCTCATCCTCCTGCTTTGGATTTGCTTCGCTTCGTCTCAGAATATACAATTCGCAAAATTTATACTGCAACACGTTTTCGGACTCGCTCGCTCGTCTTTATATAGTAAATGCATCCATATCATTCTCAGCGGTCACTCATACAGCACTGACCACGCTCAATGCTGCTTAATTTTTATGATCCAACAAAAATCATAGATATACTTGACGTATTGAAACGAAACTTAGTGTACTTATTTATTACGTAATAATATACACTTGTAGCAAATTTTAACTAAATTGGACCATTTTTTAATTTTGTACAAATTTAAAAAAAAAGTACACAAGTCATTTAATAAAAAAATTTAGCACAAATGTTAGTCTTATACATGGCTACAGGCGTACCAAATTTCAATTAGATCGCATCATTTTTCCGCGTTTTATGATTTCGAAATTTCGCTCAGTCATTATTGCGGGTTAATGACGTCATAAAAAATAATATTCCGAATAGCAAAACTACAGCGTTAGTCTGTTTTTTGTACGAAGTTTCAAGAAGCTACGATGATAACAGACACACACACACACATACAGACAGACAACTTTACAAAAACCACTCAGGAGGCATTTAAAACACCTGAAACGGATAATTCCGGTTTCATCACGGTTTCAGATTTTTTCCCAACACAATACTTTTCCTATATACCTACGGTATAAATGAGGAAAAGTAAAAATATTACCTACCTGGCAGCTCAACTAGACTTTAGGTCTGATTTTAAATCTAGATCTAAACGTAGATTCATATATCCAAACCTAGATTCATAGATCTAAAAACAGGTATAATTCAATTAGATACCCTCTAGACATCAAGGATGATAAATACGACAAAAAAACCGGCCCCCAACAAAAATAATGGTAAACCCTAAACGGATCTCACTATAACCTATTATCTAGAAAGGTACATTTTGAACCTTTTGGTACAATGTAACCCATCTATTCATCAGGAATAGGAGACAAAATAAATGGATTGATTTACCGAGGGTTGTGAAGTGTCAGGTAGACGATTCATCAATATTAATATTAATAATAAAAACAAACATTATAACACTTACGTATGTCCATGATTACATTAAACAATAAATATTTTAGAATCGTCATTGCAATACTCGTAATTTTTAATATCGATACATAACTCGAAACTATATTTTTAACATCGATACATAACTCGAAACTATATTTTTAATATCGATACATAACTCGAAACTATATTTTTAATATCAATAAATAACTCGAAACTATTTTTTTAATATCGATACATAACTCGAAACTATATTTTTAATATCGATACATAACTCGTAACTATATTTTTAATATCGATACATAACTCGAAAATATATTTTTAATATCGATACATAACTCGAAACTATATTTTTAATATCGATACATAACACGAAACTATATTTTTAATATCGATACATAACTCGAAACTATATCAGTATTATTTTCGCTGTATTAGTGCTTAGCGTTTAAGCCAATCCTAAACGATAGCTGGTCATTTTTATCCAATAGTTAATGTTATTTATTTTTATAAAGAATATTAATATCTACGTTTATTAATATAATTCATAGAGATATTATTACTAGATAGGCTCTATCGGTTGAAATTTAAAACATGAAAGAATATGAATTCTACGTTTATTAAATTCATAGAGATATTATTACTAGATAGGCTCTATCGGTTGAAATTTAAAAACATGATAAAAGAATATGAATATCTACGTTTATTAAATTCATAGAGATATTATTACTAGATAGGCTCTATCGGTTGAAATTTAAAACATGATAAAGAATATGAATATCTACGTTTATTAAATTCATAGAGATATTATTACTAGATAGGCTCTATCGGTTGAATTTTAAAACACGATAAAGGGTATGAATACCTTCGTTTATTAATAAAATTCATAGAGATATTATTACTAGATAGGCTCTATCGATTGAATTTTAAAACACGATAAAGGGTATGAATACCTTCGTTTATTAATAAAATTCATAGAGACATTATTACTAGATAGGCTCTATCGGTTGAAATTTAAAACATGATAAAGAATATGAATATCTACGTTTATTAAATTCATAGAGACATTATTACTAGATAGGCTATCGGTTGAAATTTAAAAATGATAAAGAATATGAATATCTACGTTATTAAATTCATAGAGATATTATTACTAGAAGGCTCTATCGGTTGAAATTTAAAACATGATAAAGAATATGAATATCTACGTTTATTAAATTCATAGAGATATTATTACTAGATAGGCTCTATCGGTTGAAATTTAAAACATGATAAAGAATATGAATATCTACGTTTATTAAATTCATAGAGATATTATTACTAGATAGGCTCTATCGGTTGAAATTTAAAACATGATAAAGAATATGAATAGCTACGTTTATTAAATTCATAGAGATATTATTACTAGATAGGCTCTATCGGTTGAAATTTAAAACATGATAAAGAATATGAATATCTACGTTTATTAAATTCATAGAGATATTATTACTAGATAGGCTCTATCGGTTGAATTTTAAAACACGATAAAGGGTATGAATACCTTCGTTTATTAATAAAATTCATAGAGATATTATTACTAGATAGGCTCTATCAATTGAATTTTAAAACACGATAAAGGGTATGAATACCTTCGTTTATTAATAAAATTCATAGATATTATTATTAATAGATAAGCTCTATCAGTTGAATTTTAAAACACGATAAAGGGTATGAATACCTTCGTTTATTAATATAATTCATAGAGATATTATTAATAGATGAGCTCTATCGGTTGAATTTTAAAACACGATAAAGGGTATGAATACCTTCGTTTATTAATAAAATTCATAGAGATATTATTACTAGATAGGCTCTATCGATTGAATTTTAAAACACGATAAAGGGTATGAATACCTTCGTTTATTAATAAATTCATAGAGATATTATTAATAGATAGGCTCTATCGGTTGAATTTAAAACACGATAAAGGGTATGAATACCTTCGTTTATTAATAAATTCATAGAGATATTATTAATAGATAGGCTCTATCGGTTGAATTTTAAAACACGATAAAGGGTATGAATACCTTCGTTTATTAATAAAATTCATAGAGATATTATTAATAGATAGGCTCTATCGGTTGAATTTTAAAACACGATAAAGGGTATGAATACCTTCGTTTATTAATAAAATTCATAGAGATATTATTACTAGATAGGCTCTACGGTTGAATTTTCAAACACGATAAAGGGTATGAATACCTTCGTTTATTAATAAAATTCATAGAGATATTATTACTAGATAGGCTCTATCGGTTGAATTTTCAAACACGATAAAGGGTATGAATACCTTCGTTTATTAATAAAATTCATAGAGATATTATTAATAGATAGGCTCTATCGGTTGAATTTTAAAACACGATAAAGGGTATGAATACCTTCGTTTATTAATAAAATTCATAGAGATATTATTAATAGATAGGCTCTATCGGTTGAATTTTAAAACACGATAAAGGGTATGAATACCTTCGTTATTAATAAAATTCATAGAGATATATTAAAGATAGGCTCTATCGGTTAATTTTCAAACACGATAAAGGTGAATACCTTCGTTTATAAAGAGATATTATTAATAGACTCTATCGTTGAATGATATATGAATACCTTCGTTTATTAATAAAATTCATAGAGATATTATACTAGATAGGCTCTATCGGTTGAATTTTAAAACACGATAAAGGGGATGAATACCTTCGTTTCCTTCATAGATATACAGAGAGACTACATCGGTGACTCTAAGCACTATTCTTTGATCTTTAACTTCTAATTAACATTCTAAAATTGTTAGGATAACATAATGTATCTTTAAACTTTCCCTTGTGTTCTCCTACTATCTGACGAGTCACCTTCTAAGTTCAAGAAAAAAGCAGAAAGTCAAGAGCTCATTGGAAATTAATTTTTTGTTTCTTTAAGTATTACTTAAATTATTATTTAATTTATTTACTTAGCAAATTTGCATCATGAAAATGACGCTTAAAAGATCGTTCCGATGACAGAAGTAGGAGTATCGATACCGTTTAGCTTCCTGGTACCAAAATATTGATCCAAAAACAATTTACTTATATACATAAACCATGTATTTACAAAGTCTTAACAATTTCTTTTTCTTTTTTCAGATGTCAGTTGTTGGACTTGTATCAGCAGTAGCTGGGTTCGTAAAAGTAAGATATGTCGCTGAGAAAGCAGTAATCGACAACTTAGTGTTCAGATGTCATTATAGACTGACTACAGCAGTACTACTTCTAGCTTGTGTTTTAGTAACAGCTAATAACTTAATAGGTATGTAAACAATGACACGTTGTTAATAAGTATGTTATTAGACAGAATGCAACAATAACTATTAGGACGTCAGCAATAGCTTGTGTTTTAGTAACAGCTAATAACTTAATAGGTATGTACACAATGACACGTTGTTAATAAGTATGTTATTAGACAGAATACAACAATAACTATTAGGACGTCAGCAATAGCTTGTGTTTAAGTAAAAGCTAATAACTTAATAGGTATGTACACAATGACACGTTGTTAATAAGTAAGTAATTAGACAAAATGCAGTAAGAACTGTTAAGACGTCAGCAATAGCTTGTGTTTTAGTAACAGTTAATAACTTAATAGGTATACACAATGACACGTTGTTAATAAGTAAGTAATTAGACAAAATGCAGTAAGAACTGTTAAGACGTCAGCAATAGCTTGTGTTTAGTAAACAGTTAATAACTTAATAGGTATGTACACAATGACACGTTGTTAATAAGTAAGTAATTAGACAAAATGCACAAAGAACTGTTAAGACGTCAGCAATAGCTTGTGTTTTAGTAACAGTTAATAACTTAATAGGTATGTACACAATGACACGTTGTTAATAAGTAAGTAATTAGACAAAATGCACAAAGAACTGTTAAGACGTCAGCAAAAGCTTGTGTTTTAGTAACAGCTAATAACTTAATAGGTATGTACACAATGACACGTTGTTAATAAGTAAGTAATTAGACAAAATGCACAAAGAACTGTTAAGACGTCAGCAATAGCTTGTGTTTTAGTAACAGTTAATAACTTAATAGGTATGTACACAATGACACGTTGTTAATAGTTAGTTAGACAGGACGCAATAAGAAACTTTTGAGGCGTCAACTTGTGTTTTAGTAACTGCCTTAGAATAATACTATATATACAGAAGGACCACGGAGAACAGGGCCGTACACACTATGTAATTCCACTGATAACACGAAAGCCGGTTGACTGATGGTCTTAGGTAGGGGTACCGCCCTAACAACAAAACATTATTTTGAATATGTGTCATAAATATCCACTAATGAAAAAAGATCTTAAGTAACAAAAAAAATAACTTAAAACACCTGCTGAGTATTTAATAAAATCGGCCTTAGATGGCAAAAGGGTGGCGGAATACGAGAATCCTCATTTAGTTGACGAGGACTACTTTTAATATAATTTTAATTAAAAGCGTTAAACTACAATTTACGATGCTTAAAATATTGTAATGCACCGATATTTATATTAGTATTTTATGAATAATCAATCATTAATTAATAATAGAACATAATAATTCAGCAACCGGAAGAATTGCCAACTTTTTTTAGAAAATTGTATATTGTTAGGTTGGCAGCATTACTTAAGACCACCAGTGAACCGCCTTTCGTGTTATCAGTAGTGCTCCTTCTATATATAATATTATTCTAAGCTTTTCACACAACACCTCTAGCTTCAGAATTCATCCATTTTTACAATTACTGACAAATTAAGCAAAAATTGGATTGATAAGCAAAAAAGCGCGCTTTTTAACCAACGACATCGCGCCCGAGTTGCCGACATCCGCACCAGAATTTTACAAATTTTAAGCGCCATTTTTTATGGAAAGCTCCCTAAAAATGGAATAAAATTAAGAATCCCACATTAAAACAGGTACTGATGCGTTTAGCAGGTGAATTTAGCAACAAAACCTTCTGGTTTTGACGTCATTACTTCTGTCGTTTATATTTGTATGAATTACAGTAATTAAACTAATCCAACCCTAACTCCCACAAGTCCAAAATCCCACCAGCGACCTACATAAAATCAGGTGTAGAATAAAAAATCACTAACAGAGTTAAAAAGACTGTTGAGGAAAGTCTTTGAAAGGTACACGCTCGTTGAAGCGCGGCGGCCTTGAAATTTTATTATAACATTACTCTGGGGTTAGCTAAGTTCAAAGCATCTTTACTAACTTCATTTAAGTACTTATATTGTTAACTTTATATGTCAACTCATACAGTTTATTCAAATGAAAAAAAAGCTAATTACTTTTTAGTACTGTAGACAAATTGATCACTTTGTAATGATAACATATTTTATTTATTTTTAATCTAATTGACACCTGTTGAGTTTGTTTACATTATTTTTATTTGAATATAAATAGATTAGGAATAGACTACGAATAGAAATATATTATGACAATTGACTATACTGAGTTCTGCAATACTCGGAATTAATATTATAAGCTAATAATAAAAAAAATGTCCAATTTAGGGGCCTTTTGACCCATCAGGGAACAATTTAATATGGGGGGAGTGGTAGTAACTACCAGGCGTAAAAGTATACACTTGTACCAAATGTAATGTTACATTTTTTAAAAAAAAGTAAACCAATCATTTGATAAAAATTAAACTAATGCTGATAACGAGATAAAACTTGGCACATATGTTAGTCTTATAAATAGCTGCGTACGTTCCAAATTTTAATCGGATCGCATCATTTTCCCGCGTTTTATGATTTTTCGAAATTTCCGCTAAGTCATTATTGCGAGTTAATGACGTCATAATTTTTTTTCCGATTGGCACAACTACAGCAGAGACTGATTTTTGTACAAAATTTCAACTCTTTAGCATGAATACACAAGGGGCTGCGATGATAACACACACATACAGACAGACAACTTTTAGAAAACCACTCAGGCCTTTAAAACACCTGAAACTGATAATTCCGGTTTCATCCCGGTTTCGGAATTTTTAGCAAACACAATACTTTTCCTATATACCTACGGTATAAATAAGGAAAAGTAAAAACCACATATCTTAATGAGATTTAAGTTATTACCCATTTTTACTCCATGAGCTACGATGAAAACAGACACACACGCATACAGACAGACAAGTTTGCAACACCTCAGGAGGCCTTTAAAACACCCAAACGGATAATTCTGGTTTTATCCCGGTTTCGGAGTTTTAAGCAAACACAATACTTTTCCTATATACCTACGGTATAAATGAGGAAAAGTAAAAACCACATATCTTTATGAGATTTAAGTGATTACCCGTTTTTACTCTGTCATTGTTATCTTTGATATCACAGTCTCTTAAGATAATACTACTGATATTCAAACTCGTTTTCCAGGTGATCCGATATCCTGTCTCACAGACGGAGCCATACCAGGTCATGTGATAAACACGTATTGCTGGATAACAACCACGTTCACGTTACCTGAAGAACACGGTAGTATCGTTGGATCTGAAGTACCCCACCCCGGCGTAGCCAATCATCTCGGTGGACAAGAAACCCGACACCATGCGTACTACCAGTGGGTCCCGTTTATGCTTTTCTTCCAGGGTGTATTATTCTACGCTCCACATTGGATATGGAAGAATTGGGAAGAGGGAAAGATCAGACATTTGACTGATGGTAAGTTGTTTTGCTATAAAGTTTAAGAAACTGTGCATTTTTGGAACCACCTAAAAAGTCACCAAAACATAAGGTTCTTCACCTCTGATGGGCCAAACCCAAGAGGTTTTCAAACTGAATTGATAATTTTCATTGTATTTAATTTATTAATTAACAATTTTCATTATTATTATGGTTTAAGAGTCACCAAAACAAGACGGTACTTTTCAGGGCCACTGTCAAGATAAGGGCCAAAAAATGTAAATTACAAAAAGAAAGATTAATCTTAATGAAACAGTCCTTTTTAGAACAAATAAATAAATTCTTTATTTCCACTTAAAAATACAAAAGAATAGTACAAAAAATACAAATCCCACAAAAAAAATACAAGTACAAAAAAATTTAAAAACAGAACTGTAATTGGAGTATTGAATGCAGGAGTGGAACCCACAAGGCTGCAACGCCTGAGTGTGGGGCTACAAAATAATGTTAAAAAGATGGTATGGTAAGGGTTGCCAAGCTGCTATTTGATCTACGTAAAAAAATTAAAAGAAAAAGAGTAATTTATAACCACCGATAAGTTTAAGAACAACAAAATCCCAATTAATTGTCACAGTTTTTCTGTGGATTAGACAAAAATACATTTGGAGTTCCTCCGAATTTACAATACATGCATTGTACTCCCTCCGTAGAACAATGAGATAACAGAATAAAATCTTTTTTACTTTCCTTCATTTGCACCATGAGTATATAGGAACAGCATTGAGTTGGCACTTGGCACTAAAAATCTACTACCGAGATTTCATCTGAATTATTATAATAATAATTCAGATTTCATCTGAAGGTATTTTTATAAGACCTCCTAAGTAGTTATCACAAAGTTGTGTATGTATTTTTGAGTCAGTTATCATTGTATCTCCGTGTGTATTTATTCTAAAGAGTTGAAACTTAGTACGAAAATCAATCTTTACAGATTTTTAGATTCAATCTTTACAGATTACAGATTTTGGGGACTGACCAATTAGAGAAGTCGCTGCCAACCTCTCACTTAAAAAGGGAAAAAACCCCCTACCACCATAACCGCTGTAGGGAAAAAACCTTCTTCCCGGCAATCGTTCACTTTGTTTGTGGTTCTTCTTTTGTTTACATCGTTTTGAAAACTACTTTCAAATTAATCTTTAAAATGATATTTAAAATAAAACTATACAAAAGAATTGTAATTGATAGACTATTATATACACTAAAATGTATATAATATATATATATAATATAAAATACACTAATAATATACAAAAGAAATGTAAAAAAAAAACATCGCCAAGAAAATACGGGTAAAATAACCTGATTTGTTTACTTAGTTTTTTCCCTGCTCTCTTCTTGCAGGGATTTTTTTTTCATAAGAATCGGCAGTGCCTAAACTGACCTGTCAAGATTTTCAAAGTAGTCGATAGACTGTAGGTCTAGTTGTGTTATCGAGATAATAATTATTAAATTTATAATAAATAATAATTTTGCTGTAACAACATTAACCGGATACAATGACTCAGCAAAAATTAGTATCTTGTGGATTTACAAAAAAAAAAACGTACTTACTACATAGAGATATTAATACTAGAGAGGCCCTATTGGCTAAATTTTGAAACCTCAAAAAAGTAACCTGAACACCTTTGATTAAACTTAACAATAAAGAAACTGTGTCTCTAAAGCGCCTTGATAACATTGTTACAAGCAGGCAATTTGTTTTTAAAGCGCTGAGCGCATGTATTACTACAGTAGAGCATATGTTCATTAAAAAAATAAATAAAAAGCTTTGACTATTAACGTAATCCTATAAACAGAACAAAATTACGGTAACGTATGTAATAGAACCTTTAAAATTCAAAACAAAACACAAACAATATGTGAAAAGCTGACAATAATTGATTTATTATAACCTTAACTCACTCTTAGAGGAGGTTTCAATGAAGTTACATACAAAGAGACTAAAACTATTAGAGGTAGGATACAACAGCTCTTATCATTCCTTGGGTAGCTAGGTGCCGTAACAGTACATTGGTGACGTCATTTTTTTATTTTTCCTAATAATTACAATTTCACGTAAATATTACATTATTTTTTGACTATTTTGTTTTAAATCAAGTAAAATGAATTTACAATAAGTTTTAATTATTATCTATTGCATGTATTCTTTAATTGTTAGTTTTGAATAAAGTAGTTTAATGTGGCATCACTGAAAAATGTTCCCCGTAAGTAGAATGCATGCTACAATAGGAGTTGTAGAGGGTAGGGGAGTATATATTCTTTCTCTAGGGAGACTATAGTAGGGATAAGTACAGTTAGGGCACCTATGGAAACTGTCTCACTTCCAGACCCCTTATCACTGTGTTAATCGGGTCCTGTACTCCCTCTAATAGTTTTAGTCTCTTTGGTTACACAAGAGCCCCTGAGAACCCCAAAAATATGGTTCAAGCTTCTAAATGTATTGAGACAAGCTATGTCCCCTCTTGTAACATATCTCTATGGCAACGACTACTACAAGTACTGACTTGTCTGCTCTATTTATTTATTTTCAGGTCTCCGCGGAGCAAATACAGTTCTAGGAGCAGAGAAAGACGCCCGTCAATCGAAATTGGTTCAATACATCTTCGACACTCTTCACAGGAACAACTCTTACGCCACTGGCTATTATATATGCGAAGGCATCAACTTCATCAATGTCGTAAGTCCTTTTGAATTTAAGTAATCCCTTTCATAAAAGTTAAGTTCTTATGAGAAAAATGAATATATAATCTATTCAAGGTAACATGCTCTACCTTGAAGAGAGAATACATTGAAATAGAGATCAATAAGTTAACAAAAATTTGCCAATCCACTCAAATTTTTAAACGAATGAGGGAAACCTTGTAAATGTCTCATATAGTGTTTCATAATTATTTTATATGGTTTTTATTTCTCATACTTCTATTATTATTTATAAACATCTATCTTTCATTATTGACCTAACATATTTATGTATTTATCAGTATATCTTATCCTACAAAATAACCTCTCTGGAAAGGGCACAATGGACCCACATAACAGGTCTTAGTGCCTTGGAGATAATCTCCACCGGAAAAAAAATCAAGGTATCTAATCTGGGGGGATCACATCAGTAGGGTTACACCCACTATGCTCTATTTAAAGGTGACGAACTCTTTTAAAACAAATACTATTCATAAGAACTGAGAGCATAGTCCAGGTTGCGAGCTCCGAACTCCCGATGACAAAATAGAGTGCTTACACGATCACTGTCCTGGAGATAGAGAAGTTACTACAGTTATTAGGCCACTGGATGAAATGACCAACTAGTTTTGTTTTCAAGTAAACAAAACTGATTGTCTTTTATTTCACCTGAGAATCTATCCCTTGGTTGGACTTAAGAGGGTCTGCTGTTGGTAAAACATGAGAGGAAGAGAGAAGACAATTGACATTTGTGACGCCTCTATAGCCGAGGTCTTTAAAGCGTTAGTAATGCACTAACTAACACATAAGAGAATAGTAGATGGAACCCACCTAAGGATGTTCCCTGTTCGTTTAAGAGTCACCCGTGGTGTTGTGGTTAAGGTACACGGCCAATACACAGAATGAATGGACTTTAGTCATGGGTTCAATCCCAGCACGGGCCTCTAGGATTTTTATGAGAGGGATAAAAATCCTGCGTACCACGTCCTTCAGAAGGGACGTAAAGCCGGTGGTCTCGAGCCTGTGCGTTGTCAGGTACTCGGTAAAGATCCCTTACCCTAAATGAAACTGGGTATAGGCAAAATTTAGGACCCTCATAAAAGATTCATTATAATACTGTAGTGTGTCTGCTTTTTAGTTTTAAGTGTGTGGAGGTTTGGTTTCACAGTGAGAGCACGTGTTGTTCCCAGTTTTCACTAGACTACACGAGTCAGTGAAAATATGTATGATTGCTTGAAAAAGCATGAGAGGAACCATAGAAATTCACGGCTCTTCTGTCTAGATTAGATGAAATATACCTACACTTGAAATTAAAAGGAGGAGAACACTATCTTAGGGAGCTGGCAAAAAGGGCCCAACAACATGGCCTACGTGCCTGGTAGTTACTACCAGTCCCCCATATTACTATCACTATTACTAATGCAGTAACTAACCTTTGACACCATGGAAGTCATGTGGTTGAATTCCAGGTTACTCTCTTATTCCATAAAAGATTCTCGTTTACATCATCTGACACTACCGAGTTTTGCGGAACATGAATAGTTAGTAGTACTAATAATAATAGTAGTACCAAGTATACGAATATCTAATAATGGGACAATTCCAGGATGTAGCATATCAATTTGCTTGTTACATTCTTAGAAGTTTCTTGGGCAATTAAATCGTGTTGATTAAAGGTTTGAAAAAACTCATCGTCTTTAGATAAGTCTTTGACTTTAACAGTTATCACTAACACCATAGGGGATCAACATAGGTTATATCTAATTAGAAACAAGGCCTAAACAACAAGAGAAGAGGGACCATGTTAAAACACAAGGTCTAAACTGATATTTTTATTACATAATTGATCATCAGTAATAATAATCAACATCATTAATGCTAATAATTTTGTTTTTCAGATTCTCAACATGTTCCTGGTGGACGTCTTTCTTGGAGGTGCATTTATGCGGTACGGCACAGAAGTTCTTAAATTCAGCAGTCTCCCCCAAGAATCCCGTTATGATCCAATGGTAGCTGTATTCCCCAGAGTAACAAAGTGTACATTCCATAAGTACGGTCCATCTGGTACAGTCCAGAGACACGATGCTCTTTGTGTATTAGCTCTTAATATCCTCAACGAAAAGATCTACATCTTCTTATGGTAAGAGATATTATGCTATATTTGAATGAATTTCAGTAAGAGCAGTGGTAGTCCAGTGGTTACAATCGATGCCTTATGCCAAGCCATGAGTGTCATATGAGTTAAGCCATGAGTCATGCTTGGTATGCATGTCATATGAGTTAAGCCATGAGTCAGTCATGCATGACATGTGTGTAATGTGAGTTAAGCCATGAGTCATGCTTGGTATGCATGTCATATGAGTTAAGCCATGAGTCAGTCATGCATGGCATGTATGTCATGTGAGTTAAGCCATGAGTCATTCTATGCATGTCATATGAGTTAAGCCATGAGTCAGTCATGCATGGCATGTATGTCATGTGAGTTAAGCCATGAGTCATGCTACGCATGCATGTCATATGAGTTAAGCCATGAGTCATGCTTGGCATAGGAGTCATATAAGTTAAGCCAGGAGTCATTTCCATTCTTGCACCTAGCACTTGGGAGGTTTTTGAACCAAGGTTCACATAGTTTCCTTGCTTGTATAAGCGTGCATAACGGCTGATAAATGCATATACTCAGGGATGGTTCTTACAAAAATGTCAAAGTAAATGACCAGTGTCTCAGATTACTTTGGTCCAAATCACTGACGATGAAATTTTAAAATCAAAACTGACTTTTAATTAAAAATCATTAGTAGAGAAAGTTAATTTTATTACCCAACTTCATATATGGTTTATACAAAATTAAGTGGTGGAGAACTTTCTACGTGGGACAAGAATAGAGGAAGTTCAGGAATTTACTTTATTCACAATAGTTGTTACAGAACGAATTCAAATTTATTGGATATGATTAGCGTCTGTAGCCAAGAGCCCAGCTTCTGCTCTGTTCTCGAGTTTAAGATCTAACTTTTTATCGAGTCAGCCATAGCTATCTTTGGTAGCAGATAGTCTTGTAGCTGATCAGAGGTCCAGCTGGTTAGCAAAAAGAGCACAACCACACAGCAAACTTGCTCTCGCCTTTCCCTAACGCTAAGTAGCAAGACGTCGAAGTGGTTAACCCGACCAAAAATAACCTTTCCTGAATTACTATCAGCAGATATTACGAGTAGCTGGCCACTCGTTAATCTTTATCGTTTAATCTTTTTAGACCATCATTAGTGCCACCTAGCAACAAAATAGTTCCATACAGTATGTTGTATTTAGCACAGTAGTCCTAATCCTTTTAAGTCCTATGGCTAATTTAGAACTTATAAACGTATATTTAGCTTTTATTTATTTATTTATTTTTATTTGACACAATATAATTGTGCGAGAGACACCAAGGAAATGTAACAAGCAAAATGCAATGCTACATCTGGGAACTGTTCCATCATTCGACATTCGTCATACTTGATGGCTCAACATAATGTCATGTCCCACTCTGTTTCGTTACGTCTAACTCATCAGGGTGCCGACAGAGCCTGAATCTTCAGTTCCCAGATGTAGCATTGCATTTTGCTTGTTACATTTCCTTGGTGTCTCTCGCACAATTATATTGTGTCAACTATTCATGTTTTGCAAAACTCGGTAGTATCAAAATGATATATTATTTTTACTCATTTATTTATATTTTGAAGAGCCCCTAAACAGATAAACCACAAGTAGGGAACTCTGCATATAAGAACACAGATTATAATAATAAAAATTTAAAAATTAAGAATAAAATTAAACTTAACCTAATTGACTAGACAGCGTACTTTTAATACTAAAACTTAAAAAATAAAATTCAAGCCAATAGATTCAGAACAGAGGATAAAGTACAGAAAGTAAACAAATTATCACAAGAGATTGGTAGAGAATTGATAACACTAACAAGACGGACAAGAGGGGATAGGGAGGATAGAGCGACCAGCTCTACGACCTGCTGGTAAGAATTCGACCTGATCCTGAACCTGAGTGCACGATACTTCTCCAGATAAGGCTTTAAATCTTATCAGATCGTCATCAGTACCACAGAACAATGAAGTAGATTTAGCCCAGTGGCCCTACTCCTTTTTATTTATCCTAACGTTTTAATTTGTTTTTAGGTTCTGGTTCATAATACTAGCAGTTCTGTCAGGTTTAGCAATAGTTTACAGCACTGCTGTTGTTTTACTGCCTTCAATCAGAGAGAAAATCTTACTGAGAAGATTCCGTTTTGGTACACCTGCAGGTGTTTCAGCTTTAGTAGCAAAAACACAGGTAAGAGCATCGTCGCTTTAAATAACCTGCTTGACCAATAATAATAACAATGTCCTGAATAAAATTAGTTAGACGTAATCCGTTTTCAATGTTATTTACAATTAACGACGTTTCGGGAGCAGGTACTTCTCCCATTATCAGGTTCATATCGAGAAATACAGTGTTATGTGAAGGGTGTCAGGATTTTAACCTGACTTATCAGACAAGTATCAACGACTTGACAAAGGACTTTAAAACTTATCTACCTGGAATTGCACCCCTTTAAGAGAGGAAAGCACGGGAAAGGCAAACTAAAAGGACGAAATCAGATAAAACCCGTAAAATAAGATTCTAAGCCGGGAGTAAGAAAAATACGGAAAGAGATAACGGAAGAACCCGAAAAGAAGGAAAGACCCCACCTGCACACGAAAACCAAAGCCAGCTTTGATTAGCTTGTAAAAGTAATGAAATAATATTTAAATAATACCTGGAGCTAAAGAAGAGAGTACGGGAGGCCAAAGGGACTGAGAGAGCTAAAGGAGGGAAACCTCGCCTTTTAAAGCTTCGGTCGGGAGAGGGGGAAACAGTGTTGCCAGACCCTTAACAAACATCCCAAGGGATCCAGGAGTGAGGGGGCGCCGCCGGGGCCCCGGAGGTCCCCCAGACCCCGGATACCAAGACAAAATCTGCAAGGGCTGGTTAAGGAAAGGAATTAGGAGAGGGAAACAAAAGGATGAAAAGGAAAAGCAACCTGGTTGCAGAATTAATTAAGGATCTCTAGTCCATACTGGTTTAGCTTAGACGTGAAAATTTGTGACAATGGTAAATTATGATTAAATTAGTGATTCGACCCCAGGTAGATA
This sequence comes from Microvelia longipes, assembly GCA_018340805.1. Classification (NCBI taxonomy): domain Eukaryota; kingdom Metazoa; phylum Arthropoda; class Insecta; order Hemiptera; family Veliidae; genus Microvelia; species Microvelia longipes. Next base: position 217,421 of record JACMZG010001918.1, read on the forward strand.
AGATTTTACGAAAAAACTTATTGAAATAAAACATTGTATACTTGTTTGATATGTTTAAAACATATATATGTCATTTTAATAACTTTAAAGCTTTTTTTGGACTGTTTCAAATTGTGATATCAATTAAATTAACGAAGACTTCAGTCCTTTTTTATTAAAATTTATTCAAAATAAATTGACGAAGAGCTTTCGCCCAGGGATCCTGAGCTTCTTCAGTTCTTAAAATGACAAAATGAGAAAGTTTGAAAATTAATAAAATTTTGAATGTTTTTTATGTCACGTGTCTAAATAAGTAAATAAATTTTAAATGAAATTAGAAAAAGGTAAAGGAAAATTTTTATTAATTTTCAAACTTTCTCATTTTGTCATTTTAAGAACTGAAGAAGCTCAGGATCCCTGGGCGAAAGCTCTTCGTCAATTTATTTTGAATCAATTTTAATAAAAAAAGACTGAAGTCTTCGTTAATTTAATTGATATATATGTCATTGGATAAATTTAAACTAATGCTGATAATGAGATGAAATTTGGAATATTTGTTGGTTCTTTATAGTGCCAAATTATAAATCCTTTATTTTGTAAATTTTTGATGAGTCATTAATGATGTTTAAAGGTCATCATCAGTTCCTAACAAACAAATAATATACTTTTTATGAATTTCAGATCGGTGATTTCCTGTTGCTTCATTTGATGGGTCAAAACATGAACATGATGGTATTTGGTGAATTTTTGGATGAATTATCCCGTAAATTACACTTAGGTAATAATATCCCTACGGCTCCATCAACTATGGAATTATCACCCATTTATCCTTCGGCAAAACTTAGGAGTTTGGAGACTGAAGCTTAAATTACTATGATTTGTATGATTCAGAAATAAAAACAATCAATTTTAGTTAAAACTTAGGAATTCATAAAATAAATCTTTTTGCAGAATTTTGATGAGTTTAAGCAAAATATAATGCCTTTGGGAAAACTCAAGAATTCATAAAGTAATACATCTTCAGCAAAATTCAAGCGTTCATTAAATAAAATTTTCAGCAGAACTAAGGAGTTTGTAAAATAAGACACATCAAGTAAAGCTCAAGAGTCAATAAAATGTAATGCCTTCAGCAAAACTCAAGAGTTCATAAAGTAAAACTCCTTCAGAAAAACTCAGGAGTCCATAAAATACAAATCCTTCAGCTAAACTCAATAGTCGATTAAATTTTAATCAAATTACAAATCCATAAACTTTAAGAGTTGAAAGCATTAAACACAATGTCAGCAAAACTCAAGAGTTCACGAAACTAAAAATACCAATTTTCAATGACATGATACAATGTCATTCAACATATAACGAAAATCACTTCATTGTGTACAACGAAAAAATATTATTGGTTACTTCCTTACATAACTTGCATAAGGTTTAAAAATCAACCAATTAAAGAAACACGTTGTTTACACGCTGGAGTCTTTCGATTTAAGACAATTATCTCGACAGATATTCTCATTATTGTATTTACATAAATTAATTAAATAAAGCAAATTATTAGATTTATATTATAAGTTATAAGCAATGAATGATATGAAATTATAGTTTTAAGTTAAAATTTATTGTTAAATCAAATTTATTAACTACTTTTCCACTTAAGAATTAAGGGAATTATTTAACACAAGTATTTAAATTGTTTAATACAGGTAGATTAAGTACAGTGTTGATGGCTTAAGAGAAGAAGGAGGTGGTATATAAGTAGATCTATTTCAGAGGGGTTAGGATTAAGTTTAAAGCTAATTTGTCTTTGGCTAAACTTATGAGCCAATAAAACTAAGCTAATATACCTTCCCCAAAACTTAGGACAAAAAATCGAGCCAATATATCTTCTGTAAAACTCAAAAATGAATAAACCTAAAGCAAAAATAACTTCAGTAAAACTCAGGAGTTAATAAACCTAAGCTAATGAACCTTGTATAAATCTCGTAAATTAATTATAAACCTTCTGCAAAACTCAGGAGTTGATAATCTTATTAATGCACCCTCAGCAAAACTCAGGAATTAATAAATCTAAAGCTAATATGCTTTCTGGAAAACTCAAAAGTTAATAAAACTAAAGCTAATACACCTTCTGCAAAACTCGGGAGTTAATAAAACTTATGATAATATATCTTCAGCAAAACTCAAGAGTTAATCATCTAATTAATATACCTTTATCAAATCTAAAGAGTTTATAAACCTTAGCTAATAAACCTTGTATAAAACTCGGGAGTTAATATCTTATTAATGCATCCTCAACATAAATCATTAATTAATAAATCTAAAGCTAATACCTCATTTTGTAAAACTCAGAAGTTAATAAAAGTAAAGTTAATATACCATCAGCAAAACTCAGGAGTTAATAATCTTATTAATGCACCCTCAGCAAAACTCAGTAATTATTAAATCTAAAACTACGATGCCTTCTAGGAAACTCAGAAGCTAAAAAAACAGAAGACATTTAGTTTTACAAACATAATTTTGTAAAACTTGGGGAGTTAATAAAACTTACGATAATATGCCTTCAGCAGAACTCGAGTAAATAATCTAATTAATATAGCTTCAGCAAAACTCAGGAGTAAGGAGGTTACATTTTCATAAGACCCCCCCCCCTAAAAATTATATTAGACACTTATATATCACACTTTTCCTCTGAGATTCTTACAAGCCAACAAATATCCTAAGGAGCTACTTTTTCAAAACATTCCTACTCGTAAAAATGACAGATCTTTAATCATTTAAGTTTTTTAATTATATAATTTTTTTCAAAATAATAATTTATTATTTATTTTAATGTAAGTGATTTTATTATTTTCTGCTATTAATAAGGAAAAATTGTATTAATACTAAAAAAGGAAATAATGTAAACAAGAGGGTTAGATGTGTACAAGATAGAGCAATATGGTTGGTTGGTTTCAAACACTTCATTTCAGATTGGTTAAAATATAAAGGTTATGCAGAGAAATTAACCAATCATTGTTCACTCTACAGATCTTGTTTTGACAAAAGCATAAAACAAAGTCTGGTTTCTGATTGGTTAAACAGATAATTTATAGATATGTCATATTGGGTATTCAACCAATCAGTTTATTATGTCATTGTGTAGTCTCCAGAACCTTGTTTTGACAAAGACATAAGGAAAATACCTGTTTTTAATTGGTTAAACAGATATTTACGTAGATTATGTAGAATAATCAACCAATCACCTTGTTTTTTATGCTTGTTTATGCTTATCATTGTTTACCTAAAGCGAATCTCATATGATTTTAAATCAATCAGGGGCACACGGCTATTTTGTCTCATAAATCCAATTAAATATATTTTTTAATTAATTAGAGATTAAAAAAAGACTTCTCCCTACATTTTGTCAATTAATTAAAATAATAAAAATTAATTTAATAGATTAAATTGTACGATTTGATAAGTTAGTTAATTGTTTGATGAGTAAAAAGTATGATTGGTTGGCTTTAAAGTTTATGCTACTTTGGTAATAAAGTTAACCAATCACAGTGTTTTTTTTATTCACCAAGCAAACAAAAGCAGAACACTGTATTGGTTATTTACAAACTTTATGCTACTTACTTAAGGAATCGACCAATCACAGTGTTATGTTTTTGTTTTCTTACCAAGCAAAGTTTACTGCCTTTTTTCACCGATCTGTCTTTCTATGTATTTTTATTTCTTTCCAACCCACCAGGTACGATAAAGACCTCATTAAGAAATTCGCTAAAAAAAAGTCTTTCAAAAGGTAAAACACAAGAGAAGTGTTACGTTAAAATAATTGATATTTTATAAGAGATTTTAAAAGTGGAAATTTGTGAAAAATTAAAAGCTGTCTATACAAGTCAGGTTCATAGAAAAAATTAAATATTCTCAATTTTTTTTATTAAGTTATTTACGTTTACTTGATTAAATAAAGTCACAACGAAAATACTTTGTTAAAGTAATAAAAGGAAATTTTCAAAGTTTCAGAAATGAATGGTCCTTCGAGCCGGATTTTTAACACCAGAAATATCCGTCCTGAAGGACCAATGAATTTTTTTTTGCAACATTAATACTTCCTTATGGAAATAATAGAAAGTATTTAAAGTTACTTCTAGCAGGATTTTCAAAATAAGAAATATCCATCTCGAAGGACCAGTAAATTTGTCAGCAACAAAATAAAACAGATAACTGATTTAAAGTTTTACTATTTCAGTTGTTCTTATCTTACCTGATAACATTAGAACATGGTATGACTGCTATAGACATCTTAGAGACATCTTAGATGAAAGTTTTCACCTAGTATTAAGGTGGTACTTGAGAACATAACTTAAGTTTCTTGCAAGACTTATTTTACTGATAGACCTGGATAGGCTGACATCATAACGAGGTTACTTAGAAATCATAACGAGGCTACTTTTTAATAACTTAACAACAAAAGTTATTAAGTTTTTTAATTATGATTTTTTTAAATTAAATTCTGTAGGATGTGCTATGTTGAAACAGCATAATAATATATGTGATAATTTCAAAAACCTAAATAAATTTCACAATACTGAAGATACAAAAATCCTTTAGTACTCAAATTTATCTCAAAATTACAGCCTTCAAAAATAAAGTATTACTGTAAAAAAAATGAATTCAAAAAAGTACAGTGATGTTAATGGTTTGTTTAGATCTTTCAAAAATCAACAACCTGTTGTTTCAACACACATATGACATTTAACACCAATGTTTTGACTCATTATCATTGATGCTAAAACGATTTTTAGACCATTTTTTGAGATAATATGGCAGTACAAAAATAAAAAACTAGTTTCGACCTTTTGAGATCATAACCTTTAGACATAAGTTTAGTAGATATTGCCACTCTATTAAACTCCATATCCCTGTAGTATACATCTCTTTGTGTCACACCTAACCTAATCAATTTAAGAAACCCTCCAACACCATAAGTCTACAATAAAATTAAATAAGACTGTAAATTAAACACAGGAATAAGTCTTGCTCGATCTCAAGAATGTTCTTAAGCACCTTTAGTGTACTAGTAGTAGTATATTCTAATAATAACAAAAAATAGACATTATTTTAATTGATAATTATAAAAAGTGCCTTTTTAATTTGTATAATGTAATGTTTTTTATTAATTAATTAAATATATTTTTTAAATGATACATTTTTTTAATTTATGTTCCTTGGTTCCAAAGATTATATAAATATATATACATACATACTCACATATAAATAAATAAATAAATATATATATATATATATACATATATATATATATATATATATGTGTGTGTGTGTGTGTGTGTGTGTGTGTGTGTGTGTGTGTGTGTGTGTGTAAATATATTTCTGTGTGTGAGTTTCTGCCTAATGTTTTCCATAATAGTGAAGCTTTGTGGCACGTTGTGTTTCTAATTACTATAGAAACTTATAGTAAAGCCACGACTCTTCTGTAGATTAGATGCAAAATGCCAGCACGAGGACTCATAAGGTAGAACACTATTTAACATCTGAAGGAGTAACCTATGGCTATACCAACACCTACTTGCTTAGACATCTATCCCTTCTCCCTCATATCTATCACTAGACATATGTTAGCTTAGCTAAAATCTATCAACTTAAGTTGATAGATACAACCAACAATGATATTCTTTAAACTAAATTAGTCTCTTGTCTTGTTCCATAACCAAAAGTAAATATATGATAAGACTTATGATTTTCTACGATATTGTTTACAGAGTTTCGATTTGTTTTAATCAATTCAACAGAATAAAACCAACTATGAGTTTCGATTTGTTTTAATCCCTTGAATTCAATTAGGAAAGTGTTGTTTACAGAATAAAACCAACTATGAGTTTCGATTTGTTTTAATCCCTTGAATTCAATTAGGAAAGTGTTGTTTACAGAATAAAACCAACTATTTGTTTTAATCCCTTGAATTCTATTTAAGAAAGTGTTGTTCACAGAATAAAACCAACTATGTGTTTTAATCCCTTGAATTCTAACAAAAAAAGTTTTGTCTACAGAATAAATCGAACAATATGTTTCGATTTGTTTTAATCCTTTGGGAAGTTAAGGAAATGAGTAAAAAAAGAACCCTACAACGTAGCCTACTTGCTAGGTGATCTATCACCTCTCTCGAATTACTACCACTATCACTACTAAGGTATTAATGAGGAAACGTTAAGAGGACCCCAAAATTGGCGAAACACTAAGCTACAGTTTAAATAAGGAAAACTATAAGTTAAACAGACCTACCTGTGACCCCAGTCGATTTTGGCAGTTATTTTAACCTTAAGTTGGTTGGTCTGGTCCAAGGTGAGTGCACCCGATAGTAGCTGCCTCCTCCAATCCACCAACTCGCACATAACTTTCCTCACGGTAGCCACCTTGTATGCCTCTCGTGTCTAAACAAAACACATTCAACTTCAATAACCACCTCTGTATATTTTAATAACAGCAATCGATAGTAGAGTTCTCACTTTATGACCTTAGCAGGTCGAGAACGCTTTAAGAGGTTGCGGGTTTTAATCCAGCAGGGGAAGGACATTATATAAGGTTATCTGCTCTCATGGGAAGTCTTAGAAGCACGATCAGCCAACTCAGCCTAGGTTTTACAAGTTTCCTACGGCAGTAACTAAAATGTTGGGTCGGATTTCATCTGAGACAAGTCTAGATCCATGTTCCATTGTCTCCGGCTCATGTAATAACTGTAGGGCTCATTCTAATTTCCTTTCTTAAACATTAATGCTATAACCTTTGTTAGTTCCAATACATCAGAAAACCAACCACATATTACAGATTAAATTTTGTATTTATTTATGTAAAGACATGCTGGACACACTAACCCCGAAGTTAGTGTTCATAAATCCATTCCTATAGCACTGACCAGAAAACCAAAGTTCCGAAAATCACTAAGAGGTGTCACTCAGAATCGAACACAACATTCCTAGTCACCTACCCTAATCGTTCCGACCACAGACACCACTAAATCTAGGTCTCCACTTTCACAGTGCTTGGTTCAGTATCTTTCTGACCTGAAAATTATTGAGATGTGGAATATTTTAATAAAAGTAAACAGCATTTGTCTTTCCACAATGGTATAATTAAATTTACATAGCCAGCTTTCGACCATAACGATCATCATCAGTGCCTATAAACCTAAACAAGGCAAAAAATAAAATAAAAATAAGTAAAAAAAAGTAAAAATACAAAAACTAACTAACTAAATGAGATAAAGAAATTGAAAAAGAAACCACTGAAGGCTAATAAACAACCAAATAAAAAACAAAATAACCAACAGAATAAATAAAATACAGTAAATAAATGCTAAATAAGTATAAAAAAATGACACTTAAGACAAGACGAAAAAAATAGAGTCGTAACGATGAGTCTAATTCTTAGGCTGTTTTCTATCGACTTTGCACTGTTTTCATTTGATTCAGGTCTTTGGGGGTGATAAGCGAGATTAAGGTAGGGCTGTATAAATAAGTTGTGTATAGTACAATTATGGACACTCTTTGTTATAAAATTTGTAGGAAAAAATTTAATAAGTATTAAATATTTAATACTTAATAACATTTTAATTTAATTAAAATGTTATACAAATTAATAATAAATTTAATTAATAATAATTTAAATCTATTTTAAATTATTAATAGAACCAGTCCTAAATAAAATAAATAACACTAATTTTGTCAGGCTTTAGATATAATTTTTGACGATTTCTGCTGTTTACAGGTGTAAATTTACAAGAAATAAAGATTTATTTATTTATTTAATTTTATTGAAAAATTTCGGCAATATTAGTTTTATTTATTATTTTAGACCTATTCCTCCTCAAATCCATTAATAAAATATACAGTGATATTAATGTTTTGATTTCATGGGCGGGTCTCTTTTTATAATTTCATCAGTTTATACTCACAATATAAAGTTGCTTCCAAATAGTATGCCACTCTCTGAGAACCAGAGTGACTTCCCTGACTACTGGATCTTCGATAGGTTCTATCACGTCACTTAGTCTAAACAAAACAAATATAATTAAAAAGGTTGTATTTACCGCAAGTTGAAGAAGCAATCGAAGAATCAGCTACCATCGATACTTGCTGTTGGATATGAATATCCCTGGACCGGTTTGGGCATAACGTCATCATCAGGCGAGGCAACACTCGCGCTCTCAACTAATAAAGTTATATAAGTGATTAACTTCTAGTCTCAACGAGCACGACGAGCCCTCTAAAGATTCTTGTCGATGTCTTCAGAGGGCTTGTATAACTTTATTAGTTGAGAGCTCGAGTGTTGCCCCGCCTGCTGATGATGGTGTTATGCCGCAGCCAATCCAGGGATATTCATATCCAACAGCAAATATCGACTGTAGCTGATTCTTCGATTAAAACAAATATAATAGCTTAATAATATACTGTGTTAAAAGACAGCGAAGAAGGTCTTTTATTTAGCGTGGCAACTTTATTTACAGCAAAGCAAGACAGAAAAAAGAAGCCGATTTAAAAAAAAAAGCAAGTCATTCCCAGTTATGTCATATGCTATTTTTGTTCAAGTGTTATAATATTAAACAACAATGTAGAACAAAAACTATAAATAAAATTATTATATAATAATACAATAGCATCATTTTTTAAATTCCAAAACCATGATTATATTAATTTTTAACATAAAGTTTATGCTCAAATAAACAAACATTTATCCGATAAATACTGAGATGTGGAATAAACTTATAAATAAATAAAGTTTGTCTTTCCACAGTTGATTTATTATTATAAAACAAAGCCAGCTTTCAACCTGAACGGTCATCATCAGTGCCAGTGAGATGAGTCTAGATTACTTTTTAGCTGGTTTCTGAGGCTAAGGCATGTATAAGCATACGTATAAGGCATGTCTTATACATGCCTTGGCCTCAGAAACCAGCTAAGAAATAATCTAGACTCATCTCACCGGCACTGATGATGACCATTCAGGTTGAAAGCTGGCTTTGTTTTATAATAATAAGTCATCTGTAGAAAGACAAACTTTATTTATTTTTAAACAAACATTTTTTTTGACAAGAGCAAAATAGTTATTTATGCACCAAGGGAATAAAGAATGTCATTATTTCCCTGAGCATTATGTTGGTTCCTAAGGCGAAAGCCGAGGGAACCAAAGGTTTTAAATCCTGAGGCGAAGCCATGGATTTATTTATTTAACTCCTGAGGCGAAGCCGAGGGAGTTATAGCTATTTACTCCCGAGGCGAAACCGAGGGAGGAAATTATTGCGAGGGAATAATGGCATTTTACTCCCAAGGTGCATACAAGATTTTATCTCCAGACGTCAACATTGGAAATAAAGTAAGAATGTTTTTTTTCCATTTCTTTTTTTAACTGAAAATTATCTTACCTTTATCATAAGAAACTCGTCGTTAGGTGAATTATGCAAAAAATCTTCAACTTGGTTCTTAGTAAAAACATTCGCTTTCTTTGCAACATAACCTACGTTTTTTCTTTTTAATAATGCTATTAGTGATGCATAGCTTTTGATATTAACATTTTCTCTCACAAGCAAAGATGATTTGATCATTGAATACAGTGACCGCAGACTTGACGCTTGTTTTTGTTTATCATTCATTATTAAAATAAACAAGCAATGCATTTTCACTTACTAGTATATTATGATCATGACACCAACTTTTAAAATTGTTACATGCTTTGTCATATAATTTTTTCGATTTCTTTCGTAACAAGTTTTCCTTTTACCAAGTTCGCTTCAATAGCTATGTCAGGAGGTGTATTGTTAAAAAGATCGTCAATATCGCACACAATATCATCTGACATTATTGAAATATTAGAGCAGTTATAAGTAATATTTTATTCTAATTATAAAAGTTTATGACCGGTTAAACAGTTAAAGCTAAGGTTTTAAACTAAAATAACTTTGATTTAATGATATTTTGTCGAAAAAAAACAATGAGTATGCAAATCTTAAAGTTATTTTAAAAAATCAGGATAGCCAACTTATTTTTTTTTACTTTTAAATAAAGAACTAGTTTTTTTTAAATTATTTATTCTTATATTACTATTAGCATTCAACTTAAAATTATTGTTAATGTTATATTCTTTTTTTCATACATCTTATTCTTGTATATCTTCGTATTTATAGGTATCTTAGTTTTTAAATAAAAATAATTATATGTTATTCAGTTTGTCGATTATTAAGTTAAGTTGGCAACTGGTACTTTTCACTCCCAAGGGAGTAAAAAGTACTTTTTACTCCCTTGGGAGTGAAAAGTGATTCTTTACTCTCTTAAATCTAGTCATTAAATTTCGTATTATATACCGTCTGGAGATAAAAGAATTAAACATTTATTATAATTTATGTATAGACAAAATAAAACAATCAGTAGAACATAAAAATCATGTAAGTGAAACTACCTAGTTAAAGTTGAGTACTTTAAGGTAGAAAAGCAAAAAAGCTTCCACAACAGGGGAAAGTTTTTCTTCTGGCTGGTCCCACAACCAGGACCCAACTAAATTCCAATACTACCACAGCCAAAGGGTTAATGACGTCATAAACAATTTTTTGTTTAAGCACAATTACAGCAGTCGAATAATTTTTGTACCAAGATTCAACTCTCTAGCATAAATACACTGGGAGATTCGATAATAACAGACACACACATACACAGATAGGCAAATCTGTGAAAACTGCATTTTATAAATTTACAAAATGTTTGCTAAGTCATTATGCCGGGCGGTTTAATGAAGTCATAAAAATAAATTTTCCGACTTGCACAACTACACATATAGACTGATTTTTGTACAAAGGTTCAACTCTAGCAAAAATGCACTGGGAGCTACGAGGATAACAGACACACACACATACAGACAACTTTGGGAAAACCACTCAGGAGGCTCTAAATATACCTGAAACGGATACACACATGTACATATGTATATATACACATACACACATATACAGGGTGTTTCATATAAAGTGTCCACCAGAAAAGGAGGTGACAATACTCCTGAAAAGGAACAAAAAATGTTCCATTATATAATCCCCGATCTCCAACCGTTTTCCCACAAGGTCAAATTTAATATTTTAAAAAATTATTTGACCTCACATCATAAAATTGTTAATAGGGTTTTAACCGTCCAAGCTAGAAAGGCGAAATTGGTCTCGTTAGAAAGCTGAGTAAATTTTCTAAAGGACAAACTACTAACTATGTCAAATATTTTAGAACTACTGCCCAAAAATTTGCATGAAACATGATTTTTTGAGAAAATTGAATTTTATGGAGTTTTTATAGTAGGGCATTAGAGGAAATAAGAGATGAGCAAAAGTTTAGTCAAGAACGGAAAAAAACTTGTCTTATGATTGCCCTTTAAGAAAATCTAATTATTTTTATACATTCAATTGACAAAAATGTAAGCTATTGTTGCTAGAAGTTGCAAAAACTGTTAATTTTTGTCGTATAAAAGTGCAAATAATATGTAATTATAACAAAATATTTTTTTTTCAAAAGTAATTTAACAATACGATTTTTTGACTCTAGGAGATAAAATAAACATATTTTATTTTTACAAATTTTTCTCTAAAACCATTCTTTTCTTCTGTTTTAGAGATTTTAATTATTTTATGTACCATGTAGAGATATGCAAAAATGCCAAAAAATATCAGTTTTTCCAACTTCTAAGAAGAATGGCTTAACAACTATTGAATGTATGATGAAGTTTGGGTTTTCTTAAAGGGCAGTCATAAGAGAAGTTTTTTCCATTCTTGGCTCAACTTTTGCTTATCTCTTACTTCCTCTAATGCCCACCATAAAAATTCCATAAAATTCAGTTTTTTCTAAAAATAATTTTTCATGCAAATTTTTGGGCAGTAGTTCCAAAATATTTGACATAGTTAATAGTTTTTCCTTTAGGAAAATTTCTTTTAATGAGACCAATTTCGCCTTTCTAGCTTGAAAATTTAAAACGCTTTTAACAATCAATTTTATGATGTGAGGTCAAATATTTTTTTAAAATATTAAATTTGACCTAGTGGGAAAACGGTTGGAGATCGGGGATTATACAATAGAACATTTTTTGTTCCTTTTATTGTATACATATATATATATATATATATATATATATATATATATATATATATATATATATATATATATATATATATATATATATATATATAAATATATTTGCAAGAGTTCATTTATAATGTAAATACAACATACCTTCATTCTCCTTACAAGGTTTGATGTGAACATACGTTGCCGGAAATATTCCCTGTAACAATGTAAGTAAGATATAGCCACAGGTTAAATATCTGGCAGTGAAATAAATATTATATTAAAAAATTAAATAATATATTATTAATAAAAGAACAGAACAAATATTAAAAAGTATAGTTTAGAAAGTATAGACTAAAAGAATAGAATTAAAATTTAAAAAATAGGGCTAAAAGAACTGAATAAATATCAGTAGTATAAAACTAAAAGAACACAATTAAAATCAAGAATAAGGCTAAAAGAAAAGAATTAAAATTAAAAGAATATGACTCAAAAAACAATTAAAATTAGAAGAATAGAATTAAAAAATTGAAATTAGAAGGATAGGACTAAAAGAAAAAAATTAAAATGAGATAAATAGGACTAAAAGAACAAAATTAATATTTGTAGATAAATCTAAAAAATGAATTAGAAGAATAGGACAAAAACATTTGAATTAAAATTAGAAGAATAGGAATAAAAGAACAGAAAATATTAGAAGAATAGGAATAAAAGAACAGAATTAATATAAAAAGAAGACTAAAAGAACAGAATTAATATTAGAAAGAAGACTAAAAGAACAGAATTAATATTAGAAGAATAGGAATAAAAGAACAGAATTAATATTAGCAGAATAGGAATAAAAGAACAGAATTAATATTAGAAGAATAGGAATAAAAAAACAGAATTAATATTAGAAGAATAGGAATAAAAGAACAGAATTAATATTAAAAAGAAGACTAAAAGAACAGAATTAATATTAGAAAGAAGACTAAAAGAACAGAATTAATATTAGAAGAATAGGAATAAAAGAACAGAATTAATATTAGAAGAATAGGAATAAAAGAACAGAATTAATATTAGAAGAATAGGAATAAAAAAACAGAATTAATATTAAAAAGAAGACTAAAAGAACAGAATTAATATTAGAAAGAAGACTAAAAGAACAGAATTAAATATTAGAAGAATAGGAATAAAAGAACAGAATTAATATTAGAAGAATAGGAATAAAAGAACAGAATTAATTAAAAAGAAGACTAAAAGAAGAATCAATATTAGAAAGAAGACTAAAAGAACAGAATTAATATTAGAAGAATAGGAGAATTATTAGAGAATAAAGAACAGAATTAATATTAAAAAGAAGACTAAAAGAACAGATTAATATTAGAAAGAAGACTAAAAGAACAGAATTAATATTAGAAGAATAGGAATAAAAGAACAGAATTAATATTAGAAGAATAGGAATAAAAGAACAGAATTAATATTTGAAGAACTGAAGAATGGCTCACCTTAGAGTTTCTGTTTTTGGTTAGGAATCCTTTGTACCATCCTGTAAATAAATAACATAGTGATTTAATATTTTCTTGACACTTCAGGGAAATATACAAACAAATTCTTCTTACATAACTATATTTCGACTCCACAAGTCATATTCATGTAATACTATACTAAGTTAAAGTAATACTTTAACTTTTTCTTTTCAACTTTTCATGTGATTTTCTCAGATTAAAACACATTTTTGACTAAAGAGATAATAAATATCTCTGGTTATTTATAACTTGATACAACTTCTGTTAGATGTTTTCCTCTTAGTATAGTATTACATGAATATGACTTGTAGTGGAGTCGAAATATAGTTATGTAAGAAGAATTTGTTTGTATATTTCCCTGAAGCATCAAGAAAATATTAATTTAGTAATATGGGAAACAATGAAAACACTAGAAACATAGTGATTTAGTTTTTAAAAATACTTAAAAAGAATATAAACACACACGCTGCCAAATACGATACTACTTGTAGATCTAATGCAATGTTAACTTAAAATTATGTTTTTACATAGAGATATATTACTAAAGACTATTATTAGACTTCATTTACACCCTTCTCTATATGTTTTTAAACATCTAGGAGCTAAGAAGCAAGCACATGAAGATTATGTTTTTCAACGTTAAGAGCAAAGAATCAAAGGGAATTATTCGTTTAATTTGTAATGCAATAGATTACCTGAGGATTCTTCTAGTATTTGCACAGTATCGCCGATGTCTAGAGCTAGGCCATACTTTCTCTCAGCTTTCCAATTATATATGGCTGCAACATAAACATAAACATTGCTGAAATAAAAAAATAAATACATATCTTTATTTGCAGTAAGTATTTTCAAAAATACAATGGCAATGCGTCAATATCAATAATTAAATACAATATTAATAAATTGAAAACAAATTTTCATCTTTTAAGGTAAGTTAGGAATTTTTTATTACATTTTTTTTATCTTAAATGTTCTTTTCTTTTCAAAGCTTTTATCAATTTTTATTTTAAGGTTTATTAAATTATGTTAAATAATTAATTCAAAAATTCCTATTTTTCCTAAATAGTAGAATTCCCATTTAGTAGAATTTTATTCCTATTAAGTTAAAATTTTTCTAAATAGTAGATTCCTTATTTTCCTGACCCTCTCTAGGGAGAAAAACAAAGAAATTAACCATAGAATGGAGCTTGGGGGGAAAGTAAAATGGTGTCCAAATAATTTCTTTGATAAAAGAAAAATGTAAAAATCACTTAACAAATAAAGTATTAAGGTACAGCAGTCCGAAACACTCAACCTAAACATTTCAGTAAGATGATTAAGCCAAAAAAAGATTGGTTAAAAGGCAGCTTTCTTCAATGTCTGCTATTCTCTTTTGGTTCCATAATAAACTATATAGGTTGACTGCTCCTCTATCTTAACATTTCTTTCAATCCTGGTATCAGAGCCAGCTCTCTTGATTGTCTACTATTTCAGTTTGGCTTCAAAATGACTTGTATAGGTTGATTGATGCTATGTCACAGCATTTCTTTCAATCTTCTACGGTATTTCTTTCTCTGGTGTCCTGCGTCACCTTTTTGTCAAGAGTTGAAACCTGTGTTATTCTTTTTATTCAAGATCCTTAAGGTACAAACAGCATATTAGGGGAAAGGACCTGATACCATTTCTCTTGTTTTAATGTATCCCACTAGATTTCCTCTACATGGTTCTTACAGCATCAACACAATATAATTGGGCGAGAGACACCTAGGTAATGCAGCAAGCAAAATGGTATGCTACATCTGGGAACTGTTCCATCATTCGACATTCGTCATCATTGATGGCTCGACATAATATCCCACTCTGTTTTTTATTGATACGTTTTTATAATACGTATATTTATTGATTGTATATTGTTTATTTTATTTTTTGTGGCAATAAAGGAATTTTTAAGTTTGAGTACAGTGCCAAACCCCCCTAACTTCTGAGTGACTCATACAACTTGATAAACAAACTTAACGTCAACAAATCTACGAAACTTGACAATTATGTACGTTCGTCTGTACTTCGTAAACTGTACACAACAATGAAATTCTCATATTATATTAGATCGATTTACAAACAGCAAAAACTAAATTAGTACTTAACTCTTCCTTATTGATCAATATTTAGGTAATTATTAATGAAATAAATTTGATAAACATATTTCTTTGAAACGTCTTATCATAAACTTACCGACTCCGAATTTCTTGGTTTTAAGTTGAATCCACATTCTGTATTTATTCTTTAACACTAAGTTCTTATTTAAGTCATAACTAAGTTAAGTCAGGCTTAAAAAGTAGTTAAACTTTGATAAAACAGACGATAAAATAAAACTTAATCTGTTTTGTTTATCAGAAAACTTAAATGAAATGTCGAAAAAGAGGTGGGGACCAAAACAATGGAGAACGAACGTCTAGAAATGTAACCGGTGCGAACGGGGGGGTTTTTCCGTATTTTATGTCATTAAATTAATACTTTGAACAATACTAACTTTAAAATGTTTCTTTTTTGTGGACTTATAAAAAAAATAAATAAAACAGATAAATTACACAAAAGTCCTATATTTTTTTATATATAATAATTAACTATGCTTTCGAATAAAAATTAGTCGGCACTTATTTACTTGGTCCCCAACCTCAATTTATCTGAAAAAATCGAGTAGATTTGGGTATAGGAACTTGGAGGTTTGTCTAAACTCTATTAAAATCCCTCAGTTTCGATTTGTAATGGAGTTAAGACTTTAAGAAATAACAAGTTTTTTGCTATGAGAACAAAAATATTTTGTAAATTTTCTAAATAAAATATCAATAAAATACCTTATTTTATTTTAAATAATTATTTAACTTAATTAACTCTCTCCCATTTACAGATATCTTCCCTTATATGATAAAAGTGTCGTCCTTATTATTACATAACCAATTAACTTACAGCCTTTCCTCTATTATATTTTTTTTCTACAAACAAGTGCCGTTATTAAAAGGTTTTTGCAAATATCATGTTGCCTGTCATTGATGAAGTTATATATGCCTTATATCGTCATATTTACTTGGGTCCCAATTTTATGTTGGGAACCAAGGGTACTTTCGCACTATATTATCTTATTTACTTGATTATCAGTCTTTTCTTTTCCCTCCTTCTCAACCATACAAAAGCCCCATTGTTTTTCAACATCCACTATTAAGATTGATTTCTTTTATGTAATTCAGTAAATATATTGTCATTACCCAAGTGAATAATTGCCCTATATCGCCATATTTACTTGGGTCCCAACTTTATGTTGGGACCCAAGTAAATAAACTCGTCAGAGTTTAACAATATAAAATAAAAATACAATATAACAAACTACTTTTTCCAAAAGTATTTTGTAAAATGATTATGACTAATTTTTAGTCGAAAGCTTAGTTAATTATTATTTATTAAAAAGAAATAGGACTTTTTGTAATTAATCTGATTTTATTTAATAGTAACTTTATTGAATAAAAACAGTACCATTAAATCAAAGATTAATATTAAATGACATTAAATATTAATTACTGACGAAGAAACGACAGTAAATATCGTTAAAAAACGATATTTTTTATCGTTTTTTACGTTATATTAGTTTATAACTACAAAATAATTTTGGTGCGGTGGTCCATAGAGATATTATTACTAGAGGGGCCCTGTAGGTTAAATTTTGAAACAAAGAAAAAGTAACCTGACCACCTTTGCTTATAAATACAATCAAATAACCTGTACAAAATTACAATAACTTGTATAGTAGAACGTTAAAAATGCAAATCAAAACACAAACAATGTGCGGGAAACCGAAATAAAGTTATTAATTATAACCTTAACTCATTCTAGAAGAAAGTTTTAATGAGGAGACACTGAGTCCCAAAACGATGTTTAAGGTCTTTCAATGTATTAAGATATCCTATGCCCCCTCTAGTATATATCTCTATGCGGTGGACCGTATATCGGGCGAATTTCTTTTGGAATACTTGTTTCCGAGGTTAGAAACCAATTTCTTGCTTAAAGTTCCGGTTTATGTGAATTTGAATGAGCACTAGTGGAGTTGTTCATAATGAAAGGAACCACATATATTGGCCCTCTGTCTCAGAGAGTAGCTTCCGTTTAGCAGAAAAATAATTTTAATGTCAGTTTTAGTACTTGCAGTACACTTCGAAGTCACTTGAGCAAGGTTAAAGACCCGTACCTAATAAAGCTAGGAGTGGTGTTTACATGGTGCAATGTGGTGTTTGTAGGTCGGAGTACCTAGGTCAGACAGGTAGGAGCATAAGTACCCGTATTTCAGAGCACCTGAAGAATACAGGTAGCAGATTCTTTGACCATATAAGCTCCGAAGGTCATATGGATGGTCCCCATCAAGTTGGCTTTCTTCATTTTACTGATAAAGGACGGAGGCTGGACTTTTTAGAGAAGTTAGAAATCTTAAGGAGGCAGTGGGAGAGCTCAACCTTAATGTGAGAGGGGAAGGTCGCCCCTTCTTCTTGCTCTTCTGAAGGTGCGTCGAAAAAGAAGAGAAGGAAAACTGCGAATTCCACAGTTTGACTTATATTTACCTTTAATGTCTTTCTCTTAGCCGTTTATTCTTTTTATTATATCTGGTAATTTTTATTCATATTTAATTTATATTTGTTTTACTGTCTTAACTTTGTTATTTGTTTGTTATTTATTTGTTTTTATTTATTGTTTTAGTATTGACTATTTATGATTAATTTTTTATGGTTTCTATTTCTTTGTACAGGCACTGATGATGGCCTCATGTTAGGTTGAAAGCGCTTTGAATAAATTATTGTTTTGTGGAGAGACTCTTTTCTTCGTTCCTTTCATTTCTTCCGGTTTATGCTTTATAACCTAATCAATTACTCAATTTCAAGCACTGCTTATAACTCATTTCGTCTGTATTTTTCAAAGGAAATGCGCTAAAACCTGTAAAGATAAACACTTACTGAGCTTTAAACTAGAGCAAATAATAGTGCGCAATGCTAATTTTAGAGGCATTTTTGTACAACCAACTGGATAATTATGCGCAGTTCCTTTGAAAATACAGACAAAATTAGTTACGAGCAGTGATTGATAGTTGTGTAACTGCTTAGCTTATAAAGCATGAACCGGAACCTGAAGCAAGAAATGGGGTTTTAAGCACGGAAACTCGCATTCAAATGGAAATTCGCCTGACATGCGGACCACCGCGCCAGAATTTTTTGACTACCTAATAAATTCAAATGGACCTTATTACCTTAATACGGTTAAACCTAATAAGTTCTAATGGAGAATTATGAGAGTCTATGACTTATATATTATGGAATGTTTAAAGCATGTTTTGAGGAATTTGGGCTCTAAACAAAAACAAGGTGATCTCCATCGCTACGAGACTAGGAGAGATTGTGACCTCAAACTACCATCAGTAAGACTCAATAATACCTACAAAGGTCCTAGTTTCATGGAAATAAAAATATATAATCACCTACCAGATGGTATAAGAGCTCAAAAACCTCAAAAATGCTTAAACAAAGTCAAAGAAGTATTATTGTAAGTGTTGCCTTAGGGTCAGGTTTCTATTGGGGCTCTCAGAGCTCATAGTTTTACGTAGTATGTACCATGTAGAATAACCTCAATAAATAATCCATTTTGTTCAATCTAAGTTATTGTCTCTTGTAAATTTGATGGTTGTAAAATTATATAAATAAAAATAAAATAAATAAATAAAAATAAACATTCGAAAATTCGCTTATATCGTGCCAGTGTGTAATGTAAGAATAAATAACCTCAAGTTTTTGAATATAATCATAGTCATCGTAATTTTAAGTTAATAATCGTCATAAGTAATTTATGAAAAACTTAAAAAAAGCATGTAATATACCTGTACTGGAGTTTCTTTTTTCTTTAATTAAATGGTTGTAACAATTATTTTACAAAGTTTAAACCAGCACGTACATTAATGTACTTTTTCGACACACGATAAAAAGTAAAACTCACCTTAAATTATCAGTGCTGCCAATAGTAGGACACAAAAAGAAATATCCTAGAGGGCTCATACACAGTTATTCCCATTTCAGCGATTTGTACAACATGCATAGAGATATATTACTAGAGGGGCCTTATTGGTTGAATCTTAAAACATCGAAAAGGTAACCTGACCACATTCGATTTTCATCAAATAAACAGAACAAAAAACAGTAAATTATATAGTAGAATGTTTACAATACAAATCACAACACAAACAATCTGCGGGAAGCCGAAAACAATTGATTAATTACAACCTTAACTCCTCTTTAGAGGAGGTTTCAATGAGGTTACACAGAGCCCCACTAAAAATGTTTCAGGCCTCTCAATGTATTGAGATAGGCTATGCCCCCTCTAGTATATATCTCTATGGATTTATACTAGAGGGGGCATAGCCTATCTCAATACATTGAGTGGCCTGAAACATCTTTTTGGGACTCTCAGGGGCTCTGTGTAACCTCATCGAAACCTCCTGCAAGAGTGAGTTAAGGTTATAATTAATAAATTTATTTTGGTTTCCCGCGCATTGATTTGTATTTTTAACGTTTCACAATAATAAAATTTATTGTAATTTTGTACTGATTATTTGATTATGTTTGTATGCGAAGGTAGTGAGGTAACTTTTTCGATGTTTCAAAATTTAACCTTGGCCCCTCTAGTAATAATATCTCTATGCCATTTCAGTGATATATACTAGAAGGGGCATACCCTATCTAAATACATTGAGTGGCCTGAAATATCTTTTTGGGGCTCTGTGTAACCTCATTAAAACCTCCTCCAAGAGTGAGTTAAGGTTATAATAAATCAATTGTTTTCGGCTTCCTGCATATTGTTTTTGTTTCGAGTTGTATTTTAAATGTTCTACTATATAAGTTACTGTATTTTTGTTCTGTTTATTATATTATATTGATAATTGAATGGGGTCAGGTTACTTTTCCAATGTTTCAAAATTCAACCAATAGGGCCCCTCTAGTTATATATCTCTATGTTACTATAATTCATATATTTTTGAGCCATATATCAGCTGATCAAGCATATTTGATCTTTTTTACATGGGTTAGTATAGGAGTTTCCCTATAGAGATATTATATTACTAAAGGGGCCCTACAGTTTAAATTTTGAAACATCGAAAAAGTAACCTGACAACAATCGTTAAAAGGATTATCAAATAATCAGTACACAATTTAAATAAGTTATATAGTGGAACGTAAAAAATACAATTCAAAACACAAACAATGCGTGGGAACCCGAAATCAATTGATTTATTATAACCTTAGCTTACTCTTGATGGAGGTTTCACAGAGCCCCAAAATGATGTTTCAGGCCTCTTAATTTATTAAGATAGGCTATGCCTTCTCTAGTATATATATATCTATGATTTTCCCTACTTGGTTTATAAATTACTTAAGTACATACTTTTATACATCATTTATTTGCTTGTGTGTCACTAATTATGATCTGAAGAGGTTAAAAGCCGAGAGGGGATTCCATTTAGGTAAAGAGATTACTGTAGTCTATTGTATTAATCTCTTTATAAAGATCTAACATTTAAAATTTATTTTTAATTACTTAAAAAAACATCTAGAGCCCTTTTATGCTGCTCTAGAGCCTTGATCGAGCATGCAAAGGCCCTTTTTGGCCTTTTGGTATGGGGCTCTTAAAAGTCCAAACAATAGTTATTTGTGTAACTAGGCAAGAAAATGGAATATTACTGACTATTATCGAATTTAGCCCCCGAGCTGAAGGTGTGCTATCTAAATTACCTGCAGAGGCGAAGCCGAGGCAGGTAATTTTCATTTTGACTGACGAGGGGAAGCCAAGGCTGGTAATATATAATTTGACTGACGAGGCAAATATACGAGTCAGTAATGTTTCCTTTCCTGTCTCGTTCCACACAATATTTTATCTGCGAACAGTAAAAATCAAAACTAGCATTCTTGAAAAACTTATTACTTTTGTATAATGTTGTGTATTTACATCTTATCTTCGAGAAAGTTGACCACAGAGTGGCGCTCGATTATGTGTTTGACAGTTCTTTTAAATACGCTAACACAACGTTTCACTTACATTCTTTACTTTTTTCTCAGAGCACCATTCTTTGAACACTTCATATGCTTTGACATACCTACTTCCTGATTTGCCGGGTAGTAGGCTCTCTTTGGCATTTGTAGCTATTCCTAAAACATCCGACGGGGTATGTTCGAAAAGTTCGTCTATATCTTCGACGATATTCATCACAAAACGATATAGAATAAACTAACTTTTAAACTGTATTAAATACGGGTTCGAATGATAAAAGTAGTAAATGACTTGACAAAAAAAAGATGAGATAATAAACCCAAGACAAAAAGTGTTGCCTTTAATACAATCAATAAAATTTATTTCTAATTAAAGATTTACATTGCAAATTGTTTTATTTTAATTAATTAAATAATGTAATTATTCATTAAATAAATTCAATAGGCTGTTTATTATTAACTAATCATGTTTACAAAAATTATATATTGGGTTGAGGAATAATTCATGAGCGTTTTTTCAAATTTAAAAATGCACGCAGAAATAAAATGCATCGGCAAAATGTTAAATGTTGTTTGAAAGAGAATGTTTTGCTCTACAAGATAGTGTGTTTTGATTTGTCATTTTTGTGTATTTTCAGATCATTAAAATGGAATGTCAAGTGGACAAAACAGAGCATTTTCGACACCATTTGCTTTTTGCATTTAATCGAGGTGTTAAGGCCGCCGAAGCTGTTCGTGAGATTCGTGCTTTGTATGGAGAAAAGGCAATGCTAAAAGTTCCGCCCGCCGTTGGTTTTCGCCTGTTTCGATCGCTTTCAAACGCTTTGCGCGGTGTATCGTTCAATAATGACGTGGAATTGAGGGCTTGGTTGGACGAATTCTTTGATTATTGATTAGCTTGAGAGTATTATTGATTAAGTCGTTGTAGTTTTTTTGTTAAAAATAAATTTGAAAAAAAAAAAACGCTCATGAATTATTCCTCAACCCAATATAAGTCTTATATATGACTGAATGAGTGCTAAATCTCAAACCGATTAACAATTTTTTATGAGTTTTTTGAAATTTTGCTGAGTCATTGTTGCGAGCTAATGACTCAGCAAAATATATTTTTCAGACCTAAAGATTGATTTTCGTACTAAGTTTCAATTAGTACGTTCACACACACTTTAGATCCGCATATCGTATGGGATACGATCTCTCAATACGGTAATTTAAGCTGTATGAACCATGCGGAGGGGATCCGATCGCATACGCTGGAACTAGGGAGATGGAATCTATAAATGGATCCCCCGATACGCTGTCTTTTTGTGTGTGTACCTTTAGAGACGATCGTATTTAACGGATAACCTTCTCGTCGAACTTTTATTTCACTTCTATATAACCGTTTTTGATCAAATAACTTTTGGAATATTATTTTTTTTTAGTGTAACTTTATTATTATGCAAAGAAATCACAATTTAATTAAATATATTTTTAGTTTTAAACTTCCTTATAACCAAAAGTGAAGGTTCACTATACAAGACGCCATGTTTTGGCGGGATCAGTTATCACTCGATCGACTAAACAAATACGCTGCAAGAACCGTGAAGTTAGTTGACCGTATTGCATACATATTCTATACGATCCGCGGATCTAGAGTGTGTGTGAACGTACTAAATCCTTTCGCATAAATAGACGCATGCGAACAGACCGACAGAAAACTTTGTTAAAACCACTTAGGTCATAATACACAAAAAATGGATATTTCCTGTGATATCCCAGTTTCGGATTTTTTTTCGCAAACACAATACTTTTTCGTATAAATCAGGAAAAGTAAAAGAAAACACTATGTACAGTCTCTTTATTTATAATTTCCATAATAAAATTCACAATAAGATTTATTACTTTTTAAAATGTATAATTAAAACATGACTATCCAAGTTTAATTAATTCATAATTTAAATTGTTTTTATACATTAATAATTATATTGAAAAGAAATCACAGAACATATTACATTAGCTTATATTATAAAACATTTATTTATTTTTTTTTAAAGAGATTAATACTAATAGAGGGAGGACACAACAGATCTTATAATGGTTTGGCACCACAACGGTACTTAAGTGACGTCAATGTTTTTTTATATTTATCATTTTATACTACCGAGTTTTGCAAATAAACTCATTGTGTTTTGCAAAATATAATTGTGCGAGAGACACCTAGGAAATGTAACAAGCAAGATATAATGCTATATATGGGAACTGTTCTATCATTCGACATTCGTCATCATTGATGTCTCGACATAATGTCATGTCCCACTCTGTTTCGTTACTTCTAACTCATCAGGGCGCCGACAAAGCTGAACTCACTCTGACCTTCATTATATTCTTCGGAATTAATTGAAAGTCAGAGTGAGTTCAGGCTCTGTCGACACCCTGATGAGTTAGAAGTAACGAAACAGAGTGGGACATGACATTATGTCGAGCCATCAATGATGACGAATGTCGAATGATGGAACAGTTCCCAGATGTAGCATTGTATCTTGCTTGTTACATTTCCTAGGTGTCTCTCACATGATTATATTCTTTTTAAATTATTGTAATGTTACATAAGGATGTACATAGAAGTCTATCCACAAATAAATTTCAACCAATGTAATTTGTTTGTTTATTTGTGGATAGACTTTTATTTACATCCTTATGGTATAAAATCCACTAGCGCTTATAATTTAAATAAGTAATGCTATGATAATATTAGGTTTTTTTTCTAAAACAATTTGACAATTTTATCGTATATTAAGTAGAATTATTTTCAAATAATGAAATAAAACAGAGTCTCTCCACTAATTATATATATTTGACATAGCCAGCTTTCAATCTTAACAGATCATCATCAGTGCTGAAGAGTAGGGAAGAAAAGAGTCAGGAGATAGCGGTTACAGTTTTGTCAAGAGGTTTGTAGCTGACTCAGTCAGCTGAGTCAGCTACAAGAAAAGAGTTAGAAGACAGCGGTTACAGTTTTGTCTAGAGGTTTGTAGCTGACTCAGCTGACTGAGTCAGCTACAAACCTCTTGACAAAACTGTAACCGCTATCTCCTGACTCTTTTCTTCCCTACTCTTCAGCACTGATGATGATCTGTTAAGATTGAAAGCTGGCTATGTCAAATATATATAATTAGTGGAGAGACTCTGTTTTATTTCATTACTTGAAACTCCACAGCTCATTTTTCCTTATTTTCAAATAGGTTATAATTATAATCTATTGCATGTATTCTTGTTTATTCTGTGTTGAGTAAAATGATATAATGTGACGTCACTGAAAAACACCTATCGTTTATGGGGTGCATTTTAAATTTGTGCGGCAATAGTGTTTGTGGAGAAATCTCTTAAGAGTAGGCGTAAGAACTGCAGTGGTGCCTAATGGAAATTACCAAGCTACCAGACCCTTATCACTTCGGTGTGCCACCCCATGTCCTCTAGTAGTATAAGTCACTTTGCTTTTACATAATAAGCATTTAAAATATACATCGGAATCTTTGATTACATACATAGACAAATATAAAACTTAATGAAATTATTCATAAGTTTGTGGCTTATGCTTAGAGTCATACGTTATAAAGAAGAAACATAATTGATAACAGCGAAGCCAGTTTTCTGGTGATCTTAACAAAAGCAGCCAACCTAACAACATTCAATTTTATTTTTAAAAAAGTTGACAAAACTTACGTCGGTTAAAATATTTAGTGAAATTATTAATCAATGGTTGAAGACTATTGTAAACATTGGTTCGTTAAAATTTTTCATACATGATATATATGAAATTGATGATTGATTGATTGATGAAATTCATGATATATGAAATTGTATTGGTGATGATATTTTGACATCATCACATGATATGCTGCTTCATACATTTCATATGCTCCTTCTTTATTAGTATTATTCTAAGGTAAAAGAGGACGAAATGGCAGGGAATCCATTTATAATTTAATAATATAACATGATACTTGATACATTATATATGAGCAATATAAAATTTTGTAGGGCTGGTCCCCAGCAAGTCTTGCTACCAGGACATATCCTCCACTCTATTTAAGGTAACCAGTGAGGTAAGTAATTTTTCATATGGAGACCATGTTTACTAACACGCAAGGTATTTATCCACAAAAAAATTTATATCTGTCACACATGGTATGTAAAAACATTGAAACTGTTATACAAGGTATTTATCCACTACAAAATTTGTATCTGTCACACATAGTATGTAAAAAACCTTGTATCTGTCAAAAAAGGTATGTAAAAAACCTTGTATCTGTCAAAAAAGGTATGTAAAAACCTTGTATCTGTCAAAAAGGTATGTGAAAAACCTTGTATCTGTCAAAAAAGGTATGTAAAAAACCTTGTATCTGTCAAACCAAGTATGTGTCCACCACAAACCTTGTATCTGTCACACCAGGTATTTGTTCCCCACAAACCTTATATCTGTCACATAATTTATGTACCCACTTCAACCCTTGTATCAGACAATGCCTTCAAAATATAAATTAACATCTTACAAAAGTTTGTATCCGTCACACAAGGTAAGTAAAGAACCTTTTATCAGTCACACAAAGTATGCAAAAAATCTTGTATCTGTCACACAACACATGTTAAAAACCTTGTATCTGTCACATAACATATGTTAAAAACCTTGTATCTGTCACATAACATATGTTAAAAACCTTGTATCTGTCACACAACATATGTTAAAAAACCTTGTATCTGTCACACAACATATGTTAAAACCTTGTATCTGTCACACAAGGTATGTTAAAAACCTTGTATCTGTCACACAAGGTATGTTAAAAACCTTGTATCTGTCACACAACATGTTAAAAACCTTGTATAAAACCTTGTATCTGTCACACAAGTTAACCTTATATCTGTCACACAAGGTATTTATCCACTACAACCCTGGTACCTGCCAACGCCTTCAAAAAATATAAAAACATCTTACAACTATAAGTATATAAAATATAAAAGAAGTTATCTTCCTTTCAAACCAGCACCATCTAATTTAAAACAAGGGAATCCCACTTGCACGCTAAAATTATGACTGGTTACCTTCTTACACAATTCAACCAATCATAATATTCTCAATACATTAACAATATGATTGGTTGAAATCTTATGTAACTTGCATAACGTGTGATTCAACCAATCAAACGTTTTGTCATAACAATATAATTTTTATCACTACGAATAGAAACTTTTACAACCATTCTTATGTCGTTTAATCGTACCATACTATATGCTTATTAGATTATTACAATCATTAAATAAGTAACAAATAACAAAAATAAAAACACGCATTTCATGCCGTTGTATCAATATTAACAAAGCAGGGAACAAATTATAGGAATCAACATTTAAAATAGGAAAGAATTACAAAAAATATAGCAAGCATTTCTAAATATAAAATAATATTTTAATTAAAATTATTTTTGAATTGTTCATAATTTAATAATTCTTTATTTACTAAAAATAATTTAAAACAAAAACATAAATAATAAACTGTGTAGGCTTCCGCAGTTATTGTCATGAAGATTTAGGTCTTCCGGTGGTGACAGCGTTAATGTAGATGAAGAATCCGATGTTTCGCTTCCACTGTGGGAGGCATCTTCAGGGATGTAGGACATCATGGATAGAAACACAATGCTCTACAAAACTGAACTGAGTTCAGTTTGAACTGAACTGAGAACAGTTCAGTTTTGAAGAGCATTGTGTTTCTATCCATGATGTCCTACATCCCTGAAGATGCCTCCCACAGTGGAAGTGAAACGTCGGATTCTTCATCTACATTAACGTGGTCACCACCAGAAGACCTAAATCTTCATAAAAACATAAATATCTTAAATAATACACTTATTCCATCTACTGTACTCATATGCCCCATTTAAACTTTAGTTGATCTGGCTACGGATGTTAAAGACATTAGCAACAAACCCACCTAAAACAGTAAGGTAATTACTGTTTTTTTTAATTATTCTTTAAAATGAAAGGATAGCATATAAATAAAATCACTCGTTTAAGCTTCGTGAGATTTAAAAAAAAAACAATTTAAATGGTAGCAAAAGATATTAGGGATGAAATTTTGAACTAATCTGTGACATAATTTTGGTAAACAGATTTTTGGATTTTCTTTTTAACACCTTAAATATTTTTTTTGAACTGTTTAATCGTATAGATTGCATTTTTCTAATTGAAACGGTAAATGATGATATGGCGGGATGAGGATGTTGGAAATTGAGATACATGACAAATATAAGAAAGAAAGGTTTGACAGCTAATCCTTGTGGGATTTCCCTGAATTGTTGTAAATTTCTATGTTTATTCTTGTAACAAGATTATATGTGAAATATAATTTTTTAAATAAAAAAAAGGCTGTGGTCTGTTTATAATTCAATATATATTATAAAAATAATATATATTATAAAAATATATATTAATATATATATCAATATATATTATAAAAATGAAGTAGCAGTCGAAGTTTTGTATTTTTTTTGTGATAAAGCAATACAGGGATATAAAATAGCAAGATTTGTTTTTGAATCAATGAACTACCCAGGTTAATTTAAAAATGCATTAGAATAGACTCGCAATTAAAAAAATATGGCTGTAGCGTTATTTTTGTTGCTCCAGAAGTGTTTTACAATCACTCACTTTAGAAATGAATTTAAAATAAACAAACTAAATTTATGATAAAATATTGATAATAGGATCAGAATTATTATTAGTTTCGTTTCAAATGGTTAAATCAGTAATATAAAGCATGAACTATTTCCTTTGTATTAACTATCAAATTATAGAGTACATCACATGGATAATAATATAATAATGCCAGTTTTAGGGCCTTTCGGCCCTTCAGGGTATTCGCCATGCGGGAACCACCTCGGGTGGGTCACATCTACTATGCTCAAAGTAAAGCTAAATTTGGCGAAATCTTTTTACAACAAATTCTATTCATAAAAACTGAGAGCATAGCCCGGGCTGTGAACCCCGGACCTCAGGTGCCGATGTCCAGTACTATACGACCGCGGCTACGGAGGCAGATGGATGAGTGGAGATGAAAATGGGTCAGATAAGTACAGTCGGGTTTATATATTTAATTATTGATGTTTTAGAATGTACTTTTAAAAAAAATAATAAAATAAAACAAAAGTTAACCACAGACATGACTAGTTGTAAAAATATCAAAAGTTATACTCATTCGAATTTTGCACACATTAAGTATTTAGGAAAAAAGTCCCTTCACAAAAATATTAGTTTATTTGCAAAGCACTTTCAACAACTTAACACGAGGTCATCATCAGTCTAAAAAAAATAAAGAAAATTATTTTTTTTACGAGGCGATAAGAGCTTAGTGAGTCGAGCAAGACTTGAGTCTTACTTGACTCAGAGACTGAGTCTTCCTCGATTCAGAGACTGAGTCTTCCTTCACTCAGTGAGCTGTTACCATCTTGAAAAACTAGTTATATGTATAAAATAGTTTTATGAAGACTTGTTGTTTTGTGGATTGAGCGTAAAATGACCATATGGCCATGTGCAGATGGGCACTAGGATTCATAGGGTAGAATAAAATCTTCTGAATAAGGTAGCTAGCAAAAAGGACCCAAGTATGTGGCCTATTTGCAAGTTAATTCATCACTTTGCCCTAATTATTAGCACTGATTTTTGAGTTCCGAATTTCCTATCCTTTATCATGAATATAAACAAAAGAACTTTTATCAATATAAATATCGGTGAACCATTTTTAATGGGCTTATCATTTGATACCACCAAGTTTGGCAAAACATGAAAAATATTGAAAAAATAAAAAATTGACACAATTGTATTGTGCCATTTTTAATAGCTCTAATTTATAAAAAAAAAAATATAGTCCAAGAGCCGAACCTGAAAAAATGTGACTCATTTTGTACTACTTCAAACCAAATTTTTCTGAAAATATACCTTAAATTATGAAGAAAAAACATAGTCTGCCTATCCAGAGTGGAGCCCTTCATATCAAGGCCCGTGCTCAAAATTTTACAAAATTGCACCAAGTTCAGTTTCCTTGAAATAAGTGGTTCCCTGTAGGTCGTGTGCAAATCTTGAAGATAACATTTTTTTAAAGGTGATAAAATGTTCTATAAAACCAGTTTTTAATCATCAAAATTGCATAACTGCAACCAAAATTATGGTTCTTTCAAAAACACTAAAAAATGGTTAATTTATGCAAAGTCAGAGAATTTCTTTGGAAAAATATTGACTTTTTGTGCATTTCTTGACCATTTAACAAATGTCATAACTTTAGTTGTATTAAACTAATTTAGACAAAAAAACACTCGTTTTATTGGACATTTTATTAGCTTTAAAAAATGTTCTCTTCATGTTTTGCACAACACATACAGGGAACCACTTATTCCAAGAAAACTGAAATTAGTGAGATTTTCTAATATTTTGTGCGAGCACATTCATATGAAAGGCTGCACTCTGGATAGGCAGACTAAGCTTTTCCTTCATAATTTAAGGTATATTTTCAGAAAAATTCGGTTTGAAGTAGTACAAAATGAGTCACATTTTTTAGGTCTAGGTCTTGGACTTATAATTCAATAACAATTTTTTAATACAAATAAATAGAATTTGGCAGTTTATAACATCTAGAACTTTTTGAATTATATTCAATCTATTATACATTTAAATATAGAGTACATTTATAGTTATAATTATTAATGTTTTGAATAGCAAAGTATAAAAAGTTGGGTAAATAAGCACAAAGAGATGTTCCTTAAGTAGCATAAGTAAGATTGCAAACAATCTTATGAAAAGAAATCCCCTTGTACAAAATTTCAACTAAATTATATTGTTTTCTGATTTTTTATTTTTAATAATCTCGTACGCTGTTCATGGTGTCAGTTAAGTTTCCTTATTCAAGATCCCTGCTTTAAGAGGAATGTTTTTAGGGGTTTCCACAACAAAATGTACTGATAGACAGCTTATCAATACTAATTTAATTAATTTTGACGTAGTTGATAACTTTGTGTTCCACCACCACTAGCTATTAGCGCAAACCAATCAGAACACAGAGATCTTCCATGATTTATGAGCCGAAATAAAATTTTACCACTCATTTTATTTTCTACATCAGCAAGTTTATAATAACAAAGTACATGCTGTATTTATGTTTATAATACCACCCATATCAAGGAGCAACTCTTATCGCATTATAACCAAAACTTAATTATTATTTTGAATTAATTTTTCATGAAATAACTTTATAAATTGGATGAAAATTTGCTTTATTTTTGTTTAGCAGCAGAAGTTTAACTATTTATTCGTTTCGCTCTTTCATACAGAAATCTAAATCAAAGGACAAATTAGCTTATGAGGCTGGGGTCATAGAGGGGGGGGGGGAGGTGATTGATACATACACACACATATATATATATATATATATATATATATATATATATATATATATATATATATATCAGCAAAACCTAAAACAGATTTTAAATTGGAAAAATTGGAAAAATAGCAATTAATGAATCAAAGTCCTACGGAGGAAGTTCTTCAGATACCCAGAATATATATAATATATATATATATATATATATATATATATATATATATATATATATATATTATACTGCTTATTGATTAGTGAGACTGCTTATTTTTCTGTACTTTACATTTATTTCTTTGGTGGGGAAAAGGACAACCCTTGCTCTTCTAATCACTAATCATCAGTTCTAATCATCCGATCATCATCCAACTTAATCATAGCCGAAGTAATTATTTTTAAAAATATTGATCACATTAGCTATTGCGTGTCAGATATATACTAATGTGATAGTTTGGTTAACCGTTTTAGTAATTATGCATAATATCTAATCCATCACTATGCCTAAAACATCTATATTATTGATTAGTGAGACTGCTTATAAAAAAACACTCCTCCTTTCAACATAACCCCAATCTCATAAGGTCATTTATTTGTTTTTGCGAAAACACCAACACTTCAGTCTATCGTTTAGTTTCATAATCTTGACAGGTCAGTTTAGACAACACTGATTCTTAAGAAAAAAAATCCCTGCAAGAAGAGAGCGGGAAAAAACTATGTAAACAAATCAGGTTATTTTACCCGTATTTCCTTGGCGATGTTTTTTTACATTTCTTTTGAGTAGTTTTATTTTAAAATATCATTTTTAAGATTAATTTGAAAGTAGTTTTCAAAACGATGTAATCAAAAGAACCACAAACAAAGTGAACGATTGCCGGGAAGGTTTTTTCCCTGCAGCGGTTAAGGTGGTCAGGATTTTTTTCTCTTTTTAAGTGAGAGGTTAGCAGCGGCTTCTCTGATTGGTCAATCCCCCAAAATACTTATGACCTTGGGGATTTTTAAACTAAACGATAGACTGTAATTTCCAACAAAGCCACGGCAAATTTTCATCCAGACTTTAACAATGGTAGAATACATTTAAAATACAACTACAATACATATACGAGTAATACATATTAAATATATAATATATAAATTTTAAAAAAATTTTGTATAAAATCATATTGGCAACATTTAATAACAATTTCTTATAATACAAATATTTTTTTTGTCAAAAATTTATTTAATAAATTTTCACGTCTAAAAATTAATAATACGGACAATATTTTTTTTATACTTGTGTCTTTTTTAATATTTATTATTGAGAACAAATAGAAATATTATTTAACAAACATAATAAAAAAAACAATTGGATTAGTTGAAACATGCATATGGTTTGATTTGAACCAATCATATTGATTTCTTTCTTCCAGAGCTCATTTAAACAAAAGACTGCATCAATATGTCAACAGCATAACAATACAATTGGTTGATTTTTTCCATAAGGTTTGAATTTAACCAATCATATTGTTTTTGGTTGGTTTCTTACATAAATTGAATAAGGTTTGAAATCGACCAATCATATTGTTTTGTTTCTTTTAAAGCTCATAAATAAAACAAACAACATAACAATATGATTGGATGATTTCTCAAGTAACTTGCATAAGTAAGGTATAAAATCAACCAATTGTATTGTTAAATTCAACAATATGATTTCAACAATCATAGGTTTCTTTTAGAGTTCAATAAGACAAAAGATAGCTTCAACACTATAGTAAAAATCTTGGTTAAAATCAGTTGACAACTTGGGAAAATAGTGTTGAAAAACCAATGAGGTTAGCCCAATATGAAATTGAGGGCAGGGTTAAACATCTAGGAGTAACCTCATTGGCTCCCTCCCATTATGTTTCCACACTGCCAACTGATTTTAACAGTGTGTTATACTATAACAGCATAACATGTATTCTTCATGATTTCTTATGCCCACAAAAATTATGAAGGACAAGATTTAATTGCGGATCGTTCCATGTCAAATAAACACAAAAAAGTACATTTTTAAACTTGATGTATCTAGACACCATAGAAAGAAGAAAACCCCAAATATTTAGCTCTTTCGGTACAGCCATATTGCCTTAACGACATGCTGAATTTTTCAAAATTTCCTACTTTACAATTCTTTGACTACAAAAACAACTGTATATTCACGATTCAAAGTCCGTAGCAGCGCCACCGTCACTGATAAGAAATTGATAACAAAAGGGTGATCGTTGTTTAAGTCTTTATGGGTTTTTTTGTCTTTTCTTATTTGTGACGATTATTTATTTAAATTTTTTCTCAAAGTGCTTTAATTTAATTAATTTTAGGGCGTGTGAACTTAGTACAATCACTATTTCATTGAAAAATAGGGTTTTAATGGGTTGTCACAAGTATTTAAATTGAGAGATAAGAAGGTGAAAATCACAATATAGTGTTTTATTTTATTTATTGTTAATTAATGTTACTTTTAAATAATTTTAGTTTGCACAAACACACAAAATTACCTTTTAATTGCATTAAATTGTTTAAATTAGTTGTAACAGATATTTAAATTAACTGATAACAAGCTGGGTTTCACCATAATGTTGTTATAATTTATTGATCAATTTTATTTTCTAACTAAATAATTAATAACTCAATAAATCCACTTTTTTGTAAAATGTTTGTTTAAATTATCCGTTTAGGTTTTATTATTTCTAGGTTAAATCGGACAAATCCAAATCTGTAGTGATAAGAGCCTGATTCTATATTTAATATCCTGGAATAATCAAAGTATTTATCTGTGAAATATTGGCAATTTTTTTTAGCACCGATGGTCGTTCTATCAATTTTTACCTCATTTATCACAAATCAACTAACAATAAATTTAATAAAAGAAGAATTTTTATCGGCTCCCATGCTAATCCTATGATAAAAAAAATTTTGATAACCCTTTCGTTTTCCCACCATTGGTATTGCCAACCTTACAACTATCTCTTTGAATCAAAAATAAAATAGAATTAAGAAACCTGTATACATAATGTTAATCACACTTTTAATATTAATTTCTTATGAGCGTTGATGGGGCTGCTACAGACTATAAATCACAAATAGTGACTACCTCTCAGCCAAATTATATTAAAATAAGAGGTATCATATGTTTTTATCAGTGTTAATTTGATATGGAATGACTCTATGATTAGAAAATACTAATATAGAAGGAGCATAGGACCTAACAACAAAATATTATTTATAAAAATCCACTAATGAATAAAGATCAGAAGGAGCAAATATAATAAATTAATACCCTGCTGAGTATTTAATAAAATCGATCTTAGATAGCAAAAGGGTAGCCGAATCCTAGATACAAATAAATACTTTTAACATAATTTGAAATAAAAATGTTAAAATAGAATTCAAAATGCTTAACATTGTAATGCACAGACATTTATATTAGTATTTTATTAATAATCAATAATTATTAATAACAGAAAATAATAATTTAGCATCCAGAATTATTAACAACTTCGTTATAAGAAAATTGTATATTGTTAGGTTGGTAGCATTACTTAAGACCACCAGTGAAATGGCTTTGCTGTTATTAATTATGCTTCTTCTATATCTTTATTTTAATTTTCCCGAAAAG
Organism: Microvelia longipes; assembly: GCA_018340805.1. NCBI lineage: Eukaryota > Metazoa > Arthropoda > Insecta > Hemiptera > Veliidae > Microvelia > Microvelia longipes. Next base: position 252,085 of record JACMZG010001918.1, read on the forward strand.
CTCAGTCGTAACGGAAATCCTTTCTTAACAATTTTTTGTCTGTTTTAATCCAACCAATCAAATTGCTTATAACACAATGCTCTGCTCAATTCAAACGTCTACAATTAATTCTCTTAATACAATCTACAAAATAATAATTAAAAAAAAAATAAACAGATAATACATTTGAGAACAATACATTTTTATTCAAATATTTCTAAAATACTTAGTCGCCTTAGCAACACACTGTCAAAAACTTAACAACTTCCTATTGGTCACTTTTTTTTACACTTATTGTAATAAAAATATGATTGGATGATTTCTACATAACGGGTTTAGAGTTTGAAATCAGCCAATCAGATTGTTATTTTTATTTCTTTTTCTTTTAAAAACACTCCGTTATTGAAAAAAGTTAAACAAAAGTTTAAATAATATATTATAATGTATTGATTAAAGAGCATTTACTAAACTAAAAATTGACAGTTATGTATATCAGGTCCATTTGTGAGATAGGTTTTACAAAACTCATGACATAGGTTTTACAAAACTCATGACACAGGTTTAACTCAACCAAAGTCATAGGTTTTACAAAACTCATGAAATAGGTTTTACAAAACTCATGACATAGGTTTAACTCAACCAAAGTCATAGGTTTTACAAACTTATGACAGGTTTAGCAAAACCAATGAAATAGGTTTTACTTAACTAAGATATACAAACTGGTCCATTCCAATTTAATTAATGAACTATAAATATAATTTAAAGAGTATATGTTATAGAACACTAATCAATCAAAAGGAAAAACAGTTAAAATAAAATAAATTGTTCTAAAATTGACTTGGACAGTTCTAAGAATCACCATTATACACTCATAGTCCAAGAGTCAGGCCTAAAAAATGTGACTCAAACCAAATTTTTCAGAAAATATACTTTTAATTATGAGGGAAAATCATAGTCTGCCAGAGTGGATATGAATGCACTCGCTCAAAATATTAGAAAATCTCAAAAACTTCAGTTTTCTTGCAATAAGTGGTTCCCTGTGGGTCGTATGCAAAAGAAACATTAAAAGAACATTTTTTGAAGCTGATAAAATGTCCAATAAAACGAGTGTTTTTTCATCAAAATTAGTTAAAACAACTAAAATTATGACATTTGTTAAATGGCCAAAAAAATGCACAAAAAGTCAATATTTTTCCAATATTCTCTGACTTTGGTCAAATTAATCATTTTTTGGTGTTTTTAAAAGAGCCATAACTTTGGTCGTAGTTATCCGATTTTGACAAAAAAACACTCGTTTTATAGTAAATTTTATCAGCTTTAAAAGTGGTTCTATTCATGTTTGGCACATGACCTACAGGGAACCACTTATTTCAAGAAAACTGAAATTTGTGTGATTTTATAAAATTTTGAGCATGCGCAATCATATGAAGGGCTCCACTCTGGATAGGCAGACTATGTTTATTCTTCATAATTTAAGGTATATTTTCAGAAAAATTTGGTTTGAAGTAGTACAAAATGAGTCACATTTATTCAGGTTCGGCTCTTGGACTATAAGCAAGTCATTACAATACCCTCTGATTTTTTAACTTAGGTTTTAGCACTATAGGGACTCGGACAATACTCGGTCGGAATCACCATTATTTTGCAAGCATTTTATTTATATTCTTCTAATCTTCCTCGCACCTAAGTAATACATACTCTTAAACCATACAGATTTAATCTTAACCAATTAATACATATAGGATACAGTAGTTATCGGTAATAGTTGGATGATCTGTTGAGATCTGGTTGTCCGTCAGGAAGCATTGTGAGGTGAGTTGCGTCCGATTCTAAGGTAGAAGTCTCCCCAGGTCCTACTACTTTGTTTTGCAGGGCTTGTACGTAACTCTGCAGAAAGAGCGTAAACATTTTTAAAATTTAAAACATAAACTTTTGAGAGGAATCCTGCTTAGGAAACGTCATATTAAAGAATAACAATAAGTACACAAATACATTATTCAGATATTAAATCCTCAATTTATATCTAAAGAAAGTAAGTGTATTAATGCATTCAATTAGAAGATAGCCTCCCGATATATTGGAGTGGGTATGCCCTCTCTAGTTATATATCTCTATGCCTGAAAAAATGTTTCAAGCATCCCAATGTATTGAAGTGGATATGCCTTCTCTAGTAATATATCTCTATTCTTGGAATATTTTATAAATTTATTGAGGTTGGTATGCCCTCTCTAGTAATATATTTCTCTATGCCATGAAAAAATATTAAGCCTCCCAATGTATTGAGGTTGGTATACCCTCTCTAGTTATATATCTCTATGCCTGAAAAAATGTTTCAAGCATCCCAATGTATTGAAGTGGATATGCCTTCTCTAGTAATATAACTCTATTCTTAGAATTTTTAAAGCCTCCCAATTTATTGAACTGGGTATGCCCTCTCTAGTAATATATTTCCCTATGCCATGAAAAAATGTTAAGCCTCCCAATGTATTGTGAGGTTGGTGTGCCCTCTCTAGTTAATGTATCTCTATGCTTGAAAAAATGTTTTAAGCATCCCAATGTATTGAAGTGGATACCTTCTCTTGTAATATATCTCTATGCTTGAAATTTTTGTAAGCCTCTCAATTTATAAAGTTGGGTATGCCCTCTCTACTTAATATATATCTATAAGTTAAATATTTACCTGAGATATGACATCCCCGTGCTGAGTTCTAACTTGGTACAGATATCTGTACTTGTTCTGCCTAGCCTCTGCTCTTTGCTCTCTGGTTCTCCCACTCCTCATGACACCTTGTTTCACTGTAAAATGTAATAAATTACGGAGAAGCTAATGGAGCAGGGGTGCGGAGTAACTTAAACAGGTAAAAAGTTTGGATTTGATTATCGCAACTTGTTGGTATTCGGTATTGGTAGTGGAAATTAATGCTAGACGTCTGGAGATGAACTGATATATTTTAAATATAATGACAATACAAATCAATCAATTTTATCTGTCATAATAAAATATAAATCCAACACAACTAAAGTAATATATAAACCAAGTAGGGAAACAAACACGATTTCTGTCAGACCTAGCATGTAGTTCACATTTTGTCCACCAGGGAGTTGCCTCAAATTTTCCTATGGGTGTAAATGTAAACAAACTACTTACGGTTTTCAAAATTTTTGTTTTTATTTCATTTTATTCTGTTAAAAGTAACATTATGTAAATTTTTTTCTATTTTAAATATTTGTATTTGTAAGAAAAAACAATAAAAGGATTTTTTGATTTGATTTATTTGTACAATTTAAAATAAAATGTTAAAAATTTGTGTTAGAAATAAGTTTTGTCACATCCAATAGAGGTTTATGTGCAAATCTTTAAGTACTAAGTTTCTTTAAATAACTTAAAACGAGCGGCTAATTAAACTTATTTTTCGCGTGCACTATTTAACTTAGTACATTTTTGCAAGTCATATTTGTTTTTCCCCTTCAAATATTAATTGTAATTAGTAATTTAACATCTTTAACCAAACACTTTTTGAATATAATAAATGCAATCGTAATTTTAAGTTATATATAAGGCTAACATTGTCGTCTGTATGTTCTTCAAAATCTTAATAAAAACACGTGGTTTACCTTTACTATACTTTCTCCTTTTCATTAACAACAAATTCATTAAACTATCGCGTACATATCAAAGTAAGAAAACACGATTAAAAGTAAAACTCACCCAATGTTATCAGGGTTGCCAATAAAACTAAGTAAAAAAACGTAAATCCTAAGAGACGCATGCGCAGTTATTCCAATTTTTAGTTATTTTTTATTTTAGAGCCAGCAATCAGCTGATCATGCATGCCTGAATTTTTTTACACAGGTTAGTATAGAAGTTTCCCTTCTTGGTTTATGTATTACTTTAATCACAACATACTAGGTTTAAGGCTGTGGAGGACTAGTGCGGGAAACTTATAAACTTACTCCGGTAGCTTTCCAAAATTGACTGATAACATTTTTAAAATGAAATTCATGTAAACCATGGCAACAATTAGTACATTAATATTAATAAAAAAAAATGTTTTATTAACTTCTTTTCATTTTGACTTAATAAAAATGGTTAGGGGTTGTCATGTTCTTATTTCAAAAATTCAGATTTTAATAGTAAAAATAGATATTTAAATTTTCACAGAACGCTTCTCATGAAAGTCAAGTTCATTTAATCCTATTAATTTATTAATTTAATTGATTTAATATCAAGTGGGCAGCATCGTAACAATATTTTTAAATTGAAACATTTTTGAAATTGATTTTTGTAGACTGCACAAAATGCCGAAATCTATATTCTCAATCAGCTCTTACCAAGCATGTACAGTTTGTTTTTGGCAAATGATTTGTGTTGAATATTTTTCTATTGTTTTTATCCCTAACAATATCACTTGTTAATAGTTGCCATAGTAAACCATGGCAACTATTAGTTACAACTGATACATTAATATTAATAAAAAAAAATGTCTTCTCAGTTTCTTTTTATTTTGACGTAATAAATATGGTTTGGGGTTGTCATGTTCTCTGTTGCAAAAATTCAGATTTTAATAGTAAAAATGGGTATTATAAATTTTCACAGAACAATATCACTTTGTCATACGGCAAATCGACTTAGCGCATCATCCCTTTTAAAAAAGCATGTGAAACGGATAAATCAAATGAAATTCTACTTTACTTATTTATAAAAATAACAAAAGTTTATTTTATAATTTAAATTAATACAATTATAACCTTACTAATTTAGTTGCATGATTCTATATATTTTTAATTTTTTTATTCTTTAAATTATTTCATTTATTCTGTGGCCAACTTGGTAATATACCATTACGTAGTAGATCTCGAATACTAGTAAATTATGTCAAGAAAACTAATATCAATTTTTTATTTTCTCTGATAAATGGCTAAAACATTATTTTTTGCTTAAAGTTAGGACAGCTTACTTGATTTATGTGTTTTTATTATATTTGTACTTATTAATGTATTTGAGGCAGACAAATTTTTTATTGTGTAAAAACTTTGCCAAATTTTATTTTTGTAATTGTTTTAATAGAATACATTTTTTTCATTTTATTTCATTAGTGCAAATACGATATTTTTCCTTTGCTCTATGGTATAAATGAGGGAAATAAATAAGATTAAAACTGTACTGCCTGTTTTATAAGCGAATTTCCCAAAAGAACAAATTTATGAGATAGGGAAATATCACAGTACCTGGTTTCGGAGGTGCGGTCGCAAGTGACTGAACTAAGAGTCCTATAAGAGCCGTTAGAGGCCACAGCGCTAATACAGGATAACAGGGTGTAACACTGCGAGGTCTCCACAACCATCTCGCTGAATTAGAACCGCTAATTAGTAAATCAACGGCACAAGATATTAGAGCACCTCCGTACACGCATGTTCCAAGGATTGTTAGACCTATAACATTATAAAGTCAATAATTTACAATTGTAAAAAGGGTTCAGCGATAGCTCAGTTGGTTCAAGCGTTCATTTCCAGATTAAAAAGGTAGCCCAGGTTCAAATCTTATACTAGCCACTTGATTTTAACACTAAATATGATATCTTCTACTCAAAATGAGAGTAGAGTTGGTTCTCGACTTAGAATAATACTATATATAGAAGGAGCACTACTGATAACACGAAAGCCGATTCACTGGTGGTCTTAAGTAATGCTGCCACCCTAATAATATTCAATTTTCCTATAAAAGAGTTGTCAATATTTTCGGTTGCTGAATTATTATGTTCTATTATTAATTAATGATTGATTTAGCATAAAATACTAATATAAATATCGGTGCATTACAATATTTTAAGCATTTATATTGTAGTTTAACGTTTTTAAATGTTAAACTACTATATTAATAGTAGTTCTCATCATCTAAATGTAGATTCTTGTATTCCGCTATCCTTTTGCTATCTAAGACCGATTGTATTAAGTACGTAGCAAGGTTTTTAAGTTATTTTATTCATTACTTAAGATCTTTTTTCATTAGTGGATATTTATAACACATTTATAAAATAATGTTTTGTTGTTAGGGTGGTACCCCTACTTATGACCACCAGTCAACCGGCTTTCGTGTTATCAGTGGAATTACATTGTGTTTACAGTCCTATGCTCCTTCTATATTTGTATTATTCTAAGGTTCTCGAGATGTTAAATAAATGTTGGATGGTCTTCAGAATAAAGGCCTCTTAATTACAGGCATGCTAGTTGGCAAGTTTATAGATGCTTGCTTGAGAAGCAACCAGCACTTAGGAAACATTGTGAGATGTGGATACTTTCTGACACCTGTGCTCTAGAGCGAGACAGCACAGAGTTGTTAATGCTATATACCATAGTATAGGTCGTTATAACTGCATATGCTCACTATAGAGGTAGATGAAGTGTTGACACTACATAGGTCTCATAGTAGACAATGTGAGATGTGGATACTTTCTGACACCTGTGTTCTAGAGCGAAATAGCACAGAGTTGTTAATGCTATATAACATAGTACAGGTCAGAATAACTGCATATGCTCGCTATAGAGATAGAGTGAGGCATATGAAGTGTTGAAATTACATAGGTCTGTAAGTAGACATGGTGAGATGTGGATACATTGAAAAAATTGACTTGGACAGTTTTCAGAATCACTATTATACACTCATAGTCCAAGATCCAGGCCTAAAATATGTGACTCATTTGAAACCAAATTCTTCTGAAAATATACCTTAAATTATGAAGGAAAAGCATAGTCTGTTTATCCAGAGTGGAGCACTTTATAAGAATGTGCTCACTCAAAATATTAGAAAATCGCACAAATTCCCGTTTTTTTTGCAATAAGTGGTTCCCTGTAGGTCGTGTGCAAAACACGAAGAGAGCATTTTTTTAAAGCTGATAAAATTTCCTATAAAACAAGTGTTTTTTCGTCAAAATCCTATAACTACAACTAAAGTTATGACATTTGTTAAATGGCCAAAAAAATTCACAAAAAGTTGATCTTTTTTTCCTAAGAATTTGGCTGACTTTGCATAAATTAACCATTTTCATGGTGTTTGAAAAGAGCCATAACTTTGGTTGTAGTCATCCGATTTTGATGATTAAACTGTCATTTTATAGAAGATTTTATCACCTTTAAAAAATTCTCTTCATATTTTGCACACGACCTACAGGGAACCACGTATTTTAAGAAAACTGAAATGTGTGCGATTTTATAACATTTTGAGCAGGCGCAATCATATGAAGGTCTCCACTCTGGATAGACAGTCTATGCTTTTCCTTCATAATTTAAGGTATATTTTCAGAAAAATTTGGTTTAAAGTAGTAGTGACATTTTTCTCTTGGACGATAGTCTAGTACAGGTCATAAATGCATATGCTTACTATAGACGTAGATTGAGACAAATTAAATGTTGAAATTATGTAAGTCTCTTAGGAAGCAATGTATGATGCGGATAATTTCTGACGCCTGAAAATTATATCTCAATGATAGGTAGGTTATGTGGCGCTGCAGTGAGGATATTCGGAGGAACTAAAAGTGACAGAATACCGACCCCTCAATTTTGCTTCACTATACTAATAGTTTATTTAGCTAATAAAAAATATTATTATTATTAATATGATAGTGAATCAAGGACCGGTAGCTCTGAGGTAAAGTGCTGCCTAATACACTACAGGTCGAGGGTTCCAATTCATCCAGGAGCAGAAAAATCAATCATTACTTACTTCTCTTGCAAAGTAGATTAAGGACTGCGAATACAAGTCCACTGGCTAATAGGTTGCCTATAATAGCAAGAAGTGTCTGTGGTTGGTACACCTGATCAACAACAGCCAGTGCTGCCAACCCTAGGAGTAACCCTGTGTGAAAACCAGTCACAAACAGTCCTACATACTCTACTAGCATTGTAATCAGACCGAATAGAACTCCAGCTACAAGTGCTATCCCTGTAACAAGATACAGCACAATAAACATGTTGGTACCACCTGATCAACATTAGCAAGTGCTGCCGACAGGGAGTAACCCAGTGAGAAAACCAGACACATGCACAAGGTGTCTACTACAGTCTATCGTTTAGTTTAAAAATCTTGACAGGTCAGTTTAAAAAAATCCCTGTAAGAAGGGAGCGGGAAAAAACTATGTAAACAAATAAGGTTATTTTACCCGTATTTTCTTGACGATGTTTTTTTGCATTTCTTTTGTGTAGTTTTATTTTACAATATCATTTTAAAGATTAATTTGAAAGTAGTTTTCAAAACGATGTAATCAAAAGAAGAACCACAAACAAAGTGAACAATTGCCGGGAAGAAGGTTTTTTCCCTACAGCGGTTATTGTGGTAGGGATTTTTTTTCTCTTTTTAAGTGAGAGGTTGGCAGCGGCTTCTCTGATTGGTTAATCCCCAACATACTTATGACCTTGGGGATTTTTAAACTAAACGATAGACTGTAAACTTAAGATGTAAAAACCAAGGATTTTTCAATGACTTAGCAAAAATTTCAAAAAATTTTAAAATGTGGAAAAATGATGCGATAGGATTGAGATTTGGCACGAATGTGACTATGTATAAGACTAATATGTGTGCCAAGTTTCATCTCATTATCAGCATTAGTTCAATTTAAATTAATTGACTTGTGTACGTTTTTTTTTAAATTGTAAAAAATTGGGAAATGGTCCAATTGAGTTGAAATTTGGTACAAGTGTATAACATTACCTAATAAATAAGTACACTAAGTTTCGTTTCAATGCAACAAGTATATCTATGATTTTTGTTGGATAATAGATATACTTAAGGACAAATTAAGGACCATTGAGCATGTTCAGTGCTGTATGGGTAACCGCCAAGAATAATACGGATGCATTTACTATCTGAAGACGAGCGAAGCAAATCCAAAGGCATGTTGCAGTATAAATTTGGCCAATCGTATTTCTGAGAACGAGCAAAGTGAGTCCGAAGCAGGTAGGATGAGGAAAAGTTCCGAGGTACCCCGTACCCGATTTTTTTCTCTCACTCTAATCCACCCCTGAGTTTGTACACATCCAATCATCTAGGAAACACACCCTCCGTACATGGTGGCACATACGACTAGTTCACAGTGTGTCTAGTTCATCTAGTCCAGGCCTGGGCAAACTATGGCCCGCGGAGCATTTTCATGTGGACCGTGGGCAAAATTAAAATGTTTGGAAAAAAGATAAAATAAATAAAATATTAGGTATATAAGCAAATAAATTGTTTAATTTAAAATTATTATGAAAAGTTAGATATCAAGGTAAGGAAATAATGGATTGTTACTTTAACTTTAAAGTTTGGAGAAACAAAAACTAGTAAGATAAGAAACAATTGCATAAAGAGCGGCTGCCTTTCACATCAATTCTCATTGTCGGATTTCGCGAATTCTAATTATTTTAGCGAATTTTTATTTCACAATAATAATATAAAAAAAAGCTATTTTGCCTTCTGTGAATTGCCAAAAAGGAGTTGATAAAATACAATCCCTTTGATCTGTTATTTCATAGGAATACTTTTTAAAATTATTTTTACACCAAGTATTCTAGCAAAATTTGTCTTCAGTTGTATTTCAAGATCTGAAGATACTCCGTTCTGGTTTTTCCGTTTAGTGCTAAGTTCCCTGATCCTTATTCTTTGAGAATAAATTTGACTTTAGTAAAACACCAGCGTAACTGCAATTTGTTGCGGGTTTAGCATACTATACAATTTAAGGAATGCGGCCCGCGACAGGCTGTAAAAAGACTAAGCGGCCCTTTGCTAGTAAAGTTTGCCCAGGCCTGATCTAGCCCAACCAGACTCTATCCAAACCCACTGCTCTAGCTAGTGTCGGCGACTAGTTCACAGAGTGTCTAGTTCATCTAGTATTAATAGATGTTCATAATATTACATACTTTGGACTAAAACTATTCAATCACTTACCTGACTCTATAACTACTTTAAATAAGAAACCGTTTTCAAACAAAATTAAAAATTTCTGTTGGACAATCCCTAGTATTCAATTGATGAATTCTTTTTAATTAAATTTGAATAAATTGACACACTTGCTTTATTATTTTGTAATTTATTAGCGCTAATAATCACTGAGATTTAATTTTAAACCATTTTTCTATTGTTCTTGTAACACTGTTCAAATTATATTTTTTTGTCAAAATTATTATTGTAACTTATGATTATTTATTATTGACATGTTGCCATTGTACTTTAAAATTGTACTTAATGCAAATAAAATTTATTTATTTATTTACTAGCTTCTCAGCTCACATTAGTTTCACTTGCCCGACCTCGTTGAATCAGTCTCACCAATTTCATCAGCTCCACTAGCTTATTGTTAATCAGAAATAACTGGACTGGGTTCATATTTACCTAAGTGGGATTATATTTAACAGCGCAGATATAAATTTACCTACGTGGCTTCATATTTACTAGAGTGGGTTTATATTTACCTGCGTTGGCATAAGCAGGCAGGAGTTTTTCTTGAATACATATAAGATAAACTAATACTGATGCAAATATAAATCCAGTCAGGAACATAACAGCTTTGAAACATCTATAACCTGCAAAACAAATATAATCACTATTATTTCTCAATCATCACCATTATCAATTACCAATTTCCAATAAATAAAGTGTTTATTCGTCAAAATCAGATAACTAGAACCTAAAGTAATATATAAACCAAGTAGGGAAACAAACACGATTTCTGTCAGACCTGGCATGTAGTTCACATTTTGACCACCAGAGAGTTGCCTCAAATTTTCCTATTGTTATCAGGGTTGCCAATAAAAATAAGGGCTGAACTTCGGTATACGGTGCACCCTGTTATCAATACTATATATCGATATATTTTTAGTTTAGAGATGTGACGTAGGAATAATCGATATATGCCTTTTCTTTTACGTTTATGAACATATTTTATTATTTTTTAAATGTTTTTTGTTGTTTGTGTTTTTTTATTTGTTGTAAAATGGTTTATAACTATTTTCATATTTTTTTATGTTTTTATAATGTTTTAACTATGTTTTCATAAGAATAATCGATGATACACCACATCTAATTTTATGTTACGCGTATTTTTGTGTTTGTTATTTTCAGGTTTTTTATTATATTTTTGTTGTTAATGTTTTCATTTATTTGTTGTATGGTTTTTTTAATGTTTTAATTATAATTAATAATTTAACGACGCTGCTTATCTTTTAAGTGCTCAGTTCTCGTTTACGTGTCGCGTAACTAAAAATATATCGATATATAGTATTGATAACAGGGTGCACCGTATACCGAAGATTTACCAAAATAAGCAAAAAAAACGTAAATCCTAAGAGGCGCAGATCCTAAGAGGTTATTCCATTTTTAGCTATTTTTTATTTTTGAGCCAGCAATCAGCTGATCACGCATGTCTGAATTTTTTTACGCAGGTTAGTATAGGAGTTTCCCTACTTGGTTTATATATTACTTTATTTTTGAGCCAGCTATCAGCTGATCCCGCATGTCTGAATTTTTTTACACACGTTAGTATAGGAGTTTCCCTACTTGGTTTATATATTACTTTACTAGATGCTAAGTTATAGAATTTACTAAATGACTTTAAAATGCACAACATTAGACATTTTTTAAAATAAATTTGTGCTGAATTAGCAAAAAATAACAATTTTTTTTGGCGGTTTTCCTAATGGCATAAATTTGATTGTAGACATTCAATTTTGATGAATAATCACTGAACTTATTGGAAATATTATCAGCTTTAAAAAATGTTCTCTTCAAGTTTTACACACGACTAACAGGGAACCACTTATTTCAAGAAACCTAACATTTGTGGGCTGAACTTCGGTATTCGCGATTCAAAGAGATAGTTGTAAGGTTGGCAATACTAATGGCGGGAAAACGAAAGGGTGATAAAAAATTTTTTTATCATAGGATTTGCATGGGAGCTGTTGAAAATTCTTCTTTTATTCCTTTATTGTTCGTTAATTTGTGATAAATGAGGTAAAAACTAATAGAACGACCATCGGTGCTAAAAATTGCCAATATTTCATAGATAAATACTTCGAGTATTCCAGGATTTCAAATATAGAATCAGGCTCTTATCACTACAGACTTGGATTTGTCTGATTTAACCCAGAAATAATAAAACCTAAACGGATAATTTAAACAAACATTTTACAAAAACATGAATTTATTGAGTTATTTATTATTTTAGAGTGTAAATAAAATTGATTGATAAATTAAAACACCATTACGGTGAAAATCGGCTAGTTATCAGTTAATTTAAATACCTGTGACAACTAATTTAAACAATTCAATGCAATTAAAAGGTAATTTTGTGTGTTTCTGTAAACTAAAATTATTTAAAAGTAACATTAATTAACAATATTAAAATAAAACACTATATTTTCATTTGCATTATCTTATTACTTAATTTAAATACTCGTGACAACCCATTAAAACCCTATTTTTCAACGAAATAGTGATTCGACTGAGTTCATACACCCTAAAATTAATTAAGGGTGGGTGGAACGCGTACTTAAAATGCTATCCCACGTCTCCCGTACGTAATTTTTAAGATAGAGACGTAATTTTTTTTTTTAATTTAAAACTATTAAAATGCCAAAGGGTACCTAGTTTTTATTTTTTTGAATTTTTTTTAATCAAGCGTGTACGCGCTGGTTAAAATCAAAATTTTCATTTTAAACTTCAAATTTTAAAAATGTAATTACTAGGCCCCCTTTATCATGTGACTTAGAACTCAAAACCAAAATTTCAATAAAAAATATTAATTTTTCAAGGCGTGCTTAGCTGGCGAAAATAACGCGTAAAATGGGATTTTAATTCCAGTGTTATCCGATAGATGTCAGTCATCAGGTTTTTTAAGGTATACTCGAACTTACTGTACACGTCAGAAGCAGGAGTAGGCGGAGCTACCTTCGCCCCTTTTCAGTCGGCTAGGTCTTTCCTATGTAAACCATAACTTAAATATTATTATATATGTCAATCAATATTATAGTTAAAAAAATCATATGACACATATGTATATTCATAATTTACAAATGAAGACAACAATTATTTTATTTATAGTGTTTAAAATGCTTTAATAAGTTTAGTGGTAAATATAGTTTGGATTGTAAAAGGTCACTATTAAACTATTCGTCCTACTACATACAATTAACAAGGCATATACAATTAAACAATATGTCAATCAATGAAATCAAAATATACATTCTGACACTAGTAAGTCTTTAACACATAAATTGAAATAGTTTTTATTAGTTTTTTACAATCAGTATTTGCGAATCATTTAATTGTTATGGAAAGCATAAATTAAAAAAGATTTAAATTACTTTTATTAATAAAATATGAATAACTTTTAAGTAAATCAAAATAAAAGTTTGTATAAATATAAAATATTTTGAATTTGGCTATTTCTTTCATTTTTTACGTAATTCCATTTATCATAGCAACCAAAGCTATAGCATAGTTCACTATGTTTTTTTAGTCTTATTAGAGATTGTCATAAATTAATATTACGTGTAATTAGTGTCTTAATTGTATATTTGGTGCAAAAAAATGATCAATAATGTAACTAGTAATGGGTTATATTAGGAACTCACGTTAGTGGAATACATAAAATAAAATTAATCAATGACATGCTCGCAAGTTTGCTATTTAGAAACGCAGCAGCGTTCCGCCCCGCCAAGTCAAGAAGAAAAGTAAAAATACCCCGCTTAGTCAAAAAACCACTTAAGCTGCCAGTGTATAATAGTATACTGTACGCAACAAAGTAGGGTTTTGTAGCGTAAAAACGGCTATAGGTACATAAATAATATAATAATATCTTTATAGGGCGTGCCTTGTAGATCAAAAATAAAAAAAAAATCATCCAAATCGGTTTGAAAATTATATTTTGCAAACCTCCCTTCCTACACTTTTTGTTGAGGCACCTACAGCCTAAACTACTGAACGGATTTTGACGTATGAGAACTTTTTAGATTCGTCTTGCTCGTGTGCATTCCTACCTAAAATCTTAAATTCGACATTCCTAAGCTGTACTTTTTAGATTTCTCTTTTGCTCGTGTGTATTCCTACCTCATTCAAATCTAAATTCGATGTTTTTACGATTAACGTAACGTAAAAACTAGCCTGCAGCCAAGAGTACTGAACACATTTTGATATGTGGTGACTTTTTGAATTTGTCTTACGCTTGATAAAATCTCAAATTTAACATTCCTGTGCTAAACACGGAGCTAGAAACTTAGCTAGCGATCGCTACTTTTATTTAAATTGACCCATCTGCACTCTTTACTAATAAATGGATTTTGGTGTTTGAGGACTTTTGAATTTTTTTATGCCTTTTTAACATTCTTATATCAATAAATCCCAAATTAATCAATCCTATGTTGTACGCGCCGCAGAAAACAAAGCTTGAGAGTGGTATATATATACATTGACACTCTTTACAGCTTTATTTACTACACATATTATGTTTACGTCTGTTTTTACATAAAACAGGAGTCGTACAAAAAGTCATTAAATCTTACCAAAGACCACTTATGTAGGAAATTCTCCCCTCCAAGTCTTTGGTCCAAAAAAGTAGGGAAATCAACTTTTCTGTCCCGCCAAGTCATGTCCGTATTAGGTGGAGACAGTCATAGGCGTTTCAAATTGAAGTTGCTAGGTTGGCAATAGTTAAGGGCCCTATTTACTTTGAGAGGCAATCATCAGCTTCTTCTCCTTCAATCATCCCCTTTAGAGTTAGTATAGGGTACAGTGCCTGATTATATTTATTCATTCATTTCTTTTGTGTACGCCTGGATCAATGCATGTTAGTAAAACTACTGCAATTATGACAACTGCTAAAATCTGTTATGATTAATCTCCATGAACACCTGAATTGTTTGATATTTCACTCGTTCACACAGCTGGTTTGCCGCCAAGGAGAAGAAGCGGGTGATTGCCTCTTAATTTAAACAGGGCCCTTAACTATTGTCAACCTAGCAGCTTTACTTTGAAACGCCTATGAGAGTCTCCACCCTATACAGACATGACTTGGTGCATGGGACAGAAAAGGTGATTTCCCTACTTTTTTGAACTAAAGACTAGGCGGGGAATATTTTACCATATAAATGGTTTTTGGTAAGATAAGTCTATACAAGAGCGTATAAAAAGAGACTCGCTTCGCAAGATAACTAGGCTCATATCAAGAGGCAACATATTAAAATCATTAAAAAGGGCTCTCTTCGCTCGCAAGAATGCAAAAGCTATATATAAAAAGAGGTTCTCTAAGCTCGCGAAACAGTTAAGTGTAAAATTAGGTACACTAAAAAAGGATCATTTCGCTCGCTAGTTTGCTATAAATATATTCGTGAGGGTATAAAACATGACTCGCTACGCTCACTAAGTTGCTATAAATATATTTGAAAGTATATAAAAAACGCTCACTGCGCATTCGCAAGATTGCTTCATTATAATATTAGATAAAAAAGGCTACTGTTCGCTTCACTCCCTTCATGATTCATGAGTAATATAGCAATAGTAGGCAGTCTACAACTTCACTAAAATATGTAGTATATTTATTGCAACCTAAACTAATGCATAGTTTAGTATATTCTTCAGTCTTACAATAGAATATCACGAATAAGCATTACGTATAGTGACAATACTTGCATTTAGGACTAGTGTAGTTTACAAATTTACGAAAAATAAATATATATTCATTCCAACCTGATATATAGATATTCATTGCAATTTGATACACCACATTTTGTTAAAAAAAATATTTATTTTTTGCGCGTGCGCGTATATGCAATTTGGAAAATGCTAAAATTAACTGTTGAAACTTTTTATCCGAAGAATTTCAATGGCCCGTATAGGGCTTTTATTGAGCATTTTTTCATATTTTTAGGGCTCCTCCTTATGGGTTAGTTGGAGGGAGGGGGGGACAATTTTTTTGTGGTTTTTGCATTTTGAAAAAGCGATGCATATTACACATTTTTAGTGTGTAAATATGTGTATTTTTACACTCTATTTGTGTGTAACCAGTATTTAAATGCATATTAGTGTTCTACCCATCGATACCTACAATAGGACACCCCACATGATTTTTAAAACAATACTTATTTTTTGCGAATGTGAGCATTCGCTTATACATCGACAAAGGCGCATGCCAGATTGTTGGCTCTATTTTTCCTGTTGTTGAATAAAATAGATGTATACCAAATTTCAACTTTCTAGCTATTGAGTTCCTGAGATGAGAAATCGGACAGACAGACGCTCGACAGAAAGTATAAGGGTTTCGAAGATTATCTTCGAAATCCTAACAACAAGCTTTATTTAAAAAAAAACATTTTACTAGAATAACTGTGTACATATACTAATAATAAGTGAACGAATTTTTAGTTCGTATCAATACAATAAGTACAGTATTATACGTGTAAGTAAGAAAATAGTCTCATCTCGAGACAAACGAGATAAGACTAATATGAATCGTGTAAGGCGGTGGCGTAGAGTGGGAGAAGGCTGCTCCACACACCCCCAACTAAGGAACGCCCCCTCTTTATACTACAGAGTAGTTTTCTCTTCTAGCGCATTCTAGTGGATAAAAGCGGAACCCAGGTCAGGTCCCCGACGCTGAGTTCCTTTTCCAATCCCACCCCACCTTAAATTAAAGCACTTTGATAAAAAATTTAAAGAAATAATCGTCACAAATAAGAAAAACCAAAAAACTCCCATAAGGACTTTAACAACGATCACCCTTTTGTTATCAATTTCTTATCAGCGACGGTGGCGCTGCTACTGACTTTGAATCGCGAATACGGTGCCCCTTGTTATGAACGTCCTATTTCGATCTATATCTAAAACGAGAACTGAGCACTTAAAAGTTAAGCAGCGTCGTTAATTTATTAATTATAGTTAAAACATTTAAAAAAAACCAAACAACAAATAAATGAAAACATTAACAACAAAAATATAATAAAAAACCCTGAAAATAACAAACAAAAATACATAAAAAATACGCTTAACATAAAATAAAATGTGGGGTATCATCGATTATTCTTATGAAAACATAGTTATAACATTTTAAAAACATAAAATAAAATATGAAAATAGTTATAAACCATTTTACAACAAATAAATAAAAACACAAACAACAAAAAAACATTTAAAAAAATAATAAAATATGTTCATAAACGTAAAAGAAAAGGCATATATCGATTATTCCTACGTCATATCTCTAAACTAAAAATATATCGAAATATAGTATTGATAAGAGGGTGCACTGTATACCGAAGATTTACCTATTTGTGCAATTTACTGGAATTTATAATGTATGAAGGGATCAATAGATTATACATTGTTCTATTATCTTTTGTGTAGAACTAAGAGGTTAGAAAGACTTTAGCTCTACAAATACTTTATAAAATGCAATATATTTCGACTGTTACGTCATCTTCAGACAATATCACAAACAAAGATAAAAATCACATAATAACTAAATACTAAAATATGAATTAAAAACTAAAATATAAGTCCTAAAATTGCACACAACTAGGAGAAGACCACTTGTAGAGTTATAAGTCTTCAAGTAGTCTAAAGTAATTTTAGGGATATTTAATTGGTTTAAAGCAATACAAAATGAGTCAAGTTTTACAGGTCTGGACTCTTGGAATATAACAAATTATAAACAATATATTTACCGAACAGAGTGTAAACAACTCCAAACAGTATGTACATGATAGCTATGCAAACGCTGATGGCATCCTTAGGTTGGCTCTCAGGCAGTAAGCAAACCCCGAGAAGAGAACTTGTGCTGATCACTGTTATGTTATCTTCCATCTTGAAATATACGCTCGCTTCACCGATACTTCACCAAGTCTTCATTGCTCTTCTACTCCCCCTAATGTTCTAACGAGACTCGTCTGAAGAGAATTTGATTTGAATTTCATCCCCAATCTGATTCAACTGTGAAAATTCAATAACATACAATTTTTACTTTTCTTTTACTATGAGTGACATTAGCGCCATATTATAAGGATTCAAATAGTCTAGTCTAGTAGTTATGACATTTGAAACTGAATGCAAACAATGTCTGCATTTTGTCTCAAATGTCATAACTACTAGACTCAAAAAGAAAAAATAATTTCTTCTCACCGGTAATTTTTTACTCTATTTCTTTTTAAGATTTTGATTGACCATTTTTTATTTTATTTTTTACTTCTTGTTTCTTAATTGTATTTATTGTGTACTTATTGTATTTTGTTTATTTGATCGTCCTCTTGTTTGTAGGTACTGAGGATGACCTTTATTTGGTTGAAAGCCGGATTTACTATCATTATATGCTTTAAACTATTTTAGTAGATAGACCTTTATTTGAATCCTTTTCTTTTACTAAAATTTTCTAATCGAAGAATCAGCTACCGTCGATACATGATGTTGGATATAAATATCCCTGGACCGGTTTCGGCATAACGCTATTATCAGCAGGCGGGGAAACACTCAAGCTCTCAACTAATAAAGTTATATCAGTGAATATCTTCTAGCCTCAATGACAGTAGCTGATTCTTCAATTGCTTCTTCAACTAGCAGTAAATACAAATTTTTAATTTGAATAAACTTTACTTTTACCGTAGGTATATACTTAGGAGAAAAAGAATTTGATACCCAGATGTTACCGGAAACATAGAGATATATACTAGAGGGAGCATATCCTATCGCAATACATTAAGACGCCTGAAACACCATTTTGGAGCTCTGTGTAACCTCAATGAAACCTCCTTAAAGAGTGAAGGAGTTCCCGCCCATTGATTGTGTTTTAAATTGTATTTTTAACGATCTGCTATAAAAGTTATTGTAATTTTGTACTGATTATTTGATTATATTTTTAGCGAAGGTTGTCAGGTTATTTTTTTCGAAGTTTCAAAATTTAACCTATAGGACCCCTCTAGTAATAATATCTCTATGACTGGAAATATATGTTTCAGTTGTTTTGTAGGCCTCCTGAGTGGTTTTCACAAAGTTGTCTGTCTGTATGTGTGTCCATTATCATCGCATCTCTGATAGAGAGTTGAAACTCAGTACGAAATTAAATTTTTAGTAGTAGTTGTCCTATCTGGAAAATATTTTTTGAAGATGCCATGAATCTGCAATGATGACTCAGCAAAAATCTAGAAAATTCACAAAGCGCAGGAAATTTCTAGATCAGTATATAACTGTCTCTACGCCGACCCCTCATTCTTACATAAATTTAGTGTGAATTAAAGTGATGTAGAAATTCATACAGTAGGAGTGGGGGCGCGGGACACAGTGGTCTAACTCCCTGGTTTCAGGTGGTTCCGAAAAAAACCGGGATTAGTTGCATCAACTACCGCACCGAGCACTAGTTTTCACCTTGTGCGCTTATCACTATTGTTATCAGTTTTAAATCGATACTTCTATTTATGTTTATAAAAAATGTAAACAAGACAATTTTTATCTAATTCATTAACTTTTTTTCTTTTTTAGTTGTTTATAAGATATTTGGTTTAGAAAATAGGTTAACGTGTGTTACGAAAGTTGTGTTATAATGAGACAACGAAGACGTAAATTAAATTTATAATTTCCTGGTTTGATGTTTTTTACAAACATTTTGATGTTTTGTTTACAAACATTTGATGTTTTGTTTACAAACATTTTGATGTTTGTCTATAAATCATGGTTATCACGATATCAGGTCTACTTAAAATTAACACAGCGTTTATATTTTTATAACATTTTATGAAAATTATACCTTTAAAATAATTAATACAATTTTTAACATTGTTAAAGACCCTTTTAAATAATTTTAATCTTAGAATTGAAGAAATAATTATTTTATATATGGGGTACAAGGTGAACCGACCTGCCACTAGTGGAGAAAGGGTGAACTTAGGGCAGGTCCATCTAAAGCAGCTTATTTCGGGGGAGTTAGACCACTGTGCTCCCCCCCCCCCCCCGCCCCGAACCCTACTGTATGAATTTCTCCATCACTTTAGTGTGAATCAATGAGTGCCCAGAGATCTTCTGCAATCCAAGCATAGGAAACAAAGATACATACCATACTCGATGGATTACATTCAGCCGCAGGATTTGGCAAAGAGTTCAACCCGCTGGCAGTTGTTGAGTGAACGGGATTGAACACGGGGTTCAAATCTGAAACTAATATTTAACTCCAACTGAGTAAACAGTTGGAGTTGAACCCCCTGCCAAATCCGATTGGATACAACATAAAAATCATTTCAGATCTTCTCAATGAACATCCATATAATACTTAAAGTAATAGAAAATATTAATAATAATTTACCACTTTAAAACGAAGATAACCCAAAGCCAAAATAACTTTCATAAACATAAATTAGCACCAACAGTATCAGATTCACAAAAATAATTTACCACAGCACAAATATAGCTAGAGAGGCGACTTACAGGTAGTTATCAACGCCAATATAAGTCAGTTCTATTTATAACAATGTACATTTTACTTTATAAGCTTTAAATTTAAAATTAAATATGATAACAAAAATTGATAAGGAGAAATTTAGATTATCAAAAAATCGATACTCAAAATTTTCTTGAAGCATAAAATATCACACTAAAGTTTGAAGCCAAGCGAATTAAAAATTTTTAAAAGTAGTTAAATTCCGTATTGTATATAACTTAATTTATACTGTTTATAAAAATAAACAAATTATTTAGAGTATTCTTATTTAAAATGGACTACTATAAACGCAGAATTCGATTTCAAAATTTAGGAATGTTGAAAGATAAAAACAAGACTTTTACAATTTATAACTTTAAACTAAGATTAAAAATCACAGAAAAATTTGTAAAATTAAAATAAAAACTAGAAATAGGAGTTTTAAATCAGAAAAATAAATTATTTTTTAAACACAACATGGACAACCATCTTTTATATGCACAACTTTAATTTTTCAATTTACCATTCATCAAAAGTGCATTATAAAGCCGCTTTAATAATGTGGAATTTAAGCTCGTTATTTTTATTATTTTTTGCCTCCAGTATTAGTAAATTTTATTAAAATGTAAATAATATAAAAAATATTTTCTAGGGAACAAAAATAAATAATTATATACATGATATTATAGGATAAAAATAGCTACATTTTTCATTCAAATCCTAGCCGCTGCATTAATGCTTTTTACGAAAAGTAAAACACATTTATTTTTACAAAAACGTAAGATCTTAAAATAAAAGTTAAGCCATTTAAGTTCTTATTAAACAATTAACAATATTTGAAATAATTACTAATTATTTATTTAATTAATTAAAATAATCATTATATTAATACATTTTAATATTAAAATAACCAAGTTGTTAGGTTGATAATTAAGATGGCTGTGGCTGAAGAAAATTGCTGAGAAATTGAAGTTGGTCTCTCTCTCTTTCTTTCTCCGTCCACCATGATGCTTTTAAACTGGTGAGTCAAATTACTTTTTACGTTAAAATATTAAGTTAAATTTTGTTGAAATAATTCGCATATTGCT
Source organism: Microvelia longipes (assembly GCA_018340805.1). Lineage (NCBI taxonomy): Eukaryota > Metazoa > Arthropoda > Insecta > Hemiptera > Veliidae > Microvelia > Microvelia longipes. Next base: position 273,572 of record JACMZG010001918.1, read on the forward strand.
TAAAAGTAAGCTTAGGGTTATGAAAAGGTATTTGTAGCAAGGTTTTAGTGAATTATGCGTGTTTTTGAGAGATCACGACTATTTAAATTGGGTCCGTGTGGTTAGGAAGAGACGCTTTTATATAGTTCAGGGATATATCATTTGATACTACCGAGTTTTGTAAAACATGAATAGTTGACACAATATAATTGTGCGAGAGACACCTAGGAAATGTAACAAGCAAAATGCAATGCTACATCTGGGAACTGTCGGCTCACTGATGAGTTAGACGAAACGAAACAGAGTGGGACATGACATTATGTCGAGTCATCAATTACCCCGTCTACACGAGGTGATGAACACTGGGTTGAACACCTATAATTATTTTATGGGTTTATTTAAATGTAGCCTGTTCTTAAACTTCATTATATTTTCATTACTACATTAGTATTTGCAGAAATTTATAAGTCGCATTTTAGCAAAGTAGAATAAATAAAACCAAGTAAATAAACCAAAAATGTTTATACTAAAGTGATGTAGAAATTCATACAGTAGGGGTGGGGGCGCGGGACACAGTGGTCTAACTCCCCCGGTTTTAGCTGCTTTAGATGGACCTGCCCTAAGTTCACCCTTTCTCCGCTAGTGGCGGGTCAGTTGACCTTGTACCCTATATATGAAATAATTATTTCTTCAATTCTAAGGTTAAAATTATTTAAAAGGGTCTTTAACAATGTTAAAAATTGTATTAATTATTTTAAAGGTATAATTTTCATAAAATGTTATAAAAATATAAACGCTGTGTTAATTTTAAGTAGACCTGATATCGTGATTCGCGATTCAAAGAGATAGTTGTAAGGTTGGCAATATCAATGGCGGGAAAACGAAAGGGTGATCGAATTTTTTTTACCATAGGATTTGCATGGGAGCCGTTGAAAATTCTTCTTTTATTCCTATATTGTTCGTTAATTTGTGATAAATGAGACAAAAATTAATAGAACGACCATCGGTGCTAAAAAAATGGCCAATATTTCATAGATAAATACTTCGATTATTCCAGGATTTTAAATATAGAATCAGGCTCTTATCACTACAGACTTGGATTTGTCCGATTTAACCCAGAAATAATAAAACCTAAACCGATGATTTAAAGAAACATTTTACAAAAACGTGAATTTATTGAGTTATTTGTTATTTTAGTGTGTAAATAAAATTGATTAATAAATTAAAACACCAGTACGGTGAAAATCGGCTTGTTATCAGTTAATTTTAATACCTGTAACAACTAATTTAAACAATTCAATGCAATTAAAAGGTAATTTTATGAGTTTGTGTAAACTAAAATTATTTAAAAGTAACATCAATTAACAATAAATAAAATAAAACACTATATTATGATCTTCATCTTCTTATCACTCAAATTAAATACTCGTGACAACCCATTAAAACGCTATTTTTCAATGAAATTGTGATTCTACTGAGTTCATACGCCCTAAAATTAGTTAAATTAAAGCACATTGAGAAAAAATTTAAAGAAATAATCATCACAAATAAGAAAAACCAGAAAATCCCCATAAGGACTTTAACAACAATCACCCTTTCGTTATCAATTTCTTATCAGCGACGGTGGCGCTGCTACGGACTTTGAATCGCGAATAACCATGATTTGTAGACAAACATCAAAAACGTTTGTAAACAAACATCAAACCGGGAAATTATAAATTTAATTTACGTCTTTGTTGTCTCATTATAACACACCTTTCGTAACACACGTTATCCTATTTTCTAAAAAAATTATCTTATAAACTACTAAAAAAAGAAAAAAGTCAATGAATAAAATAAAAATTGACTTGTTTACATTTTTATAAACATAAATAGAAGTATCGATTTAAAACTGATAACAATAGTGATAAGCGAACAAGGTGAAAACTAGCGCTCGGTGCGGTAGTTGATGCAACTAATTCCTGTTTTTCTCGGAACCACCTAAAACCAGGGAGTTAGACCACTGTGTCCCCCCGCCCCGACCCAAACTGTATGAATTTCTACATCACTTTAGTTTATACAAATACAAAATTGAAAGTAAGGGCTCAATTTTACGGAGCGATTTTAGTCGCTAGCGACCAGCGACTAAAATCACCAACGTCTAGGTTAAATTTTGACAGACCCAGCGTTTCAGATAGTCGCCCCCGTGCAGTTAACCCAACGTTAATTACACGGGAGTGACTAAAGTCGCTACCTCAATATCATGGTTAGTGACTAAATCCTTGACGGAATAATAGACTAGCGCATTCTAGTTGAAACATTACGAACAGTCTTTTACAACAAAATCAAATGATTTTTTAATTGAAAACTGACAGAAGGATACAAAAAACAGCTGGTAATTTTTAATGTTGCATCATTCGACATTCGTCATTATTTACCTTGTCTATACGATGTGTTGATCACTGTGTTGAATACCAGGTTGATTCCTCGACACCAATTATACTACGTGTTGACGAGGGTTCAACATGGTGTTAAACACCGATATCGACACTATTAATTTGTTGGTCGAATCTCAATAATGTGTCGTGTAAACACTTATCGGGGTTGAACCCGGTGCCCAAAGTCAGGTTATTTTAATAATTGTTAATGCTATCAATATTTGTGGTTAATTAATAATCATGTGACTTATTATTATGAAGTTATAAACCTAGTCCTGTGATAATTAATCAAAATATTGATTTAGCAGCATTATGCTGACTGCTGTCGAAACTTTATTGGTAAAATAAATTTAATTTATAGCTCAAATTAAAGTCGCGGTTCGCTTTAATAAACACTGCTTATGATATTGGTTCTTTGTTAGTGTAATTTCTTTTTGGGTCATTCCATCACCAGCCAGGCAGAGGGCTGTCAGTTGACCGACTCCGATTTTCCTGAAATTTTAATATGTTGTACCCCCCATAGGTAGGAAATGTTTCTCCAAGTAATTTTATTTTAAATTGAGAATTGTGACTTTGACGGTGGTTCAAAAAATTTCAAAATTCCAAGCTAATTCGGTAAAAGATCCATATACATTTTATGGCTTGAAATATTTGTGATATTTAAATTAAAAAGCAGGTGATTTGGGTCTCATTGTATAAAGGTAAAGAGTTCCTTTACAAATAAAATGCTGCAACAATATTGTACCATATTCCTGGAGAGCACTGTTCTGATGCAAAATAACCTAAAATTTTAAATTCAAAAAATTAGCTATATAAATAAACGGTAAACGTCTTAACTACTGTTCTTGTTAAAGTCTATCCCAAAGAGTTAATGCTAAATTTTTTTCGATTTTTTTCTGATGCATTGTATAGCTAAGAGCGAGTTGAGAAAGCTCAGTTTTACCGAAAAATTCCTATTTTCGACCTCTATTTACTCCAAAACTCCACCCTCAATCTTCATGAAATTCGGCTGATTTTTCAGTCCGTACCGTCTAGTTTTAAGAACATAAAAATATTTTTAAACATATTTGTGTGAAAGTCAAAAATAACACTCTTATGAGCCGAAATTACACCGTAATTTTGGCAAACTCTGAAATTTATTTGTTTAGATCTTATACAAAGAGCGAAGCGAGTCCGAAGTGAAGAGGAGAAGTACCATGGTATATCGTAACCGACTTTTTTACTACTATAACTTTCTGTTATAACTAATCAATTTTATTTTTATCCAAGGTACTAAAGATGAAAAATCCTACAGGTAGATCTGACCGTTTTACTGTCAGCAGCTGACATTATAATGATGGCGTCGATGAAACGAATTTGGACCTTGCTTTGATTGAATCGAGAAAATGTCTGCTGTCTGCAAGATGATACTTGTGCCTGGCTTAATATGAGGTAATTGTAGTTTGTTTACATGTTGTCTTTCTTTACATTGTTATAGACTAAGAGCACAGGGGTGTTTTGTTAATAAAAAGTGTAATGGCTGGAACCGGTCTCAATTTTTCGTAAATACCTTCTGAACAAGGATCTGCAATTCTGCCGACTCGTATCGGATGGGTGTCCAGGCAGAACGCACTTTAGAGGTCAAAGGTTCTGCCTGGGACACCCATCCGATACGAGTCGGCAGAATTGCAGATCCTTGATCAGGAAGGTATTTACGAAAAATTGAGACCGGTTCCAGCCATTACACTGTTTGTTAACTTGGGTGGTAAATTTGACCTGTAAAGTGCGTTCTGCCTGGGACGCCCATCCGATACGAGTCGGCAAAATTGCAGATCCTTGTTCAGGAAAGTATTTACGAAAAATTAAACCCGTTTCCAGCCATTACACTTTTTATTAACAAACACCCCTGGGCTCTTGGTCTATTACTTCGTGTTATGTTGACAGTGGATACCATTATTTCCTCCAAAGAGATATATACTAGAGTGGGCATAGCCTGTCTCAATACATTAAGAGGTCTGAAACATCTTTTTGGGTCTCTGAGGGGCTCTGTGTAACCTCATTATAACCTCCTTCAAGAGTGGGTTAAGGTTATAATGAATCAATTTTTTCGGCTTCCCGCACATTAATTGTGTTTTGATTTGTATTTTAACTCCTACTATACAAGTTATTGTAATTTTGTACTCATTATTTCATTATATTTTTAGCGAAGGTTGTCAGGTTACTTTTTCCATGTTTCAAAATTTAACCTCTAGGGCCCCTCTAGTAATAATATCTCTATGATTTCCTCTAGTTAGCTCAGTTTAGCGCATTTCCTTTGAAAAATTCAGAAAACTTAATTAACAATTAGTGCTCTATAATTGAGTAACTACTCAAGTTACAAACCATAAACCGGAAACTTATGCAACAAATGGATTGTTAAGCAGCAGTGCCAGAATTATTTTGTAGTTATAAACTCATATAATGTCCATAAAACAATAACAAATGACCGTCCTTACCAGAATTCGAACCTAGGAACCCTGACTTTAAATACTTTGAATATTCGTAACGATTCTGGACCACTTTGATTGAACTCACTGGCCAAAAAATCATCGAAAACGACTCAGCCGTATTTTAGGTTCTCCGGTAATTGACCACGGTTTTTCAACTTTTTCGTCACTTTAAGTGGTCGTATTCGATTTAGCGCCCCAAAAAACATTGAAAACGATAACCCCTAAAATAATACTACTGATTTTTTGCAAATTTTGCTGCCTCAGCAAACAGGGTAAGTGACATCTCAAAAACCTGATTCTTAATGGAATTCACATACATACATACATATATATATATATATATTAAATATATATATATATATATATATATATATATATATATATATATATATATATGTGTGTGTATGGCTAGAAGACCTAGCAAGGAGACCATGTCATTAAACCCTTCGCTAATGGGATGGGCGCCATGGCGGAAGTCGAACCTCAGACATCTCATGACACTTATCCGTTTCAAAGGTCACTTATCACTAAAAAAAATACGCTTTGCGAAATTTTATATATAAATTTTATATATATATTATATGTATATATATATATATATATATATATATATATATATATAATATATATATATATATATATATATATATTTATTGTTGTTAGTATTTGTCTCCATTATAATTGATAATATTAAATTTATGACACAGAATGGGACGTAATAAATTTTCTTAATTTTGCATTATACTATATTTCGCCTTCCTTAGCAATACAAGGCATATTCATGTTAAATAAACCTAAAAAGAAAAGAATTAATTACAATCAAAGCATAGATGTTAAAAAATTACTAATATGTCATGCTCAAGAGAAGTTAAAAATAAAGCTACTTACATACACCGTTCTTTTCTTTTTAGGTTTATTTAACATGAATATGCCTTGTATTGCTAAGGAAGGCGAAATATAGTTATAATGCAAAATTAAGAAAAATTTATTACGTCCCATTCTGTGTCATAAATTTAATATTATATATATATATATATATAATATATATATATAATATATATATATATATATATATATAGCGAATAATAGCACATGTTAAGATGTCCACATCTCACTTAAAATTCCTAGAGACCCTGACCAGGATCGAACCCGGACTGTCCGGGTGGCAAGCACAAGTCCTAATGTTATGGATCGTGTAAGCCTTAATTCAGTTGGTATAATAAATTTTAAAACAAAGTATACATTTTTACACATTTTATTATAATTATTACAAGTACAACTATCTTTAACAATATTTAACAATATAGTGCTTAGAGTATTATAAACTTTATTAAAAATAATTTTAAACATTATAGAGTAGTTTATACAAGTATAAAGTAAAGTAGTTTGAAAGAATCAGATATGTTAAAGGTTATGATACAGGCTAAGGTTCAGTGGGTGGTTATGTTTGAGATAATTCAGGTTATGCATTCGTGTAGGTGGTTATGTTTAAGATGGTACAGGTTATAAATATAGGTAGGTGGTTATGTTCGAGATAATTCAGGTTATGTATCTGCGTAGAGGTGGTTATATACAAGATGGTATAGGTTATGATTGTGTAGACGGTTATGTTTGAGATAATTCAGGTTATGCATTCGTGTAGGTGGTTATGTTTAAGATGGTACAGGTTATAAATATAGGTAGGTGGTTATGTTCGAGATAATTCAGGTTATGCATCTGCGTAGAGGCGGTTATATTCAAGATGGTATAGACTTTGAATTTGTGTAGACGGTTATGTTAGAGATGATTCATTTACATAACTTCAAACTAACTTCAGCCCATTGGGTTTCGCTTCTACACATGTAGAAGCGAAGCAAATCCAATGGGTGCCCTTAAACCCCTTAATAGAGATACATACTAGAGGGGGCATAGCCTATCTAAATACATTAAGAAGCCTGAAACATCTTTTTGGGGCTCTCTGGGGATCTGTGTAACTTCATTGAAACCTCCTTTAAGAATGAGTTAAGGTTATAATAAATAAATTTATTTCGGTTTCCCACACATTATTTTTTTATTTGTATTTTTAACGTTTTTGTACTGATTATTTGATTATATTTATAATCGGAGGTGGTCAGGTTACTTTTTCGATGTTTCAAAATTTAACCTATAGGGCCTCTCTAGTAATAATAGCTCTATGCCTTAAACCAGATTTTTTAAGTTTAAATCCTTTTTATTAAGAGAGTGTCGTGTCTGCACAACTTAAGTTACTCTTCTGTTGCGCTATAGCGCATTTCACTAACCACAAACCAGTCCTCATCCACAAGTTTAGTGTAAGCTACGGTGGCAACAGCTTTGATAAGTTAAACAGTGTGTCATACCTCTTTTTATAATCCCCTCCTCGTGTTTCCTTGACTTACACTTAATATAGACTAAAGCTATGCCTACATACACAAGTTAAGTCCATGTTAAGTGTAAGTTAAAGTTAAGGCATCATATCTGATAAGTTCAACAGGTGGCTTGCCTTGTAATTTGTCTAAGAATTTACTGGTTGGTTGGACTTAGATAGGCCTATGATTGGTAAAAAGGGAGGAGGAGAGAAAAGAAGCCTGGCGTACGCGTGGCTTGTACCGTAGTATGTTGGAAGGTTTCAATATTGTTGTAACCACAGATCTATCGCAACTGAGAGGTGAGTGGAATTTGTGAAGTCCTTAAGTCCCCGCCGATTTTGTAAAGGAGAAGTTAGGGGAGAGCTCGGCAAATTAAGCCATGAGAGATGAAGCCTTTGAAATCCACAACTGAATTAAAAGACTGGCGTAATTCCTCCTAACGGAGGAACCTGAGCTCGAGGTTAATAAAAAGACGAGACGAGAGTGTCTTCATAACTCCCACATCATAGTTGCTTTGACTGACACACAACGTACACTAACTACTGAGTAAAGCAACGTGGAAGTGGACGTAGCTTTGCGCAGTTTCGGAATTTTAGAGCAAAGAAAACAAATTTTTCCTTCTTAGTTAAACATACGATGACGAAGATTAATTTAGTTTAGAAGCAATATTTAGATCTTGATGTTGAAAACTCCAGTCCGGGAGTGAAGGTAAGAGTGGGTGCCGTCGAAGCTGCCGGAACGGGTACAACATCATCCGATTTCAAATTTAAAAATCCTGAAATAAACCAAATGAAACGGATACATTAATTAATTATATGTTAATTAATAACTTTGACAAAAGGATAGACAGGTCATCATGCCTAACCTGTTTGACAAAAGGATAGACAGGTCATCATGGCTGACCAGTTGATGACCATCAGGAGGAAGGCATTGAATTGCCGTTAAGAAGCTGCAAGGCTTGTCGTGACCTCTTCTTGGGCCCATATTATCATAATGACTGTCTGGGATAGTAAACAGACGAAGGTGGAAGCAGAGATAGGGGGACTCCCTTTTTAACTATCTCCGCATCCTCTTGCATTTCTAAACATAACAGGTTTTATAGAGAAAAACAGAAAGATGTCACTCCACTTAGTATATATTTATGGACAGAGCCTACTTTCAAACTTAACAGTTCATCATCAGTGCCGGTAAAGCGAAGTAAAGAAGCTACGAGACAGATGAAATAGATTTGTCCAGAGGTTGATGTCTGAATAAGACACCAACCTTTGGAGAAATCTATTTCGTCTGTCTCGTAGCTTCTTTACTTCGTTTTCACTGGCACTGATGATGAACTGTTAAGTTTGAAAGTCGGCTCTGTCAATAAATATATACTTAGTGGAGTGATATCTTCCTTTTTCCCTATTTGGATACTCCACAACTCCGAACTATCGGTTTATCATCACTTCACATGAAAACAGTGGTATTTTTGTTCGAGGTGACTTAAGTCGCTTTCCTTGAATGTATGACAGACAACATAGTGAGTGATTTGAATCATAAAACATATCATCTCTCAATCTTACAACTTATTCAGGTCTTAAAACTGTTCATTTCGATTTTATTAATGATTTCGGTCTTAAAAACTAAAGATTCAGGTCTCCAGATTTGGATTATAAAACCGATGATTTAGCTTTTATAATTGATTAAATTACTAAATACATACCATCTGTTTGAGTTGTCCAGTATGGTGCATACTTATAACTATCAGGTCTTAGTATTGAATTATCAGGTCTTATAACTGATTCAGGTCTTATAACTGATGATTCAGGTCGAAGTAACTGATTCTGTTGAACTTGTTGGTAACTTATAGAATTTCCACTACTGCAGGAACCTGTGACAGAAAAATAGTTTCATTATCTACAAAAATAAGTTTAGAAGAGAGAAGTAGTAATAGTAATAGAGTGGGGAGGCAAAGCCAAGTAAATAGGCAACGTAGTTGGGCCCTTTTTGCTAGCTCCAATTCTTTAGTCTACACCACCTCTACCAAGAGTCTCTTGGAAAATTGATATATTGAAGGATTTCTATCCAACTAGAAGAAGAAAGGTCCTCTTGATACAAGATCCCGACTCTAATACGGATAGAAGTCGCAGACCCTCATGTATATGCAGAGGCGTAACTATATCATTGGGGGCCCCCGCAAAGATTTTTCAGGGGCCCCACTATATATATATATATATATGTATATATATTATATATATATACTCAAGATACGCAAGTGAAAGCCCACTTCCAAGCCCTATAACCTCTACGCGCCGCAACCTATATATACATATACATACATATATATATATATATATATATATTATATATATATATATATATATATATATATATATATATATATATATATATATATATATATATATATAGTTTTTTATACTTGAAGTATAAAAAGATCAGGAAAGGGCCGCCTCGGACCACTGAACTTTTCCTCATTACATCAGATTCGCTGTGCTCATTCTCCCTACTTCGAACTCGCTTCATTCGTCCTTAGAAGTTACAAGTCATTAATTTTATACTTGCAACACCTCACAGGGCCCCGCGACTTTATGATGATAAGATAGGCTATACTAAGATTAAACGGGGCCCTATTTTTAAGTAAAAAGATAGTATAAAACTTAAACAAGGGGCCCCGTAATTTGATATCTTAAGAACTTTGATATCTTAGTATAATCTTAAGAAAGACTATACTAAGATTAAACGGACCCTATTTTTAGGTAAAGAGATTGTATAAAACTTAAACAAGGGGCCCCGCGATTGGATTCTCTTAAGAATGACTATACTAAGATTACACCCAGGGCCCCATTTTTAGGTGAAGAGATTGTACACAAATCTTTTAAGGGGCTCCGTGACATAATGATGTTAAGACAGACTATACTAATCTTTGCTATGTCCCAGTAGAACCAATTTATTAATAAGTTGACTTTTTTGTACTTTATCTTTTTGGGGGCCCCTAACCGTTACGCCACATAGTTACGCCACTGTGTATATGCTAAGAGGAATAAATATAATTTTATTTACAAGAAGGAAAAGAGACACATGACAATGTATAGAAGGAAATATTTAAATATTGGAGGATTTCGATCCAACTAAGAGAAGAAAGGTCCTCTTTATACAAGCGGCAGTAACTACCAGGCAAGTAGGCCACGTTGTTGGGCCTTTTTTGCCAGCTCCCTAAGATAGTGTTCTACTCCTTTTAATTTCAAATGAAGGTTTAATTTAATCTAATCTAGACAGAAGAGCCGTGAATTTCTATGGTTCCTCTCATGCTTTTTCAAGCAATCATACATATTATCACTGACTCTTATAGTCTAGTGAAAACTGGGAAACTGGGAGCAACACGTGCTCTCACTGTTAAACTAAACCTCCACACACTTTAAACTACAAGGCAGAAACAGTATAGTATTATAATGAATCTACAATGAGGGTCCTAAATTTTGCCTATACCCAGTTTCATTCAGGGTAAAGGATCTTTAAAGAGTACCTGACAACGCACAGGCTCGAGAACACCGGCTTTACGTCCCTTCTGAAGGACGTGGTACGCAGAATTTTTATCCCTTTCATAAAAATTCTAGAGGCCCGTGCTGGGATTGAACCCATGACTGAAGTCCATTCATTCTGTGTATTGGCCGCGTACCTTAACCACTACACCTCGGGTGACTTACTTAAAAAAAAACAAAAAAACAACGAAATAAACAATTAACATTACCTAGTGATGAAAATTGGTTGAAGGAGGTCACACTGTTAAATCCCATTGGTTGAATGGTTGATAGCTGGAAAAAAGAATAATAAATGTGATTTGGTAATAGTAATAAGATAGGTGATATATCACCGTGCAAGTATGCCACTATGAAGTATGTAGGGCCTAGTGATGTGATAAACCACGTATTAATAAATATCAATAATTATAGTAAGTGGCAAAAGGCAAAGGTGGCAAAAAGATCACACTAGGGACATCTTATGGTATCTACCTCAAGATCAGTTATCTAACTGACAGTTAGATAACTAACTGACAGTAATAAATAACAGACTCTATCTACTGCCCAGGCAGTTATCTAACTGCCTGGGCTTTCGTGGATATTGCAGATGGTGAATCCAATTGTGGATATGCTTGGAGAAGCATATGATAATTCCACTTCGGGAGAAATCTTAGGGATTCAGGACATCATGGAAAAACACAATGCTCTACAAAACTGGAACTGGTATATGATAAATCCTTAGTTTTACTTCCACTGTAGGAGACATCTTCAGGGATGTAGGACATCATGGACGAAAACACAATGCTCTACAAAACTGGAACTGGTATATGATGAATCCTTTTTCACTTCCACTGTGGGAGACATCTTCAGAGATGTAGGACGTCATAGATAAAAACACAATGCTCTGCAAAACTGGAACTGGTATATGATGAGTCCATAGTTAAACTTTCACTCTTGGAGGCGTCTTTAGGGATGTAGGACAACATGGACGAAAACACAGTGCTTTACAAAACTGGAAATGGTATATAATGAATCCTTAGTTTCACTTCTACTGTGGGAGACATCTTCAGGGATGTAGGACGTCATAGATGAAAACACTATCTGGACTGGACTTAGTCGTTGAATGACTGTGAAAACTCACCACTCAAGTGAAATGTCAGATTCATCAGCCACACTGACGCGGTCACCACCGGAAGACCTAAATTTTCACCGAGGTAGAGAAAAGTTTTCTCTACCTCTAACCAAGAAAATAAAAGCAATTCCTGATGACTCAAAGAGTACGTTTTTTGGCTTCATATTTTTTTTTGATTTTTCCGCGTTTGCAATTTGCTTGTAGCAAAAAGGGATTCGTCCTATGCCCTATGAGTCAAAGTGTAGTTGTTTTGTATTTAATCCATGAAGGTCTTAAGTCTTCCTAATCCACATAAGATCTTACACGAAATATTCGATGGCTCTACCCCTCTCCTCTAAATTATTAATTAAAATTGCCACTGAGTAATAGCTAAGAACTCAAGGATTACCTGGTTAAAAGAAGCATATGCTGGTGTGGTGGGAATGTGAGTTGAAAGCTGGTGCGGTGAGAGACTCTGCTGAGTCCGCGATGTGCTGCAATTACTTTGACTCGACCAAGAACTGTAACAGTGTTATTATTGCTCACCAATTTTGCTTTTTTAATTTTTACACCGCGATAATTTAAGTACCACAAGAACCAATAGCATTGGTCAATCTGACGTGGTTATAAGAGGTGAAGTAAGAACTTAACTTGCGTAAATGTTTAGATAGAAGAATCTGACGCGGTTATAAGAGGTGAAGTAAGAACCTAACTTGCGTTAAGTTTTGTACTTAGTTGGTAAGGATTGATGACGAACTGTCAAGTTTGAAAGTTAATTTTGTAAATAAATTAACATTAAATAGAGCAAGGATCTTGAATAATGGGCATGACTGACTAAGTCGATTTGCCGTGTAACAAAGTGACCCCATTAACAACAAAGAAATAGAGGAGAATCCATCACAAAACACATATTAAATATAAACTGCACATGTTTGGTAAAAACTATCCATGCTTGGTATGAACTGCGCATGCTTACAAACATTGAGAAGGTTTTTATTTTAATTATTTAACAAACATCAATGGTAACTAAAATCACAACTAACAAGCACAGAAGAAAGTTGAGGGAAAACTCGACTTATCATTCTTACATAACTTTTGTTTCGCGCCCTTTTTGCTATAACCATTGGAAGGTAAGTTTGCTCCTATTACTCTATCTCATACAACGTCCATTGGGTCAAAAATGTTTCCTAACTCGTCATCCTCTTTATTCAAGATCCTTGAAATGGAGAGTCATCTTCATTTATATCTTTTTTTTAGAACTCAACGGCTCATTTTACTTGGTGGTGGGAAACTTACCTGGTGTAAGGTGGAGCAGGATATGTATGAAATAAGCCTCTAGTGAGATAGGAATTGTCCTGTAACAATTTAGCAGACCTGTATGGTCTCTTCATTCTGCGACGTCTCCTGTAGTTGCCAGCTTCGAACATATCGGCATGGCTCGGATCTGTAAACGAATTATATTTATAAGCCATCGTTTTACGGAAAAATAGAGATATTGTAACTGAGAGAACGGTGAGAGTAGGTAATAAAAGCCTTACAAAATTTAACAGTAAAGAAATTTCTGACTTGGCAAGAACGCTAAATAACGAAATTAAAAATAGAATAAATAAATAGGTAATACCTATATACAAAAAAAAACCTTCAATATTATTTAAAACGGTAGCACTAGAGGAGTTCATCGTATAATGATAAATAAGGAGTCACTCCACTTAATTACTTTATTAAAAAACAAAGCCGGCTTTCAACCCCAAAAGGTCATCATACGTGCCGGTGAGATGAAGAAAAGGAAATAAAAGAGTCTCTCCACTTAATTACTTTATTAAAAAACAAAGCCGGCTTTCAACCCCAAAAGGTCATCATCAGTGCCGGTGAGACCGAAAAAGGATCAGTGCCGGTGAGATGAAGAAAAGGAAATAAAAGAGTCTCTCTACTTAATTACTTTATTAAAAAAACAAAGCCGGCTTTCAACCCAAAAGGACATCATCAGTGCCGGTGAGACGAAGAAAAGGAAATAAAAGTCTCTCTACTTAATTACTTTATTAAAAAAAACAAAGCCGGCTTTCAACCCCAAAAGGTCATCATCAGTGCCGGTGAGATGAAGAAAAGGAAATAAAAGAGTCTCTCTACTTAATTACTTTATTAAAAAACAAAGTCAGGCTTTCAACCCTAAAAGGTCATCATCAGTGCCGGTGAGACGAAGAAAAGGAAATAAAAGAGTCTCTCTACTTAATTACTTTATTAAAAAACAAAGCCGGCTTTCAACCCCAAAAGGACATCATCAGTGCCGGTGAGATTAAGAAAAGAAAATAAAAGAGTTTCTCTACTTAATTACTTTATTAAAAACAAAGCCGGCTTTCAACCCCAAAAGGTCATCTTCAGTGCCGGTGAGATGAAGAAAAGGAAATAAAAGAGTCTCTCTACTTAATTACTTTATTAAAAACAAAGCCGGCTTTCAATCCCAAAAGGACATCATCAGTGCCGGTGAGAGAAAAGTAAATAAAAGAGTCTCTCTACTTAATTACTTTATTAAAAAACAAAGCCGGCTTTCAACCCCAAAAGGACATCATCAGTGCCGGTGAGATGAAGAGAAGAAAAAAAGGTCTCTCTACTTAATTACTTTATTAAAAAAACAAGCCGGCTTTCAACCCCAAAATCGTCATCATCAGTGCCAGTGGAGATGAAGGAAAGGAAATAAAAGAGTCTCTCCACTTAATTACTTTATTAAAAACAAAGCCGGCTTTTAACCCCAAAAGGTCATCATCAGTGCCAGTGAGATGAAGGAAAGGAAATAAATGAGTCTCTCTACTTAATTACTTTATTAAAAAACAAAGCCGGCTTTCAACCCCAAAAGGTCATTATCAGTGCCGGTGAAATGTAGGAAAGGAAATAGAAGATTATTTATTTGATCTTTTTATAGTTGAGTCTGTTCATAGTTCATAGATGAGTCTTGTATTCAGTCTCAACTATGAAAAGATCAATAAATAATCTTGTATTTCCTTTCCTACATTTCACACTTGGCACTGATGATGACCTTTTGGGGTTGAAAGCCGGCTTTGTTTTTTTAATAAAGTAATTAAGTGGAGAGACTCTTTTATTTATCATTATTCTTCAATATTAAGTGGAGGAAAAAAATTAATGATTGATTAATTTTACCTCTGCGTTCTTGCCTAGTCAGAAATTTCTTTACTGTTAAATTTTGTAAGGCTTTAGAGCGCATACGTTGTGGATATTAAATAAACATCTATATCTCTCAAGATTTATGAAAACTGTGAATGAAGTTTTATGAATAGATATAATTTCTTTATTTTTACATAATCTTTTTTTATGTAAAATGATTTCGCCAACTTTAGCTTCACTTTAAGTATAGTAGATGTGACCCACCCGAGGTGGTTCACACCCGAATACCCTGAACGGCCGAAAGTCCCTAAAACAAGTATTATTATTTATACATACATACATAATGTATATATATATATATATATATATATATATATATATATATATATATATATATATATATATATATATATATATATATATATATATGTGTGTGTGTGTGTGTGTGTGTGTGTGTGTGTGTGTGTGTGTGTGTGTGTAATCAATAAATCATAATTGATTATATATTGATATAGTATTCCCTGATGATGGAAACATGTTAAAGTTTTTGAGACGTTGGCTAAATAAAACTGTTTTCATTTATTGGACCGAGTACCCGAGCAGATTTTGTTGATTGGTAACCTATGTTTGTTAACTAAACTTATTAAAGATAGGGACAATAAAGTCATAATTGATTATATATTAATATAGTATATTTTTATATGATAAATGAGTATAATTATTTCATTATTATTTTCTTAATATATTTTAATACATTAAATTTAATTTTAGTTTTAGAAGCTAAAAAGCCAATATGTTTTTCTTGGGGGAGGGGATATGGGGGGCTAATTTCAAACCAGGGGGGTTACTTAATGCTTTACTTTCACCTCATTTCTTGGATTAAACTCATACTCAGATTTTAAACTATTTCTAAATCTATTTCCTTTAAGTTCATCTTCTTAAATGTTATAAATCGTTATCAAAAATCCCCTGTTATAATCACTTATGATAATCACTTAGGTAATGACGCGTTTAAATATTTCCCCCAAAACCCAAACACACGGATCCATAATTAACCTGAAGCCAACCTTTAAAGGGTACTTCGAGAAGTGTTCAAGTGAAAATCCTTACCCCGTATGAATAACTTTGACCGAACCCTATTTGACAGAAAATTTAAATTTATCCGGCAGACCAGGTTATCTGATTTTTTATTTTCACATAAATGAATAGTTTACAATAATAATTTTTAAATAAACAAAAACAACTCAAAAATATAATTTAAAATCATGTAATGTCTCAAGTCACGTTTGGTCGAATTTTTTGTAAGCGACCAACGTGATTCTAAAAAAGTAAGTGTTGTTGGAGTTAGTTTTTGAATGCCTAAGGTGGTTAGTTTTTGAATGCTCTTTAGTTTTGAATGCTCTATGTCGGTTAGTTTTTGAATGCTCTAAGGTGGTTAGTTTTTGAATGCTCTAAGGTGGTTAGTTTTTGAATGCTCTATGGTGGTTAGTTTTTGAATGCTCTAAGGTGGTTAGTTTTTGAATGATCTAAGGTGATTAGTTTTTGAATGCTCTAAGGTGGTTAGTTTTTGAATGCTCTAAGGTGGTTAATTTTTGAACGATCTAAGGTGGTTAGTTTTTGAATGCTCTAAGGTGGTTAGTTTTTGAATGCTCTAAGGTGGTTAGTTTTTGAATAATCTAAGGTGGTTAATTTTTGAATGATCTAAGGTGGTTAGTTTTTGAATGCTCTAAGGTGGTTAGTTTTTTAATGCTCTAAAGTGGTAACACGACATATTAAAAGGTGCCTTGTCAATTAATATACCGAGGTATTCTAACAGAATCGATTTTCTAACTTGATAGTTCACCATCAGCGAAGTAAAGAAAATATATTTCAGATTTGTCTTGTGGCTGGCGTCATTATCAGTACCAGTAAAAGCAAAGTAAAGAAGCTATGAGACAGACGTGATCGGTTTGTCCGGAGACTGGTGTCAGAACATATCATTTACTTTTGATTAGACCTGTCCGACACTGATGATGAACTGTCAAGTTTGAAAGTCAGATTTGTTAATAAATTACATCAGTTATAGATTTGCCTTTTCGATATATGACATTAATTTCAGCTAATATGCTAAATAAATTGATGCTGGGGTAGTGGATTAAAATATAGCAGGGACAATATGAATGTCAAAAGGTATTTCTTTAAACTGCTGATATCCTCTACTTCATTGCTAATTATATGAATTAAAGAACAATATGAATGCCAAAAGGTATTTCTTTTGACTGCTGATATCCTCTACTTCATTGCTAATTATGTAAATTAAAGAACAATATGATTGCAAAAAGGTATTTCTTTTAACTGCTGATATTCTTAACATAATTGCTGATTATTAAGATTAAGATATAGAAGTAATAATAAAAAAAAAATGCCTGTCTAGGGCCTTTCGGCCCATCAGGGTATTAACCCTGCGGGAACCACCTCAGGTGGGTTGCATCTACTACACTCTAAGAATTAATTAAAGTTGGCGAAATAATTTTAATACAAATACTATTCATAACATCTTAGAGCATAGCCCGGGCTGCGAACCCCGGACCCCGGAAGTAATAATATGACTGCTAAAAGACTTTTATATGAACTGCTAATATCCTCTATTTGATTGCTGATAATATGAATAAAAATGTAGCATAAATGCCAAGAAACATTTCTTTACACTGCTATCCTCTGGTTGCTACTTATATAAATTAAATTGTCAAAGGAACAATATGAATGCCAAACGGCATTTATATGAAACTGCTGATATCCTCTATTTCATTGCTGATTATTAAGATTAAAATATAGAAGTGACAATATGAATGCCAAACGGCATTTATATAAACTGCTGATATCCTCTATTTCATTGCTGATTATTACGGTTATAATATAGAAGTGACTATATGTATGCCGAACGGCATTTATATGAACTGCTGATATCCTCTATTTCATTGCTCATTATTAAGATTAAAATATAGAAGTGACAATATGAATGCCAAACGGCATTTATATAAACTGCTGATATCCTCTATTTCATTGCTGATTATTACGGTTATAATATAGAAGTGACTATATGTATGCCGAACGGCATTTATATGAACTGCTGATATCCTCTATTTCATTGCTCATTATTAAGATTAAAATATAGAAGTGACAATATGAATGCCAAACGGCATTTTTATAAACTGCTGGTATCCTCTATTTCATTGCTGATTATTACGGTTATAATATAGAAGTGACAACATGAATGCCAAACGGCATTTTTATAAACTGCTGGTATCCTCTATTTCATTGCTGATTATTACGATTAAAATATATAAGTGACTATATGTATGCCGAACGGCATTTATATGAACTGCTGATATCCTCTATTTCATTGCTCATTATTAAGATTAAAATATAGAAGTGACAATATGAATGCCAAACAGCATTTATATAAACTGCTGATATCCTCTATTTCATTGAGAAAATAAAATCAGCTACTAAAATTATTAGGTGATTTTAATAATATATCTTACATTACGCTTTTCCTGTGTGAGAAATATCTAAAGAATTGTTGAAGATAATGGATGACAACTCAATTATTAGGTGATATTAATCCTACATTTTGCTTTCTCTCTGAGAGGTTCTGAAGAATTGTTGATATGGATGAAACTCATAATTAGGTGATAATTAATCCTACATTTTGCTTTTCCTGTGAGAGGTATCTAAAGAATTGTTGAAGATAATGGATGACAACTCAATTATTAGGTGATATTAATCCTACATTTTGCTTTCTCTCTGAGAGGTATCTGAAGAATTGTTGATAATGGATGAAAACTCAATAATTAGGTGATAATTAATCCTACATTTTGCTTTTCCTGTGAGAGGTATCTAAAGAATTGTTGAAGACAATGGATGAAAACATAATTGTTAGGTGATAATTAATCCTACATTTTGCTTTCTCTCTGAGAGGTATCTAAAGAATTGTTGTAGATAATGGATGAAAACTCAATTATTAGGTGATAATTAATTCTACATTTTGCTTTCCTTGTGAGAGGTATCTAAAGAATTATTCAAGATAATGGATGAAAACTCTATTATTAGGTGATAAATAATTCTACATTTTGCTTTCCTTGCGAGAGGTATTTAAAGAATTATTAAAGATAATGGATGAAAACTCCATTATTAGGTGATAATTAATCCTACATTTTTTTCCTGTGAGATGTATCTACATGAATGAAGGCGCAATTGATTTAAATAAGACTGCATTACATTACAAGGTCTGTAGGTAGACATCAGAAACTAAAAACAGGATAAGACAACGACCTTAATAATTTAAGACCAATTTAAAAATGGACACCCCTATTAAAAGTGAAAATAAAAATCTTGCCTTTAGTGTCGTTGTGTTGTTTTCGTTAACTTTTATAGAAGAATAATAGAGACATAAACTCTGATGTTTATATGGCATAGTCTTCTTTGACAAAAATCGGAATTTGTTTGTAAACAGTCCTGCATTAATTTTTTTTATGCCTATTAAGTGATGAGCTTATAACAAGGATCTTGAATAAAGGGGATGACGCATTAAGGAATTTTCTGACCCCATGGAAGTTGTATGAGATAGAGAAATAGAAGCAAACTTACCTTCCCCTTGGTTATAATGAAAAAAAGGCGCCAAACGCAGATTATGTAGCAAGTTTGCTTCTCAACTTTCTTCTGTGCTTCTCGTGATTGTTACATTTGTGGTGCTTATTAAGTCATTTGTGCTTATTTAATTTTAAATTTTTGACTATATTTAGCCACTACAGTGAGTGATAATTTAAGCGTGTTTATAACCTTCTCAAGCAATAAACAATGGAAACCATTGAGAGGTGATAAGCTCTCAATGGGCTCATAATTTGAGCAATAAATTATGATTTATTGCTCAATGGGCAAATAATTTGAGCTCTCAAATTACCACTACAGTGAGTGATAATTTAAGCGTGTTTATAACCTTCTCAAGCAATAAACAATGGGAAACCATTGAGAGGTAAGTTTGCCTCTAAATTTTAAGACCTGCGCTGTTTTAAGAACAATAAGCATGCGTAGTTGGTACCAAGCATGTGCAGTTAGTTTTTGACGTGTGTTTCGTGTTGAATTCTCTCAATTTTTCGGTTTTTGATGGCACTATTTTGTGTGGCAAATCGACTTAGTGCGTCATCCCCTTTATTCAAGATCCTTGGCTTATAATGACAAAACATTAAAACTTATTAGGTTGTTAAGAAAATCGATGAATTTGAATTTTAACGGTACGGGGTACCTCGGAAGTTTTCCTCATCACACCGGATTCGCTACGCACATCCCCCCAGACTTCTTTCGTCCTCAGAATATACAATTCGTCAATTTGTACTGTAAAACGTCTTCCGACTCGCCTTGCTCGTCTTCAGATGGTAAATTTATCTGTTTCATTACGTATTTAAAATTTACGTATTTTATACGAAATAATATTGAAGGTCCTAAATTTTGCCTAAACCCAGATTCATTTAGGGTTAGGGATCTTTTATAAGTACCTGGCATCGCTTAAGCTCGGAGCCACCGTCTTACCATCCCTCGCATAAAAATCCTAGAGCCCCCACCGGGATTGAACTCAAACTCTATGAGGGACAAGCCAACATGCTAAACATTACACCATGAGAACCCCTGTTACAATATTCCAACACCGGACTACGTGACGTTACGTTTTTAAGAAATTTCCAGAATACCTATAAATTTGTTTATCTCCCTAGTGTTTTTGTTTTTATAAAATACGTTCATATAACAAATTTGTTTGTATAATTTATTAATATATTATGATTTATTTGTTGATGAAATGTAATATATACTGTATGTAACCGCTACAGCCTCGCTGTGTCTAATAGCTAGTAGCGCAATATGTGCATAATTACACACAGTCATTTGAATATTGGATTTTTTTTCATTGTTTTTATAGAAAATAAATTACAATAATTTATAAAAAATACTAAAAATAGATCTACAAATAAAACATGGGGTTGACACATGTATTGGAATGATCAAAACAAGACAGACTTTTTCGCCATTTTCGCCATCGGATTTCATATTACTCTTGATATAAAACTGCATAAATATGCACCTATACTCGGCGTCGGCTCTTTGTGCCTGCGCTCCGCGAAGTTCTTTGATGCCTCAGCGCTTTCCTGTGGCCATATTAAGGCCGCGGTTTTATTTAAAATTTTGCTGACTATAGTACGACACACGGCTAAAATCAGTTGACAGCGTGGGAAAATAATGCGAGGGAGCCAATGAGGTTGGCCCTGGATGTTAAACCGCACCCTCGATTTCAAATTCGGCTAATATTATTAGTTCATTAACTCCACAGATTAAATGAACTAATAAGATTGGCCTGATTTCTTGTGAGCCGTGTGTCCAACCTTAGTAGGCTACACAGGGTAAAAGTAAGGGATCTCCTATCTCCAGATCCTTAATCTCTATTGAACCAAAGAGATGTCATAGACATTATCGACATAGAGACATGCATATACTGGTTGGTACATTTTAAATAAAAAAAAAAAAAAAAAAAAAAATAATATATACATATATATAACAAATGTGCTAAGTTTAGTTTAATGCTTAGCATTAGTTCAAATTTCATTTAATGACATGTATACTTAGAATAATACTATATATAGAAGGAGCACTACTGATAACACGAAAGCCGGTTCACTGGTGTAACTAAGTAATGCTGCCACCCTAACAATGTACAATGTTCTTAAAAAAGTTGGCAATACTTCCGTTTGCTGAATTATTATGTTCTATTAATTATTAATGATTGATTATTCATAAAATACTAATATAAATATCGGTGCATTACAATCTTTTAAGCATTTTAAATTGTAGTTTAACGTTTTTTATTAAAATTATATTGAAAGTAGTCCTCGTCAACTAAATGTAGATTCTTGTATTCTGCTACCCTTTTGCTATCTAAGACCGGTTTTATTAAATACTCAGCAGGTGTTTTAAATTATTACTTTTGATCTTTACGATTTTTCTTTATTAATAGATATTTATGACACATATTTAAAATAATGTTTTGTTGTTGGGATGGTACCCCTACTTATGACCACCAGTCAACCGGCTTTCGTGTTATCAGTGGAATTACATTGTGTTTACGGTCATATGGTTCTTCTATATATAGTATTATTCTAAACATGTATACGTTTTCTTTAAAATAGATAAATAAACCGAAAAATCATCTAATACAGTTAAAATTTGGTGCAAGTGGTACAATTAGGTACCCTTTGTGTAATTGTTAAGTATAATAAGATTAATTTCAATGCTTATTAATTTTTAGAGAATTTTCGAAGAAGAAAAGAGCTTACGAGGTTAGGGTCATGGAGGGGGGAGTGATGGGAGGGAGATTCTTGAAAAGAAGGACTCACTGATTAAGAATATATATATATATATATATATATATATATATATATATATATATATATATATATATATATATATATATATATATATATATATATATATATATATATATATATATATATATATATATATATATATATATATATATATATATATATATATATATATATATATATATATATATATATATATATATATATATATTGTGTATATATGTTCGTATGTGTGTGCGAGATTTTTGTATCCTAGACGTTTCTATGGATAACAATAACTTTCGAACGCATTCTCGGATCAAAATGAAACTTAGTACAAAAATCAACCTTGCTAATGTCCCGAACCCTATTGTTTATAAAATATGTGCGACTTCGTTAACCCACAATCTTCATATAGTGTTTAGATTGGTGGATATAGTGAACCCGAGTTTTGTGAATTCTCTTAATTTCCTTAGCGGGATCCTTTTAGTATAGGTCAATATGTTGGTTTGACTATGCTTTAAATTTGGCAGCATATCTATCGGGTTAAAATAATAAAAAAAGTAGGAGTAAGAAAGTTAGCGAGTTAATTTAAGTACCCATCGTTTACTCCTCGGGAGTTACTAAAATAGAATCCCCGATTGACAGCTGCTTGAACAAAACCAATATTAGCTATAACTCAGTGTTTTATTGCTCTTCAACCGCTGGTTTGCTCTTAATTTAGACATCCAGCCAGCCAGCACGAATCTTTTGTATTTTTATTCTTTTCATTCTTCTTAGAATAATTATGTGCAAGCGTTGCATTTCAAAAGACTTCTATTTATGTTGATATTTATGATTTGTTTGAATTCAAACATTCATTTATTTCGTAGCTGACACAAGGTTTGGATTCAACCAATCATATTGCTTTGTTTCTTCTAGAGCTTATTAAAAACAAAAGAAAGGTATAAATGTGTTAATAATACGATGTGATTGGTTGATTTCTTACGTAACTTGCTCAAGGTTTGGATTCAACCAATCATATTATTTTGTTTCTTCTAGAGCTTATTAAAAACAAAAGAAAGGTTAAATGTGTTAATAATACGATGTGATGGTTGATTCTTACGTAACTTGCTCAAGGTTTGGATTCAACCAATCATATTATTTTGTTTCTTCTAGAGCTTATTAAAAACAAAAGAAGTATAAATGTGTTAATAATACGATGTGATTGGTTGATTTCTACGTAACTTGCTCAAGGTTTGGATTCAACCAATCATTATTTTGTTTCTTCTAGAGCTTAAAAACAAAAGAAAGGTATAAATGTGTTAATAATACGATGTGATTGGTTGATTTCTTACGTAACTTGCTCAAGGTTTGGATTCAACCAATCATATTATTTTGTTTCTTCTAGAGCTTATTAAAAACAAAAGAAAGGTATAAATGTGTTACGATATGATTGGTTGAAGTAGGGAGGTCCGAAGTAGGGGGGATGAGCGTAGCGAATCGAAATTCCAAGGTACCGTAATGAACCGGGTCCATCAATAGGGCCTCTCTAGTAATAATATCTCTATGTGACTAATACATTTGAAAATTCGGTTATATTGTGGAACTATTGTGTCAACATCAGTCCTATCTATGCTTCTTCTATCAATATTTTATATAAGCTTCTAGAGCAAAAAAACAAACTGCATCAATGTATAAACAACATAGCAATATGATTCGTTGTTTCTTCTACATTAGAATGTAGAATAATGTTGTTGTTTCGTTGTTTTTTCTTTGTTTGTTTTTGTTCTTTGTTGTATTTTTCTTTGTTGTTTAATGTTTGTATTTTGTTGGTTCGTTGTTTGTTATATTTTTTTGTTGTTTCTTTTTTTGTTTGTTCTTGTTTCTTTGTTGTTTTTTTCCTATTATTTTATAAGCTTCTAGAACTCACTAAACAAAAGACTGTAGTGTAAACAACATAACAACATGATTTGTTGTTTAAAAAAAATTAAAACGTCGATTATTGAAATTTCTTAGTTTCTTACATAAGTAAAATTTGCATTTGACAAATATTTTTTGTGTCTTCTAGAGCTTATTAAACAAACGAATCAATTCTAAATAATCAATCAAATAAATCAAAAAATAATTCTAAATAAATCAATTTCAGAAAAATTTGTTTCAATTTTAGAAAAATTTGGGAAACAATAAATGAGTCGATTAATAGAATTAAAAATAAAAAAGATAACATAGTAAATATGACATTAGATGGTATTAATATCGATGCTACTATAAATCCAAAACAATGTGCTGATTCGATGGGTAAATACTTCTCATTGGTTGGCGAGAAATTGGCTAATAATATTAAAAATACTGATTTTGAAGATAGTACTGAAATAGTTGATGGTGAGAAATGGTGTGAGTGTGAAGTGAAAGAAAGTGATGTGTCGGAGGCGGTGTCTCAGCTAAGAGGCGGCAGTGGGCCGGGGTACGATGGTATCGAGGCTGTCATGTTAAAGAACAATGTTAAGACATTGTTAAAACCTCTTCAGCATATTACTAAATTAAGTTTAAGTTCAGGTATATTTCCTGACGCCTTAAAAATATCTATAATTAAACCATTTAAAATCTGGTTGCACAAGTGATCCTTCAAACTATAGACCAATTTCTATGCTATCTAATGTCTCTAAAGTATTAGAAAAATAGTTAAAAAATATCTTATTACTTACTTAAATAATACCGACAAACTTTACGCACATCAATACGGATTTAAAAGTGACACAAGTACTGAGGACGCTATATCTGAACTTATACTACTCTAATTGACAAACTAGATAATAACTTAAGCCTGTAATATTATTTTTGGATCTTGCCAAGGCATTTGATTCTATAAATCATAAGAGATTGATCTATAAGTTGAAGTGTGTTGGAGTTGATGGCACCATGTTGAAATGGTTTACTTCCTATCTGACGTCAAGACCTCAGAGAGTTAAGATAAATGGAGTCATGGGCAAGGCACATACTTCAGAATACTCAATACCACAGGGCACTGTACTAGGACCTATTCTGTTTAATATTTATGTGAATGACCTGAAAAACTTAAA
The DNA here is from genome assembly GCA_018340805.1 of Microvelia longipes. Lineage (NCBI taxonomy): Eukaryota > Metazoa > Arthropoda > Insecta > Hemiptera > Veliidae > Microvelia > Microvelia longipes. The sequence goes on from JACMZG010001918.1 coordinate 298,995, forward strand.
CCTAGATGGCAAAGTATTGTGCTTTGCCGATGACACATGTATTTTGACTTGGTCAAATACGTGGGAAAGTGCTCTCCGAAAAGCAGAGCAAAATATGAATATCCTCTACAACTGGCTATGCTTGAACAAGTTGTCTTTGAACGTCGATAAGACTAAACTAATGACCATCTCTCTAAACTCAAGTGGTCAACCAGTTCATGATGCTTACATCAGAATTCACGAGGACCTCTGTACTACTTTGCATCCCACGAACTGTCAGTGTCCTAAAATACTAACATGCAATACAGCTAAATACCTGGGTATAATTATAGATTCGACACTCTGCTGGAAGCCTCAATTAGATTTATTAACAAAAAGATTAAAAAAAATGCTTTATGTATTTTTAAATGTCAGAGGGTTTTTAAGGTTAGAACATATAAAAATGTTGTACTATGCTCTAACAGAGTCTATCTTGAGGTATGGGATCTTAGCGTGGGGCGCGGCTTCGGACGCAGCACTTAACTCGCTGAACATTATGCACAGAGCTGTGCTCAGAATAATAGCAAGAAAAGACAGACTAACAGACACTAAACAACTATTCAAACAATTATCATTTATGAATATAGATAAACTATTTCAGTACATCTCATTAATTAGACTTTTCAAATATTTAAATAATTTTGGCCTCTTCGAGCATGCCCACTCAACGAGGTCTCAAACGACTACCTATAGAAATTTGCAAATTCCTAAATATAATACCTCGGCAGCACAAAAACAATGGATTTAAAATCTATTACAATATTTAACTCTCTTCCTAGCCATCTAAAAACCTTTTCTGATTTCCAAATCTTCAAAAAGAAACTAAAAGAATATTTTCTATCAACTAATTAATAGAAATTATAATATAAATAATTAAAACTTAGTTCTGTTTTTCATTCATTAAATTGTTTATTCATTTATAAGATTAGTCACAATATAAATCAAGATAAACCTGGGTTCACGATAAGATAACATTACTAGTATTTAATTATAACTCTTTGTTTATATAAATTATTGCTATTTATATTTTTTTGTATTATAGTAATACAATAATAATATTGTATTATTATTGTCTATAACGCTAAATTAGTTACACAAATGTGCGTGCGTGTCTGTATAGTGCGCATAGTGCAGATATATTACTTCTAACAATGCTTTTCTTCCATTGCGCGGTGGTTTTTTTGGGCGCGTGCTTGGCATTCTGGATCTGTTCTTTTGCGGAGTGTAAATGAGGGTTGCTGGTTCGTGATTGTAGATTAGGTTGCTGGTTGTAGATTCGGTTGAGAGCGGAACTTAAATAGGTAAATTTTTTTTTTTTTTTTGGCTAGTTTGAATTCTGCTCTTATTCGCGCTTTTAGTCTGCGAGGAATTGGATCTGGGGTGCTAGCCATGCGCTTGGAATGCTTTCGCGCGTAGTAATTGTCAATAACATCTGTGTGACTATTAAGCTTGTCGTGAATCTTATGTAAACTTCCACTGTATTTTAAGCTTTGCTTCTTAATATTTAATATTTAATAATTAAAGCAATATCTTTGAGCTAAATAAGTAAATATATCTAAATGACACTTAAAAAATATGTAAGTAAACCTTAAGAACGGATGAATAAATCAAATAAAAATACTCCCTCTCATGCCGCAGGACCTGGTCCTTTTATGAGAGGTACTCTTTGTATTTTGTTTAGTGGTATAGTTTTATTTTTTATTTCTTTGGAAAAATTTAATTTTGTCAATTGTAATTTTATATTTTTTATTAATAAAGAGAATTAAAAAAAAAAAAAAAAAAATTTTAAATAAATTAAAAATTAAATGTTTATATTGTTACATTCTATTAAATATGTATTAAATAAATAAATAAACTTTAATAAAAATAAAATTATAAATAAATTTTAAACAAAATTATAAAAAAATTAAAATTATGAAATAAAATTATAATAAATTAAAAAAAAAATAGAAAATAAAATTATAAATAAATTTTTAAAAAAATTATAAAATAAAATATAAATAAATTTTTAAAAAATTATAAATAAAATTATAAATAAATTTTAAAAAAAATTATAAACTTATAAAATAATGTTATACATGACTCATTTTTTACGTAACTTGAGAAGCTACATTTCCATACGTGACAGATAATTTTATTTTAGTATTTCTTTTCCTATAATGCCTCGATAATCCCGTAGATATTTATTATACTAGAAATTCGAAACAATATGTCTTTTTCCCGCCCCCGCGATACCAGGCCTGCCAACATCCCAATGAGAAATGCACTTTTCAATATTATAACTTTCTTTTACGATATTAGGGATTTTTTTTGTTTTTATTTTTGTACAGTCATTTTTAGATTTCTTGTATCGAGTTACTTTTTAACAAATTGGTGTTCAAAAATAAACATTATTTGATCGAAAACCAAAAAAAAAACTGATTTTAGGGATTGGTATGATTAAAAATTTGATTTGATGAATAGTTAAAATTAATCCTTTTAGCTAAAAGCGTTAATTTTTAATTCTTTAAACATGTGAGGCATAACATAAAAACTAATAGTCATTAAAGAAAAAAATATTTAATCAAATAGTTTTGGCGGGATCAAAAAGGTGAATTTAGTTTGCCTACGAAGTTAATAAATAAAATAATATCCATTCTAATAGGTTTGATGGAACGGAAAAGAAAAATTAAGTTGGCCTATAAAGTTATTAAATAAAAAAATAAATACAGATTAGTTTAGTGGAATGAAAAAGAAGAATTTATTTTAAATCACATTTTAAAAAATTCTGGTGCGGTGGTCAACATGTCGGGCGAATTTCCTTTGGATGCGTGTTTCCGTGCTTAACAACAGTCTTGGTTGGAATGATAATTTTTATAGTTTTATACATTATATAAGTTTACAACTACTAAATAAATAATTCTGGCGCGGTGATCCGCTGTCGGCCGAATTTCATGTAGAATGCGTGTTTCCGTGCTTAACAACCCATTTCTTGCTTAAGGTTCCGGTTCATGCTTTAGAACCTGAGCAGTTACTCAATTGTCAAGCACTGCTTGTAACTCATTTTGTCTGTATTTTCCAAAGGAAATGCGCATAATTATCCAGTTGGTTGTACAAAACTATGCCTCTAAAATTAGAACTACGCACTATTACTTGCACTAGTTTGAAGCTCAGTTACTTATCTTTAAGCTTAGTCACTTATCTTTAAAGGTTTTAGCGCATTTGATCGTTGACTGACCATTTTTGGTTTGTATTTCTTGGTTTGCCTTATTTCTAGTCTAATTCATTATTTGGTGAGTTCCATTAAACTTATTTGCTAGATTATTTCTTTACTTATTTCTTACTTGGTAAAAACCTTTATAATATTCAGGTCATCTAAAGAAAAAGATACTCTTAGGATAAATAGTTCAGCCAAAAACAATACTGCGTTTATAGGTGGAATAAAAGAATTTAATAAATTAGATAAAGCAATAAAAGATATCAAATTAATAAAGTAATTTAAACATTTATTATTTGAATACCTTTATTTAGAAATGTTAAAAGCCTATTAATGTTATTTTCTTATAAAATAAAAGCCTTTTTAGTGTTTTATAAATTACTACGTACACACAGCGTATTTAACAGGCGATCGTATTGGATACGTATGCAATACGATCGACTAACTTTACGGTTCTTACAGCATAATTGTTTAGTCGATCGAGTGAGATTACGTGATAACTGATCCCGCCAAAACATGGCGTCTTGTATAGTGAAGGTTCACTTTTGGTTATAAGGAAGTTTAAAACAAAAAATATATTTAATTAAATTGTGATTTCTTTGCATAATAATAAAGTTAAACTTAAAAAAAATAATATTCCAAAAGTTATTTGATCAAAAACGGTAATATAGAAGTGAAATAAAAGTTGGACGAGAAGGTTATCTGTTAAATACGATCGTCTCTAAAGGTACATACAGCGTATCGGGGGATCCATTTAGATTCCATCTCCCTAGTTCTAGTGTATGCGATCGGATCCCGCCGCATGGTTCATACAGCTAATATTACCGTATTGAGAGATCGTGTCTCATACGATACGCAAATCTAGAAGTGTGTGTAAACGTACTAAAATGTAAAAATTGAATTTTTGTATTTTGTAAGTAGCTTTGCTAAATAAATATACATTTCATTTTTTAAACATACATTACATTACATTTCATTTTATTTTATAATATGGTTATTGAGGTAAATTTTTGTATTTTTAATGTATTTTGTAAGTAGTTTTGCTAAATAAATATAAATTTCATTTTTTAAATATACATACCATTTCATTATATAGATATTGAGGTAAATTTTTATATTTAAGTGACTTACCCATGGTCCAAAAGTTTCCTTTTCTTTCGCCTCCCCCCTCACGCGGTGTTTTAATAAAACATTCGTTGAGAGAGAGATTATGCCTTATTGAATTTTGCCATCCTTTCTTGTTCTTTTCGAAGTAGGGGAACCTGGAAATAAATAAACAGTCTTAGTGATTATTTTAGACCAAGAGCCCAGTGGTGTTTTGTTAATAAAAGTGTAATGGCTGGAACCGGTCTCAATTTTTTTCGTAAATACCTTCCTGAACAAGGATCTGCAATTCTGCCGACTCGTATCGGATGGGCGTCCCAGGCAGAACGCACTTTACAGGTCAAATTTACCACCCAAGTTAACAAACAGTGTAATGGCTGGAAACGGTCTCAATTTTTCGTAAATACCTTCCTGAACAAGGATCTGCAATTCTGCCGACTCGTATCGGATGGGTGTCCCAGGCAGAATGCACTTTAGGGGTCAAAGGTTCTGCCTGGGACACCCATCCGATACGAGTCGGCAGAATTGCAGATCCTTGTTCAGGAAGGTATTTACGAAAAATTGAGACCGGTAACAGCCATTACACTTTTTATTAACAAAACACCCCTGGGCTCTTGGTCTATTTTAACAGTATTCGACCAGAGGTTGGCCAAAAAAATGTAAAAATTCTGGCACGGAGGTTCACAAGTCTAGCGAATTTTCTTGAAATGCTAACTTCCGTGTTTCAAATCTATTTCTCTGTTTCAAATCTATTTTACACTTAGTTATTTATTTTGTTTGGTTAAGTTTATTTTATACTTAATTATTTTTTTTTTTTACTCAAGTTTATATTATATTTAAATATTTATTTTTTTACTCAAGTTTTTTATTCTTAATTATTTATTTTGTTTAGTTAAGTTTATTTTATACATAATTATTTATTTTATATACTTAAGTTTATTTTATACTTAATTATTTATTTTTTACTCAAGTTTATTTTATACTAAATTATTTATTTTTTTTACTCAAGTTTTTTTTATACTTAATTATTATTTTTATTTACTTATGTTTTATATAATTTTTTGATAAAAAAAAAATTTGATTTAATTAAATTAAGTTTGCTATAATTAGTATTACTACTCTAGTTAAAAGTAGACTCTTCTACTTAAAAGCAATTTTTACTTGAGTTTATTTTATACTTAATTATTATTTTGTTTAGTTAAGTTTATTTTATACATAATTATTTATTTTATATACTTGAGTTTATTTTATACTTAATTATTTTTTTTACTCAAGTTTATTTTATACTTAATTATTTATTTTATATACTTAAGTTTATTTTATACTTAATTACTATTTTTATTTACTTATGTTTTATATAATTTATTTTAATAAAAAAAAATAATTTGATTTAATTAAATTAAGTTTGCCATAATTGGTATTACTACTCTAGTTGTAGACTCTTCACTTTAAAAGCAATATAGGAACCCCCTTCGCCCCTATTAGACCCTTTGAGAAATAAGTTTGTACCCTTTTAGGTCAATCCCTCCTTTAGCCTTTTTGGCTCAATTCGCAACTGTGTTAGTCGAGCGATTTTTTGGTTAAAAGCGTGCTATCTTGCACAATATGTCAAGTATATGAATGATTTTTGAAGGATCATAAAATTTAAGCAGCATCGAGCGTGGTCAGTGATGTATGGGTGACCGCTGAGAATGAAACTGATGCATTTACTATGAATTATTTATACTTCGAAACGAGTATTGATGTTTTGCAGTATAAATTTAACGACTTTTATATTCTGAGGACGAGCGAAGCGAGTCCGAAGCTTGGAGGATGAGCGTAGCGAATCCGATGTAATGAGAAAAAGTTCCGAGGTACCCCGTACCCGATTTTATATTATTATATATTTTTGTTTATAGTAAACAAAACTTTTAATAAACAAACACTCCTCAACAAAACGAGTTGTTGATTCACAACAAACAATTGTTTACAATCCCCCCTCTGTTTTGTTTACATGTTTAGTAAATAAATAATAAATAAAACATTTAACATGGATTTTTACAAATTATTTGATATGTTTTCAAAAATAAAAGTATAGTTTTTTAAAATATATTTAAACCTAGATTTAAACCCAGTACATAACTGTAATGTAATAACGCGTCGTTGTTGTTGTAATAGCTCTATAAAATATTATATGTTGAAATAAAAAATACAACATTAAAGATCTTGTGTTTTACACGACATTAAAACGGGTATGAGGTACCTCGCAACTTTTCCTCGTTATAGCTGGTTAAGCTACGATTATCCTTTCAGCTTCGGATATGCTTTGCTCGAGTTCAGAATATAGTGATAGTAATATGGGGGGAGTGGTAGTAACTAACAGGCAAGTAAGCCACGTTGTTGGGCCCTTTTTGCCAGCTCCCTAAGATAGTGTTCTACTCCTTTTAATTTCAAGTGTAGGTATATTTCATCTAATCTAGACAGAAGAGCCGTGAATTTCTATGGTTCCTCTCATGCTTTTTTTAAGCAATCATACATATTTTCACTGACTCTCATAGTCTAGTGAAAACTGGGAACAACATGTGCCCTCGCTGTTAAACCAAACCTCCACACACTTTAAACTACAAGGCAGAAACAGTATAGTATTATAATTAATCTACTATGAGGGTCCTAAATTTGGCCTATACCCAGTTTCATTTAGGGTAAGGGATCTTTAACGAGTACCTGACAACGCACAGGCTCGAGACCACCGGCTTTACGTCTCTTCTGAAGGACGTGGTACGCCCGGAATATAGAAATTACCTTATTTATTTTGCTATTCGTCTTTTAACTCACTTTCCTCGTCTTCAGACAGTGAACACAACCGTTGTTCACCAGCGTTCACCCACCCATACAGGTATCTCGCTCGATGATCCAAAACATTGTTGAACCATCAAAACGGCAATTATTACCTCCTTCGGCTGAACCTTAGAAGTAAAAATGCATTCCCCTCAGCGTGAGTTAAATGCATTAGTCTCATTGGCTTTTGCCTAAGGAACTAACTTATTACCCAGGGAAATAAGAGCTTTTTCTACTCTTTTGGTGCATAAATAATTAATCAAACCTGCATCAAAAATTAATTATTTTTTAATTAAATAATTAATTAAAAAATTAAGTAATACATAAACCAAGTAGGGAAACTCCTATACTAACCTGGGTAAAAAAATGCAGACATGCGTGATCAACTAATAGCTGGGGGTACCAGTCGTTGGCGCTCCAAGTTGTTGGAGCTCCATTCGTTCGCGCGCCATCATTTGCGCTCCAATTCGTTGGCGCTCCAAGTTGTTGGCGCTCCATATCGTTGGAGCTCCATTTGAAATGGAGCTCGAACGATTTGGAGCGTCTATGAATTTTTAGAGAAATCACGCGAGAAAATGTAAGTGCAGGCATTTCGTTGGCGCGCCATTCGTTGGCGCTCCATATCGTTGGAGCTCCAATAATTACAGTGTAATAAATGAAACTTGACCTTTAACTTCCTTTTAAAAAAGGAAGCCAACCAATCAAAATTTACTTATGACGAAATACTTGAATTATCAAGTGCAAAGTTACTTAAACCCTACTATGCTCGGAGAACTGCAATTAATTATTATGCTTAAAAATTGTACGCGCGCCATTTAAGAACGCTCCAAATCGTTCGCGCTCCACTTAAAATGGCGCTTCAACAACATGGAGCGCCAACGAATATTATTGATTTCGGGTGTAATCGTTGGCGCTCCAATTCGTTGGCGCTCCATATCGTTGGAGCTCCAACGAAATGGAGCTCCAACGATATGGAGCGCCAACGAATTGCCTGCACTTACATTTTCTCGCGTGATTTCTCTAAAATTCATAGACGCTCCAAATCGTTCGAGCTCCATTTCAAATGGAGCTCCAACGATATGGAGCGCCAACAACTTGGAGCGCCAACGACTTGGAGCGTCTATGAATTTTTAGAGAAATCACGCGAGAAAATGTAAGTGCAGGCAATTCGTTGGCGCTCCAAGTTGTTGGCGCTCCATATCGTTGGAGCTCCATGGAGCTCCAACGATTTGGAGCGCCAACGAATGGCACCCATCGCTGGCTCAAAAATAAAAAAATATCTTAAAGTGGAATAATTGCGCATGCGCCTCTTAGGATTTACGTTTTTTACTTAATTTTATTGGCAACCCTGATAAAATTAGTTGAGTTTTACTTTCAATCGTGTTTTCTTACTTTAATATGTACGTGGTAGTATTATGATTTTGTATTAAATTCTGTGAAATAATTCTTACAATAAATTAGTTAAAGAAAAAGAGAAAATATAGTAAAGGTAAAGTACATGTTTTTAATAAACTGCGTAGGCTTCCGCGGTTATTGTCATGAAGATTTAGGTCTTCCGGTGGTGACCGCGTCAATGTAACACATTGACGCATTTACATTGACGCGGTCACCACCGGAAGACCTAAATCTTCATACATGTTTTTATTAAAATTTTGAAGAACATTCAGACGACAATGTATTGCCTTAAATACAACTTAAAATCACGATTGCTTTTAGAAGTAATTGCTAACGAACTACGATTGCTTTTGCTTTTGAAAGTAATTTAAACAAACCTAGTATTTAAAGATTCGCACTTAAAACCTCTATTCAAAAATGTTTGGAAGTAATTTAAACAAACCTAGTATTTAAAGATTCGCACTTAAACCTCTATTCAAAAATGTTTGGAAGTAATTTAAACAAACCTAGTATTTAAAGATTCGCACTTAAACCTCTATTCAAAAATGTTTGGAAGTAATTTAAACAAACCTAGTATTTAAAGATTCGCACTTAAACCTCTATTCAAAAATGTTTGGAAGTAATTTAAACAAACCTAGTATTTAAAGATTCGCACTTAAACCTCTATTCAAAATGTTTGGAAGTAATTTAAACAAACCTAGTATTTAAAGATTCGCACTCTATTGGATGTGACAAAACGTATTTCTAACACAAATTATTAACAATTTATACTAAATTGTACAAATAAATACTATAAAAACAAAAAATTTGAAAACCGTAAGTAGTTTGTTTACATTTACGCCCATAGGAAAATTTGAGGCAACTCCCTGGTGGACAAAATGTGAACTACATGCCAGGTCTGACAGAAATCGTGTTTGTTTCCCTACTTGGTTTTTATATTACTTTAACCCTAGTAATTGTATAGTTTTCTAATCCACCTAAACACTAAACTAATTTATTAAAATTCTATCTCAGCTGTACTTAAGAAGTATTTACAATGGGGAAAGTACTTAACTCACTTATTCAAAACATTGAACTAATTTTCTAAAATTCTACCTCAGCTATACTTAAGAAGTAATTGCAATAAAGAATGCTGTTAACTTGCTAAAACTTAAAAAAAAACTTAAAAATAAAAATAAATTTTTTCTCAAATTTGACCTTAGCTATACTTAGGAAGTAGTTAACTCACCTTGTTGTGATGTATTGATATATCTCAGATAATGTTGCCTTTTTATTTTTAGACGACTGTATTGCCATCGCTATAAGCGCTACATAGCTGTAGGGAGGTTTAGACGTTGTGCTGCTACATTCGCTTACTCCTAGTCTGAAATATAAGCGACAATTACTATTAGAACATAGAAGTAGATGAAAAAACAAAATTGGTAAGTTAAGTTCAAAATTTTTAATTTAACATTTTATTGACTTTGCCCCTAGTTAGTTAGTTAGTAATATGGGATGAGGAGTGGTAGTAACTACCAGGCAAGTAGGCCACGTTGTTGGGCCCTTTTTGTCAGCTCCCTAAGATAGTGTTCTACTCCTTTTAATTTCAAGTGTAGGTATATTTCATCTAATTTAGACAGATGAGCCGTGAATTTCTATGGTTCCTCTCATGCCTTTTTTTCAAACAATCATAAATATTTTCACTGACTCATATAGTCTAGTGAAAACTAGGAACAACACGTGCCCTCGCTGTTGAACCTAAAGCAAACCTTTGGGACTTGTGTCTATAACAAGTTGGAAACAAAGATCACATGGGCGTCCGCAGGGGGATGGGATAAACGGGTTACTTGACCCTTTTCTGGAAGTGGATAAGTTAGACTGACCCGCATTGCAAATTAGTAAAAATTTAATGGTTATTATCCTGCATAGTTTCATACGAAAACTTTAAATTTTTAAAAAAATGAGAAATAATTAAACTAGCAATGCGTTGCATCAGAAACACAATTCAAAAGAATACAGCAAATACAGTTAATTTACCAACATTATACATTCTTGGGTTGCAAAGAGGATACTTACGATTCTGACTGGTTATTGGATAACTGATCATCGTGCGTTTGATAAGTCGAGGTTGACACGCCTTCAGAAGGTGACGATCCTTCAAGAGCAGTGTTATTGACGGACACAAGGTCTAAATTATCTTCTGTCTTCAATGTTGTGTCGAAATCTGCAAATCATTTCAACGGAAGTGATTAGTGTAAAGGCCCGTCTACAACCTTAAGTTAAGTTAGGGAGAATTGAAGAAGTAAAGGATTCCTCAGGAAGAATTGAAGAAGTGAAGAATTTCTCACTTAGAAGAAACAATTTGAAATTCCCGCTCTTTTGACTTAAGACATCCGTAAACACGTCTACAACCTTAAGTTAAGTTAGGGAGAATTGAAGAAGTGAAGGATTCCTCAGGAAAAATTGAAGAAGTGAAGAATTTCTCACTTAGAAGAAACAATTTGAAATTCCCGCTCTTTTGACTTAAGACATCCGTAAACACGTCTACAACCTCTAAGTTGTTAAGTCAAGTTTTAAATTTACAATTACACGTATAGCTGTATTTAGACTACTTTTCTTCCTACCGTCTACACACATTTTATTTATTTATTTATTGTAACAACGAGCAGAGCTCAATAACAATTTTAATACTATTTGAATAAACATTGCTTTTTCAATGGTCTTTCCTTCCGTTTTTTAAAGACTTTTTGCAAATATTTTTTTACTTTATCTAAAATTTTCTAAAATCGACCATGTTTTATTTATTTTAATTAATAAATAAAATCAAAATGGATGAGGTAATTGTTGGGAGCGTTATTTTCCTTATCTCTAGTTTATTTAATTATTATATAATTTTATAATAATTGTTATATAATTCTATATAATTCAAAATAAATAAATAAATATATATATAATATATATAAATCAGCATGGCTTCCTTCCTCAAAGGTCGACTACCTCAAATCTCTTAATTTTCCAGAATTTTATCTTAAATGCTTTTGAGTTAAAGTCTCAGGTAGATTGTGCTTACACAGATTTCAGCAAGGCCTTTGACAAAGTGTCTCTTAAAATTCTTATTTATAAACTTAAACAAATTGGTTTCCACGGAAACATCTTTGAATGGCTTGTGAGTTATCTTACTGGACGAACACTTTCTGTGAAGATCAAGTCTTTTATATCTGCTAAATACCAAGCCCACTCTGGGGTCCCTCAGGGGTCTCATTTGGGGCCATTATTGTTCATTCTATTTATCAATGACCTTATGTTTATTCTGAACGATGTTGAGTTTTGCTATTTGCGGATGATTTAAAAATATATAAAATAATTTGTAATACCATCGATGCAATAGCATTACAGAATGCTCTTGATAAACTTTATGAATGGTGTTGTATTAACAGGCTGCCTCTAAACATTTCTAAATGTAACATTATTAGCTTCTTCAAAATAACTAGTCCTGTAATTTTTAATTATTCAATTAACAATATTCCACTTAACTCTGTTGCCTCAATAAGAGATCTAGGTATAGTATTTGATAACAAACTCAGTTTCATCCACCATATAAATCAAATATCCTCCAAAGCCTTAAGATGTCTAGGCTTTGTTATCAGGTCTTGTAAAGATTTTAAAAATATCAGTACCATTAATCATATATACTGTGCCCTCGTACGACCTATTCTTGAGTACTCTTCTCAAATATGGTCTCCTAATTATCAAATTCACATTAAGTCATTAGAAAGAGTACAACATAAATATTTGAGATATATTAACTACAGGCTTCATATACCCATGGAAAGAATAAACTATAACAATCTCATGAATATTCTCAAAATTCAAAGTTTAGAGACCAGAAGGATATCAGCAGATATCGTATTTTTGTATAAAATTATTCAATCCCAAGTTGATTCAAGTACTTTACTATCTTTGTTAAATTTCCACGTACCATCCTATCATACCAGATCTACTCCTACCTTTGCTATTCTGTATCATCCAAATAACTATCAGTATTATTCTCCTATACCTAGATTTCAAAAATTAACAAATGATATTTGTAAAGATATAGACATTTTCAATACTTCACTATATAGTATAAAAAAGTATCTCAAATCAAAAGAATAGTATAATTACTATTAAGTTTAATTCATTTAGTCTAAGTTGTCTTTGTGATTCTTTTTTATTGTTTAACCTTTTTTTTTTTTTTGGATGTCACTCTTTTATTTAAATATCTTTCTAGTCTAAACTGCCCTTGAGATGTGTTTTTTCTGTTTTTTTTTTTTTCTTTCTTTCTTTCTAATAATATTAATAAATAAAATAGTAGTCATTTTAATTAAAAAATCATGAGTATGTGCACTCACTGTTATTTACTTAAATTTTTTATTAATGTTTTAGCCTTCAAGTATCTTATTTTAGTTTTCATCTTAAAGAAATTAAAAATTATTTTTTAATTCATTTTTTTATGTTTCTTCTTTTTAAGATGAAGATTTTTTTCAAAAAATTATATTTACTGTTAATTCTTTAAATTTTATAATTTCTTTTTTTCCAAATTTTATTTTAATTTTTTTTATTAAAAAATATTGTATGTTTTTACATGTAAAATTATTTATAAATTGGGCTCAAAACCCGTTTTTGTGTAAATAAATAAATAAATAAATAAATATATATATATATATATATATATGACGTCTATCCTATTAACGAATTTATCCAAAGGCAATTTATACCGAATTGATCCAAAGGCAATTTATAGCGAATTTATCCAAAGGCAATTTATAGTGAATTTATCCAAAGGAAATTTATAGCGAATATATCGAAAGGAAAATTATAGGGAATTTATCGTAAGGAAAATTATAGCAAATTGATCCAAAGGCAATTTATAGCGAATTTATCCAAAGGAAATTTATAGCGAATATATCGAAAGGAAAATTATAGGGAATTTATTGTAAGGAAATTTATAGCGAATATATCGAAAGGAAAATTATAGGGAATTTATCGTAAGGAAAATTATAGCGAATTGATCCAAAGGCAATTTATAGCGAATTTATCCTAAGGAAATTAATAGCGAAGCTATCCAAAGGAAATTCGCTATAAAGTATAATTCTAAGAATAATGAGAGTAAGAAGTCCTATTGTGTGCTCTTTACATTTTATCTTGTTTTTTGTTACCTATTAAAGGCATAAGTGTGATATGTTAGTAAAGGCTGCAGTGTTGACACACTGACAAATATAAACAGGTTCGACCACCTGTTACTCAAGTGCAGCGTATCCATGACGAACAAAACTTCTCAAAACATTGAATACTAATAATCTAAAAGGGAATATGTCTGTAAAACACTGTTTTGAATCCTTTCTTTAATACTACTAACTTAGAATGGTAATAATATCTAGTAATAGAAATACGAATAATATGAATACTATTAATGATAGAATACTAATAAAATTTATTATTAATTTTAAATTTTTAAATTTTTCAAAAAACATTTTTTTTCTCTCCACACTGCAAAGTATAACTCTTATAATATGTTTTTTTTTATCAATTTATTAGCATATTATGTTTTTTTATACTGTCTTCTATAATTTAAGACCTATATTTGGTTATTTATACCAAAATTAGCAGACCTAATGTGTAACATACAAAACACTGTCATCCCATCTCGCAGTAGGTGAAAGCTAAGTAATGAGTATAATAGTCCAATTCAGTTTCAAGAATTTTCTATTTGTTTTTTGGTTTGGATTTATTTTCAAACAAGCCATTATTGTGTCATCTGAAACTTATTGTGTCCCCCCCCCCCCCCTCTCTTGCCTATTATGAAATATGATATTTTAGACAATTTTCACAAAAAATGAATAGAATAAAGAAAGGCAATATAGGTTATAACTTTGAATAGAGTTATTAATACATTAGTAATTGACACAAACTTGTTTACCAAAATACTTTCAGGTAAAATAACCCTAGCGTCCACTTAAGGATTAAAGATGAGTCAAGGAAAATACCATGCAAGATGCAAGTGATCTAAGCAGGGGTACTATGAATTAATCATTTTAATCCCTTTGACATACTTCAAAAAATTTCCAGTCTTAGTTCAGAAGACAACAAACTGTTATCATCAAATTTGTTTTAATTTCTTTTTTATAAAATGACAAGAGTAAGAGTTCTTCGTTCTGACCATCCTGTTTTAATAGGTCCTGTTTCCCACCAGATTACTGGGGGCAAACTCCCTTCTAACAGACAAGTGTGTTTTATAATCTCAAAATAATCAAGTTAGATGTAAAACATAGTGCTAAATTGGTGATAAAGGAGGTGAGCATCTTTTGGGAAAAAGCAAGAATCCCTACAAAAAGAAAATACCCCTACAGTGAGATATTAGTCAAATTATACAACAATGGAGACGTCTTCAGAAAAGTTGTTCTAAAACGACTGAGTTTGCTCTCAGTAGTCGTTCTGCGTTTACAGACAGGCTGGATGATTTATTTGATATTGCCTATAGTGACGCCAAAATTAAATAAAAATCCAGGAGGACATAGAGTTTTTGCGGACGCAAAGAATGAAGGGACGACCTGGTGTTATGCTGGGAGTTGACATTAATTTACACAGGGCAGAAAAGATAACTGCAGAGCGGAAGGAGGAAGACGTCCGTAGAAAAACTAGATGTATGGAGGATATTGATCGATTGTTTGCGGAATTGCTACTAAGCACCAGCAGCAATAGTAGCACAGAAGACAGTGAGGGAGATTCAGATGAGCTTGTCCATCATGCAACTTTTCCTTCGTCGTCGGGTTTTAGAGTTAGTATTGATTTTTTTTAATGATCGCCTAGCAGCAACGTTAGATAGGTGCAAAGTTAGTGACAGAGATGCTGTTCATGTATTAGTTACCACAGCAGAAGCATTAGGCCATGATGCAAAGGACTGGTAATTAACAGAAATTCAATAAGCCGTAAACGATCCCAGTTAAGGATTCTTAGATACAAGGAAATGTTAAAAACCTTTAGTATTGATAGAAATCAGTGTGCTGTTGTGCATTGGGATGGGAAGCTTCTTCCTAATATTACAAAAGACGATAAAACAGAGAGTTTGGCAGTTCTTATTTCATATGGCGGAAAAGACAAGTTGATAGGAGCTCCAAGCATACCACTACTGGTATGGCTACTGGAGCAGAATAAGCCGCTGCAGTTTATAGATGTCTTGAAGAATGGGGACTTCTTAATTCAGTCCAAGCGATGTGTTTTGACACCACGGCATCGAACACCGATAAGCACTATGGAGCTTGCAGACATATTGAGAACCTCTTAGAAAAGGATTTGCTATATCTGCCTTGTAGACACCACATATTTGAAGTGGTGTTAAAGGGTGTATTCAATGAAGGGGTGGGACCGACTTTTGGGCCAGATGTTCCACTGTTTTCTAGGTTCAGAAATTCATGGGGTCAGATAGACTCGAAAAAATATTCTTCTGGAATTGAAGATAATGACGTGATGGAGGATGTCCCTGAAGTTTAAGAAGAGACAGTGGCGTAGCCAGGATTTAATTTCGGGAGGGGCTGAATGTTGAAAATTGTGTATGTGAATATATATATATATATATATATATATATATATATATATATATATTATATATATATATATATATATATATATATATATATATATATATATATATATATATATATATATATATATATATATATATATATATATATATATATATATATATATATGTATATTGTTGAATGTTTTCAAATTATTTTTATATCTTTCAATTTCATTGTATATTTTTTTTTAATATTATGATTTTATTATAAGTTTATTGTTAAAATATATGTTATGTAATTTATTATTTTTATATATTTTTTATAGGTTTTATTTTTTTCACATATTTATAGCGGGTTTAGGTTATGTAAAAATTTCGGGGGGGGGCTGAAGCCCCCTCAGCCCCCCCCTGGCTACGCCACTGAGAAGAGATATGCTTGACTTCTTCGTAAAAAGTTTAAAAGAAAAACAATTAAGAGAAGATTACAGGGAGCTAATGGAGCTGGCAGTGATTTTTCTAGGAGAGACCCCGCCTTGAGGAGTGTCATTTAAAAAGCCAGGTGCTATTAGCCATGCAAGATGGATGTCAAAGGCGATCTATTGTTTAAAAATTTATTTATTTAGAAGTGAGTTCAAGTTGTCTACCAAAGAAAAATCTTCGATGAAAAAAAATAAAATTTTTCTTATTAGAGTGTATTTAAGAGCGTGGTATGGTGCTACAAGTGCTAGTAGCACTTGTAGACAAGTGCAATCAGACAACAAAGTGCGTGCTAGTTAGGCCCCAATGTCTGACTTTCATTTTAACACACAAAGTATCATAATAATAACTTGTTTGAAAAATGCAGACCAAAAAACAAATTAAAAATTCTTGAAATTGAATTGGACTATTATACTCATTACTTAGCTTTCACCTACTGCGAGATAGGATGACAGTGTTTTGTGTGTTACACATTAGGTCTGCTAATTTTGGTATAAATAACCAAATATTGGTCTTAAATTATAGAATATGCTAATAAATTGATAACAAAAAACATATTATAAGAGTTATACTTTGCAGTGTAGAGAGAAAAAAAATGTTTTTTGAAAAATTGTTCAGAAAAAATGTATATGACCACCAATAAATATCAGAGTAAGTATAAAATAAGATAATTTAAGATCATAATGATAAGTTCATAAAGTCTAATTAGTGAGTTGAGTATTGTTTTTACCGAAAAAAGTAATGTAAAAAATCACAGAAAATAATTGTCACGAAAATCACAATTTTTGACGAATTTTGACACCTATAAATCTTCAAGGGTCCGGCGGCACCTTTTAATCACCTCCGATCAGGCTAAAATTTTTATGGCATTTTTTTCATATATGCGAACAAAATTAGGGGTTGGGAGCACAATATTTCGAACTTTTTTTTCACCCCTGTAGCTAAGGGCCACCCTAATATATTTGTTATAAATACTTAGTTCACTGGTTTTCTTAATTAATTAGTACTCAATATCTCTAGCCGCGACAGGTTCTAGGTATACCTAAAAGCATCGCTAATGGGCAACTTAGTAACTTAAAAATATCAGATAGCCAACAACCAAATCAATTTGCCCCTATTTAACCCTCTTAGACATGCTTTCCACACTTACCCCCAGGCAAGTTAGAGCAACTTGATTTAAAAAGCCCCTAAGCTCTATTATCCATTAAAGTATCAAATTATCAGTGTTACCACTTAGATTCTCAACCTTATTTAAATCATTACTACCAACTTAATTTAAATGAATAAACAATAAAGTCATTATACAGACGAATAATTAGTCAGAAATGGGGGGGGGGGATAAAGTTGACTTGATTGATCTTTAAACTTCATTGATCTTTCTTGATTTTTCTTTTTTTTCTATTGCTGGATCTTTAATTCCCTCCAAAATATTCGCGATTCAAAGAGATCGTTTTAAGGTTGGCAATACCAATGTCGGGAAAACGAAAGGGTTATTAAATTTTTACATTTCTTTATATATAGGAAAAGGTATTGTGTTTACAAAAAATCCGAAACTGGGATGAATACGGAATTATCCGTTTTAGGTGTTTTTAAGGCCTCCTGAGTGTTTTTTGCAAAGTTGTCTGTCTGTATGTATGAGTGTGTGTGTGTGTATGTTTGTTTTTTTCCGAGGCAAATACATGCTCCATTAAATACTACATGCATTACAACAAGAAAGTAGAAATTGCAAAGTACATCATGTTCAACTTAAATGACGCCTAATCTACTTAAATATTAAGAAATTAAAGTGAAAACTGAAAATAATGTAAAATTAAATTAAATTAAAAATTTTCTTGGTTTGCAGTTGCCTCAGATGCTACTAAAGCTAGGTTAAGAACAATAGTCAGATGTCTAGGAATGATCTAGTCACTTGTGTAGTGTATGAATGTATGTGTGTGTGTCTGTTATCATCTATTACGTTCACACACACTCTAGATCCGCGGATCGTATAGAATACGTATACAATACGGTCAACTAACTTCACGGTTCTTGCAGCGTATTTGTTTAGTCGATCGAGTGATAACTGATCCCGCCAAAACATGGCGTCTTGTATAAGGAAGTTTAAAACAAAAAATATATTTAATTAAATTGTGATTTCTTCGCGTAATAATAAAGTTACACTAAAAAAATAATATTCCAAAAGTTATTTGATCAAAAACGGTTGTATAGAAGGGAAATAAAGTGAAAATAAAAGTTGGACGAGAAGGTTATCCGTTATATACGATCGTCTCTAAAGGTACATACAGCGTATCGGGGGATCCATTTAGATTCCATCTCCCTAGTTCTAGCGTATGCGATCGGATCCCCTCCGCATGGTTCATACAGCTAATATTACTGTATTGAGATATCGTACTCTATACGATACGCGGATCTAAAGTGTGTGTGAACGTACTAATTGTATCGCCCAGTGTATTTGTACTAGAGAGTTGAAATTTTGTACGGAAATCATTCTACCGCTGTAGTTGTGCTATTCGGAAATTTTTTTATGACGTCATTAACCCGCAAAATGACCCAGCAAAAATTTCGGAAAACATAAAACGCGGAAAAATGATGCGATTTGATGACATTTGGCACGCATGTAGCCATGTATAAGACTAACATATGTGCTAAGTTTAAGTTCATTATCAGCATTAGTTCAATGTTTATCGAATAATTTGTATAAGTTTTTTATAAAATTGTTAAAAATCGGAAAATCGATCGAATTGAGTTGAAATTTGGTACAAGTGTACCCTTTGACGTAATAAATAAGTGTACCAAGTTTCGTTACAATACAACAAGACTATCTATGATTTTTGGTGCATCATAAAAGTTAAGCAGCATCGAGTGTGTTCAGTGTCTGGATATACATGACCACTGGGAATGAAACGAATGTATTTAATGTATTTTATTAATTTTTATTAAATGACTTGTGTAAGTTTTTTAAAAAATTGTTAAAAATCAGGAAATGGTCCAATTGAGTTGGACCAATTCGTTTATGGCCAATACGACCATTTGTCGTATATGGCCAATGCGTCAAGCATATCTATGATTTTTGTTGGATCATAAAACCTAAGCAGCACTAAGCGTGGTCAGTGCTGTGGTGATCGCTGAGAATGATACGAATGCATTTACTATCTGAAGACGAGCGACACGAGTCAAAAGGCATGTTGCAGTATGAATTTGGCGAACTGTATTTCTGAGGACGAGCGAAGCAAGTCCGAAGCATGGAGGTTGAGCATAGCGAATCCGATGTAATGAGGAAAAGTTCCGAGGTTCCCTGTACCCGATTTTTTTAATTTTGAGACAAGCAGAGTCTTGATTTTTTCAGTCTTGTCTTTGGATTTATTTATATATGTACGAGAATTTCATTCTTAGACGTTTCTATAGGACACGATAACCTTCGAACACTTTTTCGAATAGAAATAAAACATGGTTTAAAAATCTTTTTAACGTCCCGGACTCTATTGTTGATGAAATATGTGTGTTATTAACTCAGAATAATGACCCCACAAACATTTTAAAAATCACAAATCTTCAAAAGGTCTTAAGATCGAGCTGAAATGATTTAAACCCATATTACTGTATATGACTAACATTGATACCCGAGCTTGGCTCGGCAAATATTTTATTTATCTAACAATAAATTATTAATTATTCCTTTGAGGACTACAAAAAATGTAAGTTATTCACAGCTGAAACAGCAAGAGAATTCTTTGTTTAAGATGTTTTTGTCTGTCTGGAGATTCTCAACCTTGCTTTGGTAAGTTCCAAAGCTGGTTCCAGCTTTGGTAACCATTGATTGGTAAGTTTCTTGTTTCGATAAGTTGGCGATCAAAAATAGAATTATAAAAAACGTGCGTTTAGACTTTTTATGAGAAAACAATAATATTTTCAACAAAATAGGCCATGAATTGATCAATTCAATAAACGCCTATTATTTTTTAACACAGAATAATATTATTTGAGATATATAAATATTATTTTTATATTAATTTAGACTCAAATGATGTTCATTGTGATTAGCCAGTGGTATAATTAAAAGTTAGGTCAAGATCCAGCGTTTAGATTCAATCAGTCCGCTTTTTAAACATTTTTACACTTACCCCTATAATTATTTTAGAAAAGATCTCGATGACGTGTAAAATGTCTTCATTCTGTCCTATGAGGATTTTATGTTTAAAGTTTAGTCAAGATCTATCCAATAAATTTCACGATATAAAACTCAAATTTGTTTTCCTTACACTGACTTCCTATTGTTATTTAGAAACGGATTTCGATGAGTCATAAAATATGTGCATTCTGACCCATGAGTAGTCTAAGTATAAAGTCTAGTTAAGATGCATTTATTCGATTCTGATCTTTAAGCATTTAAAACTTATTTTTTACACTAATGACCTCCACAATGACCTCAAAATTCCGTTCGTCAAAGACATTGTTTCCTCTCGATACAATTCCAAATTAGATTCCCATCCTAATCCTCTTGTCCAAACCCTACATTCCAGAACCATTCCTTCCAATCCTCCACGGCGCCTTCGACGACAGTGGCCGCGTGACCTTCTTTTATAATCAATATTAATTTAAATTCAAAAACGCAACACATTTCAGAAAATTCAACTATTCAAAAGTCAACTAATTTCTATTCCACTAATTTAGTTCAAACCAAATTTTTATATTATAAGTAAAATATCAACATTTACCTAACCACGCCAAGGAGTATCACTACTGGGTGATTCCTTCTATCAAGACTGCCAAGTCACTTTTACCAGCATGAGCACTATGTCAAATACATCTATTGTAGACAATAATCAATAAAGTTAAAAAAAAAAAACTAATCCCCCTCTTGTTATTTGTGAAGGAATTTCATTAAGACATATAATGAGGTAAATATGACCTCTGAGTCGTTTAAGTGTAGAGTTTAGTCAAGATCCATCGATTAGATTCCAATATGTAAGCACTTAAAGTAGTGTTGCACTAAACCCGTATTATTTTTAAACGGGTCCCGATAAAACTAATAAAGTGACTACTCAGACCTACGAGCATTTTAAGTTTAAAGTTTAGTCAAGATCTATCTATTAGATTACGAGCTGTAAGCACTTAAAGAATGAATTTTTACACTAATTAACTGTTATTTTAGCACTGATCAAGATCTGACATAGTTTATGATTCCTTTTCATATATAATTAGTCTGAGTTTAAACTTTGGTCAAGATGTAAAGTCCAAAAATTTATATATAAAAATATATATATATATATATATATATATATATATATATATAGATTAATAAGCAAGAGGCCTTCGGCCTGTTTTAGACGCACCGTGGCACAGGCGCTTCGCCTCTCGGACGCTACGCGGTGTCGGCACAGGTGCCGCTACGCGGCCACATAGTTGTTGTACTTTATCAGTTCGTTATATTACTGGTTTTTATATAAGTAGTGGCATACTGCCACGATATAAGCGATGTTTCAAATTTATTATAGTACAATACACGGCTAAAATCTGCCTCCGTAGCCGTGGTCGTTTAGTACTGGACTTCGGCATCGGGGGTCCGGGGTTCACAGCCCGGGCTATGCTCTCAGTTTATTATGAATAGAATTTGATGTAAAAATAACTTTCACCACCTTTAGCTTCACTTTGAGCATAGTAGATGTGACCCACCCGAGGTGGTTCCCGCAGGGTGAATACCCTGAAGGGCCGAAAGGCACTAAAATGGGCATTATTATTATTATTATTATTATTTTTGAGTTTCACACCTTTCAGTGGTAATTAAAGGCGACAGCGGGCTATTTTATTTGCCAAGGTGCCTCTTTATTTTTATTTTGTTTTTTTTTTCTGTCCGTCCGTCTTCAGTCTTCTAAAATAATTTGACCTGGTGTACTATTTGATTTGTGATTAAGGAATCCTCTAACTATATGACAGGTTTGTAGTGTTACTGACTTTTGCATATTTATATAAAGATTTTCTGAGAGGTCTAGTAACTTAAGACTGGTATAAAGATGTTTAGGTATTATTCCGGTGCTGGATACAACAATGGGTACTATATTAATTTTCTTCATGTTCCAGATGTTCTTGATTTCAATTGCCAGTTGTTTGTATTTATCCTGTTTTATTTGAATTGTCTGCTGAATGTTATGGGTGTTAGGAATGGCTATATCAATTATTGTTGTTTCTTTATCAATTTTATTTACTAGCACTATATCTGGTTTGTTATGATGTACTGTTTTGTCTGTTATGATGCTTCTGTCCCAGTAAAGCTTATGACTGTCGTTTTCTAGTACTGTTTCAGGCTTATACGTGTAATATGGCGTTTTTCCTGTAATTAGTTTATACTTAATTGCCAATTCTTGATGAATAATTCCTGCAACTTGGTTGTGTCTGTGAAGTTATTCGTTCTGGGCTAAACAGGAGCATGCAGAGGTAATATGTTGAATAGTTTCTGACTGGTTATGGCATAGTCTACACTTGTCTTCTGTTATATTAGGATCTTTGATGATGTACTTGGCATAGTTCTTTGTCTTAATAACTTGATCCTGAATTGCCAACATGAGGCCTTCTGTTTCTGGGTACTGATCACCGTTTGACAACCATTTGTTAGACTTTATTATTATTATTATTATTGTTTACTTATTTTATTTTTTCTTAGCTTTTGCCAGTTTTCGTTAGCATTAGTCGGGTATAAAGTACCAAGACTAAGGCTAATTTAAGGTATTTATTGATTTAAAAATTTTCTGACGGTATTACAGGTGTTAAGAATTGCAGCCTTTTGAATGTCGTGAAGAGTGTTGTGATTTAAGTCCAGAGCTTTAATATTAGTTATTAGACTATGAGGTACAACTCCAGTAGTGGATATTACAAATGGAAGGATATCAACCTTTCTCATCTCCCATAGTCTTTGAATTTCAAATGACAGCTCTGTGTACTTTCTTATTTTCTCGGCTACTGTTGTTGTACGTTATTACTATTTGGAACAGCTACGTCTATAATGTATGTTTTTTCTGTTTTTTATCGATTAGAGTAATATCAGGCCTATTATTGTGAATTGTTTTGTCAGTAATTATAGTACGGTCATAGTAGAGCTTATAGGTGTCGCTTTCCAGGACAGGCTCAGGGTTATATTTGTAGTATGGTGTGTAGCTTGGTAAAAGATTATTATTATTATTATTATTATTATTATTATTATTATTATTATTATTATTATTATTACACAGCTAAAAACAATTGAAAGCGTGGGAAAATAATGCGAGGGAGCCAATGAGGTTATTCCTGGATATCAAACCACGCTCTCAATTTTAAATCAGGTCACCCATACAGCACTGACCACGCTCAATGCTGCTTAACTTTTATGATCCAACAAAAATCATGGATATTCTTATCGTAATGAAACGAAACTTGGTGTACTTATTTATTACGTAAATGTATATACTTGTGCCAAATTTCAACTCGATTGGATTATTTTCCGATTTTTGTTAAAAAAACGTACACAAGTCATTCAATAAAAATTGAACTAATGCTGATAATGGGATGAAACTTGGCACATATGTTAGTCTTATACATAGCTACATGCGTGCCAAATCTCAAATTGAGCGCAAAATGTTACTGCGATTTATATTTTTCCATAAAATGACGTCATTAAAAAATACTTTCCGAATAGCACAACTACAGCAGTAGACTGATTTTTGTATAAAGTTTCAACTCTTTAACATGAATACTCTAGAAGCTATGATGTGTGTATAATGACAAACACATATACAAACACACACTTATACAGACAAACATCTTTGTAAAAACAACTCAGGAGGTCTTAAAAACGCCTAAAACGGATAATTATGGTGATGTCACGGTTTCGGATTTTTTTACAAAAATAATCCTTTTCGTATATACCTACATTAAAGTTAACTAAAAAAGTAACCTTAACCTAAATATATGAGGAGGAAAAGTACAGTCTGCCTATCCAGTGTTGAGCCCTCTTGGGTATATTTGTGCACGCTCAAAATTTTAAAAAAATCGCACACATTTTAAATTTTTTGTATAAGGGGTCGTGAGCAAAACTAGAAGAGATCATTTTTAAAGCTGACAAACTTTCCAATAAACCGAGTGTTCATTCATGAAAATCTAATGATGAATGAAAAACTATAACTACTGCCAAAGTTATGGTTTAGGAAAAGTCAGCGATTTTCTTTCACAAAATGTCTACGTTTTGGCAATGACAGCGATTTTCTTTCACAAAATGTCTACGTTTTGGCAATGACAGCGATTTTCTTTCACAAAATGTCTACGTTTTCGCAATGACAGCTAATTTATTTCACAAAATGTCTACGTTTTGGCAATGAAAGCGAATTTCCTTCACAAAATGTCTACGTTTTGGCAATAACAGCTAATTTCTTTCACAAAATGTCTACGTTTTAGCAAAGTCAGCTAATTTCTTTCACAAAATGTCTACGTTTTAGCAAAGTCAGCGAATTTCTTTCACAAAATGTCTACGTTTTGGCAATAACAGCTAATTTCTTTCACAAAATGTCTACGTTGTAGCAAAGTCAGCGGATTTCTTTCACAAAATGTCTACGTTTTAGCAAAGTCAGCGATTTCTTTCACAAAATGTCTACGTTTTGCAAAGTCAGCTAATTTCTTTCACAAAATGTCTACGTTTTCAAATGACAGCGAATTTCTTTCACAAAATGTCTACGTTTTGGCAATAACAGCTAATTTCTTTCACAAAATGTCTACGTTTTAGCAAAGTCAGCGATTTCTTTTCACAAAATGTCTACGTTTAGCAAAGTCAGCGGATTTCTTTCACAAAATGTCTACGTTTTAGCAAAGTCAGCTAATTTCTTTCACAAAATGCAATGTTTCTTTCACAAAATGTCTACGTTTTGGCAATAACAGCTAATTTCTTTCACAAAATGTCTACGTTGTAGCAAAGTCAGCGGATTTCTTTCACAAAATGTCTACGTTTTAGCAAAGTCAGCGGATTTCTTTCACAAAATGTCTACGTTTTCGCAAAGTCAGCTAATTTCTTTCACAAAATGTCTACGTTTTGGCAATGACAGCGAATTTCTTTCACAAAACCAATTCTTTCACAAAATGTCTACGTTTGGCAATAACAGCTAATTTCTTTCACAAAATGTCTACGTTGTAGCAAAGTCAGCGGATTTCTTTCACAAAATGTCTACGTTTTAGCAAAGTCAGCGGATTTCTTTCACAAAATGTCTACGTTTTAGCA
This sequence comes from Microvelia longipes, assembly GCA_018340805.1. Lineage (NCBI taxonomy): Eukaryota > Metazoa > Arthropoda > Insecta > Hemiptera > Veliidae > Microvelia > Microvelia longipes. Next base: position 324,777 of record JACMZG010001918.1, read on the forward strand.
AAGTCAGCGGATTTCTTTCACAAAATGTCTACGTTTTAGCACAATTTCTTTCACAAAATGTCTACGTTTTGGCAATGACAGCGATTTTCTTTCACAAAATGTCTACGTTTTCACAATGACAGCTAATTTATTTCACAAAATGTCTACGTTTTGGCAATGACAGCTAATTTCTTTCACAAAATGTCTACGTTTAGCAAAGTCAGCGGATTTCTTTCACAAAATGTCTACGTTTTTGCAATTTTCTTTCACAAAATGTCTACGTTTTAGCAAAGTCAGCGGATTTCTTTCACAAAATGTCTACGTTTTGGCAATACAGCGAATTTCTTTCACAAAATGTGTACAGTTTCTTTCACAAATGTCTACAGCAAAGTCAGCGGATTTCTTCACAAAATGTCTACGTTTTAGCAAAGTCAGCGGAATTTCTTTCACAAAATGTCTACGTTTGGCAAAGTCAGCTAATTTCTTTCACAAAATGTCTACGTTTTGGCAATGACAGCGAATTTCTTTCACAAAATGTCTACGTTTTGGCAATAACAGCTAATTTCTTTCACAAAATGTCTACGTTTTAGGTTTTAGCAAAGTCAGCGGATTTCTTTCACAAAATGTCTACGTTTAATGCATTTTTTAAATCAATTTACAAATGGTATAACTTAGTTTTTAGTAATCCGATTTTGACGAATAAACACTTAATTAATTGGAAATTTTGTCGGCATTTAATTTTCGTTTCTAGTTTTGACCAAAACCCAGCAGGGAATAACTTATTTCAAGAAATCTAAAATTTGCACGATTTTCTAAAATTTCGTGCCCGCGCAATCATATGAAGGGCTCTACTCTGGATACGCAGACTAGGCTTTTTCTCCACCATTTAAGATATAGGCCCGTATTCAAAGACATTTTCCTCACATTCTCCTTAAAGAACCCTTAAGGAAAATGTTAGGAAAATGTTTTTAAGCCACGAAAACCATGTTTTTCCCCACTTTTAAACACGGGAACGATCATTTATGTTTCGTCTCCTTAAGGAGACCTAACATTTTCCTAACATTCTCCTTAAGGAACCCTTAAGGAGTTCCTAAAGGGAACCTAAAATTCCTAAACCTAACATTCTCCTTAAGGAGACCTAACATTTTCTCCTTAAGGAGAAAATGTTAGGTCCATTTTCTCCTTAACATTCTCCTTAAGGAACCCTTAAGGAGAATGTTAGGAAAATGTCTTTGAATACGAGCCATAATTTCTGTACACATTAGATCAATGAATTCTATTCTAAGGTCGATCTTAGCGAACCTGGAGTAAATCCTTTTTAAGCTTTGGATAATCATATCCAAAGATCTTTAAATGCTTAAAGATCAGAATCGAATAAATGCATCTTAACTAGACTTTATACTTATACTATTCATGGGTCAGAATGCACATATTTTATGACTCATCGAAATCCATTCTCAAATAACAATAGGAAGTTAGTGTAAGGAAAACAAATTTGAGTCTTATATCTCGGAATTTCATCACTAGATCTTGACTAAACTTTAAACTTAGAATCTTCATAGGTCAGAATGTAACATTTTGAGGACGAGCGAAGCGAGTCAGATGTTGTGGGGAAAAGTACCGAGGTACCCAGTACCAATTTTGCTTGTAACTGGAGTTATTTACATTTTTAAATTAAATCAAAATTGACACAATATAATTGTGCATTGTGTATAATGTTTTGTAAAACACGGTAGTATCAAATGATATAAATTAATATTGGTTGACACAATATAATTGTGCGAGAGACACTAAGGAAATGTAACAAGCAAAATGCAATGCTACATCTGGCTTATTACATGGCAATGCATTTTGCTTGTTACATTTCCTTGGTGTCTCACGCACAATTATATTGTGTCAACTATTTATGTTTTGCAAAACTCGGTAGTTCCAAAATAATATATGTTTTGCTTGCCATGCATCATGGCGGTAAGAGAGCACCGCTCGTCTCTGGTAAGTACTTCACATTATATACTTCGGAATTAATTGAAGGTCAGAGTGAGTTCAGGCTCTGTCGGCGCCCTGATGAGTTAGACGTCACGAAACAGAGTGGGACATGACATTATGTCGAGCCATCAATGATGACGAATGTCGAATGATGGAACAGTTCCCAGATGTAGCATTGTATTTTGCTTGTTACATTTCCTTGGTGTCTCTCGTACAATTATTGTGTCTAATATTGGTTGCTTTAATGATGTTTCAAAATTTAACCTAAAAAGGATCTCTTGTTATGATGTCATCTCTATGGAGAAATCACCTTAAGACGTAATGTAAATAGATTACCTATTTGTGAATTGTCGTGAACAGAGTACGGTTCCTGCTTGATCCTAAGTTCGCTGTTTTCTTGAGGCTCCAACTCCTAAAAATAGAGTTATATATTAGTATTTTATGTTAATAATATAAGGCAACGGCTTTAGCTCACTCGGTAGAGCGCTTGATTTCAATTCAGGAGTTCGAATCCCATCATACATAGCAGAAAATCAAAGTAACGGTCGATAAAAAATTATGTTCGAGTAGGATATCGTTTTCTGGGGTGCTAACTCCAATAAAACCGGAGGTAATAAGACTACTCAAAGCTAGGGTTTTCAGGTTCGAATCTTAAAACCGGCGCTAATATTTTATCATCTTATTAACTGTATTTAAGTGTATAACTTTAAAATGATTTCCTGGAGTTCCTAGAGCAGGATCGAGCGAAAACACATGAAGCACCTTCATTTTAGAAAGTGTTAAAATGCTCGATTTCGCTACGTGTTTCGCTTGAGCGTTTGGATTCCCTCCTTAACTCTAAATTCTGAGCGGGTATCTTGCTGACCAGAAAGCGTTGGCAGTAGTTGTACTCAACCTTCCCTGTGGAAAGTGATTTTTTTTTAATTTCAAGTGTAGGTATATTTCATCTAATCTAGACAGAAGAGCCGTGAATTTCTATGGTTCCTCTCATGCTTTTTCAAGCAACCATACATATTTTCACTGACTCTTATAGTCTAGTAAAAACTAGGAACAACTCGTGCCCTCAATGTTAAACCAAACCACCACACACTTTAAAAATTAAATTTAGTAGATAGACAAATGGTTATTATTCGGACCAATTTATATTTCATTAACTATATTTCACAACTTCAAGGAAGTATCAACTGCACCATCAACCGAATTGATGACATCGCAAATTTACTGACGTCATGATTTCTCAATAATTTCCTCTTAGTTTATATATGTCTGTCAATAACTTAGTAATAAAAGATTTATACTAATCCAAACTAATCTACAGACAATTCCAACTGCAAAAGGTTTATAAAATAAATGTTTATTATTGTATTTATTTATTTTTTACTTTCTTTACTATAGTAAAGTAAGAAAAATATGACACGTTAAACATTACATTAAAATAAAAACAGATCAATATTAGAAGGTTTGAATTAAATAATTTTTATAGATTAATAAATCTTAATAAGTCAGCAAAATTCTTTTTTTGACATCTACTGTAATATTTCATTGTTAAACGATATTTTCTTTTAGTTGAGGCAAACAAATATTTTTCTTTATAGAGCGTACGAACTAAAACTTAAACCTTGTGCAAATAAAGTAAAAATTAACCAATCATCATCAGCATATATATTGAGTCTTTTATTTATTTGTTTGATTAAGCTCTATGTGAAACAAAACAATATGATTGGTTAAATTCAAACCTTATGCAGATGACGTAAAAATTAACTTATCATCATCAGCATATATATTGAGTCTTTTATTTTTATTTATTTGTTTGATAAGGCTCTATAAGAAACAATACAATATGATTGGTTAAATTCAAACCTTATGCAGATGACGTAAAAATAAACTAACGAACATCAGCATATATACTAAGTATTTTATTTATTTGTTTATTTATTTGTTTGATAAGGCTCTATTAGAAAACAAAACAATATGATTGGTTAAATTCAAACCTTATGCAGATGACGTAAAAATTAACTAACCAACATCAGCATATATACTAAGTCTTTTATTTATGTGTTTTATTTATTTGGTTCATAAGGCTCTATTAGAAAACAAAACAATATGATTGGTTAATTTCAAACGTTATGCAGATGACGTAAAAATTAACTTATCATCAGCATATATATTGAGTCTTTTATTTTTATTTTTTTGTTTGATAAGGCTCTATAAGAAAACAAAACAATATGATTGGTTAAATTCAAACCTTATGCAGATGACGTAAAATTAACCAATCATCATCAGCATATATATTGAGCCTTTTATTTTTATTTATTTGTTTGATAAGGCTCTATAAGAAAACAAAACAATATGATTGGTTAAATTCAAACCTTATGCAGATGACGTAAAAATTAACTCATCAACATCAGCATATATATTGAGCCTTTTATTTTTATTTATTTGTTTGATAAGGCTCTATAAGAAAACAAAACAATATGATTGGTTAAATTCATACCTTATGCAGATGACGTAAAAATAAACTAACGAACATCAGCATATATACTAAGTATTTTATTTATTTGTTTTATTTATTTGTTTGATAAGGCTCTATAAGAAAACAAAACAATATGATTGGTTAAATTCAAACCTTATGCAGATGACGTAAAAATTAACCAATCATCATCAGCATATATATTGAGCCTTTTATTTTTATTTATTTGTTTGATAAGGCTCTATAAGAAAACAAAACAATATGATTGGTTAAATTCAAACCTTATGCAGATGACGTAAAAACAAACTAACCAACATCAGCATATATACTAAGTATTTTATTTATTTGTTTTATTTATTTGTTTGATAAGGCTCTATAAGAAAACAAAACAATATGATTGGTTAAATTCAAACCTTATGCAGATGACGTAAAAATAAACTAACCACATCAGCATATATACTAAGTATTTTATTTATTTTGTTTTATTTATTTGTTTGATAAGGCTCTATAAGAAAACAAAACAATATGATTGGTTAAATTCATACCTTATGCAGATGACGTAAAAATAAACTAACCAACATCAGCATATATACTAAGTATTTTATTTATTTGTTTTATTTATTTGGTTGATAAGGCTCTATAAGAAAACAAAACAATATGATTGGTTAAATTCAACCTTATGCAGATGACGTAAAATTAACCAATCATCATCAGCATATATATTGAGTTTTTTATTTTTATTTATTTGTTTGATAAGGCTCTATAAGAAACAAAACAATATGATTGGTTAAATTCAAACCTTATGCAGATGACGTAAAACAAACTAACCAACATCAGCATATATACTAAGTATTTTATTTATTTGTTTTATTTATTTGGTTGATAAGGCTCTATAAGAAAACAAAACAATATGATTGGTTAAATTCAAACCTTATGCAGATGACGTAAAAATTAACCAATCATCATCAGCATATATATTGAGCCTTTTATTTTTATTTATTTGTTTGATAAGGCTCTATAAGAAAACAAAACAATATGATTGGTTAAATTCAAACCTTATGCAGATGACGTAAAAATTAACTCATCAACATCAGCATATATATTGAGCCTTTTATTTTTATTTATTTGTTTGATAAGGCTCTATAAGAAAACAAAACAATATGATTGGTTAAATTCAAACCTTATGCAGATGACGTAAAAATAAACTAACCAACATCAGCATATATACTAAGTATTTTATTTATTTGTTTTATTTATTTGTTTGATAAGGCTCTATAAGAAAACAAAACAATATGATTGGTTAAATTCAAACCTTATGCAGATGACGTAAAAATAAACTAACCAACATCAGCATATAACTAAGTATTTTTTATTTTTTATTTATTTTTTGATAAGGCTCTATAAGAAAACAAAACAATATGATTGGTTAAATTCAAACGTTATGCAGATGACGTAAAAACAAACTAACCAACATCAGCATATATACTAAGTATTTTATTTATTTGTTTTATTTATTGATAAGGCTCTATAAGAAAACAAAACAATATGATTGGTTAAATTCAAACGTTATGCAGATGACGTAAAAAAAACTAACCAACATCAGCATATATACTAAGTATTTTATTTATTTGTTTTATTATTTGTTTGATAAGGCTCTATAAGAAAACAAAACAATATGATTGGTTAAATTCAAACCTTATGCAGATGACGTAAAAATAAACTAACCAACATCAGCATATATACTAAGTATTTTATTTATTTGTTTTATTTATTTTGATAAGGCTCTATAAGAAACAAAACAATATGATTGGTTAAATTCAAACCTATGCAGATGACGTAAAAATAAACTAACCAACATCAGCATATATACTAAGTATTTTATTATTTGTTTTATTTATTTGTTTGATAAGGCTCTATTAGAAAACAAAACAATATGATTGGTTAAATTCAAACCTTATGCAGATGACGTAAAAATAAACTAACCAACATCAGCATATATACTAAGTCTTTTATTTATTTGTTTTATTTATTTGGTTGATAAGGCTCTATTAGAAAACAAAACAATATGATTGGTTAAATTCAAACCTTATGCAGATGACGTAAAAATTAACTTATCATCAGCATATATATTGAGTTTTTTATTTTTATTTATTTGTTTGATAAGGCTTTATAAGAAACAAAACAATATGATTGGTTAAATTCAAACGTTATGCAGATGACGTAAAAATTAACTAACATCATCAGCATATGCTGTCATAAGCATCAAAGTCATAACATTTGCTTAAGACTAACATTTGTGCCAAGTTTCATTCTATTATCGGCATGTAATTTTTATTGATTGACACGTGTACGCCATCGATGAGGAAAACCTTTTTTAACCCCCCCGTACCCATTTTTTTAACTTTATGGGGTAACTTTGTTATGACAATCGGACTTAACGTGTCAACTATTTTATTCAAGATATTTCTGTCGAAGGTGTTCAAGTTACTTTTCCTATGTTTCACAACTTGCCTCTCTAGTTATTATATCTCTATGCTTCAAAACTTGCCTCTCTAGTTATTAAATCTCCATGTTTCAAAACTTGCCTCTCTAGTTATTATATCTCTATGCTTCAAAACTTGCCTCTCTAGTTATTATATCTCCATACTTCAAAACTTGCCTCTCTAGTTATTATATCTCCATGCTTATACAATCATAAGTCATATTTACATCAATTAGTTGGTTTACATTACAAACGCTGAAGAATTTCAAAACAAATTACCTTCCAAGTCAGATAGACAGCCGACGTGTTTTGAATGAAGGCGTGAGGCCATGAAAACTGGTCACTCAACAAAACCTTGGGCGTATTGTTTACAATTTTCCGACCTATTGTTTACAATTTCGCCCTGGATTGTTTACATTTTTACGTCAAATTCGCTGATTTTTGATTTGTTACTTTCTCTCACTTTGGATAGTGAGAAAGTTTCATTAACATGATTCTATTGAATATTTATTTTTAAAAATAAACCACGATAGTCTCAGAAATAAAATAAATCTCGATAGTTTTAGAAATAAAAATAACCTCGATATTTATTATCGAGACTTATCGATAAAACATATTATATTATTATTATATAATACTCTATTATAACTTTTATTATATATTATATATATATATATATATATATATATATATATATATATATATATATATATATATATATATATATATATATATATATATATATATATATATATATATATATATATATATATATATATATATATATATATATATATATATATATATATATATAATCCTGAGAAATAATAATAATAACTTACAGATGGTGAAAAAAGGGAGTGCGAGGGTATGACCCGACATTTCGACAAATCGTCTTTATTAAGCTAGAATGAGTCGGTGCGTACATGGAAGCGTCGAGCCGACAACTCATATATATACATATATATATATATATATATATATTATAAATTGAAACGGTACTGGTCAGGCTTTGGGTTGTTCCCTGCGGAAACAACTTAAAGTGGCATTGACAATTGTTACGCTTAAGCATAATATAAAGTTGCCAATAATTTATTTGAAGAATAACGTTTTTAAACTGAGGTCGTAACCTGGGTTGCGAACCCTAGACCTTCGTGGTGTCAAAGACTGTATTATTGTATTATTGACCTCGACCACGAAAGCGGCCCTATATATATATATATATATATATATATATATATATATATATATATATATATATATATATTATATATATTATGTATAACAGCATCCGTGGTGGCTAGTTAATTATCAGAAAATAATGGTAATAGAAAACTACATTAAGCTTATACAACGATGAAAGAAGAAAGATTGATCAAATTAAAAATATTTCTAATTAATAATTAACTAATATTTTTAGGCCCGCATTCAAAGACATCTTCCAAACATTTTCCTAACATTTTCCTAACATTTTCCTAACATTTTCCTAACATTTTCCTTGTTCCTTAAGGAGAATGTTAGGAATATGTCTTTGAATACGGGCCTTAGTTTTATCAATATTTCTTCGTTGTATAAGGTTAATGTAGACACAATTTAACTGTGAGAGAGTTAACGAAAGTCTCGGACTCTCGAGTCGCCTCCGTTGGCGCAAATGTTCAGTGTGACAAACGGCCACTGGAGCAAATCCCCTACTCCTCCTAATTGGCTCCAACGAACTTTCTTGACCTTAATTTTGTTAAGTGTTTTTCAGATGTAATTTTCAAAAAAAGAAGACAATTGTTTTATGGAAAATGGTCATAAGTGTAAGACAAGTGTTCAACGAACATTCCTCTCGTGTATAGTTGTGTAGTATTGTGCAAAACTCGGTAGTATCAAATAATATAAGCTTAAAGTAGTTTCCTCTTTATTCTAATTGAGTTAAATTGAGAGTAAAATTATCGAGGTACCCTTTGCCTGATTATTTATAATTAGGATTTGATAAAATTGTTTTATTCTCCAACTTCAATATTAAATTTATATTTAATTTATTTTGAAACCTCCTTCGTGGTTGAGGTAGTTAAGGCGTCAGTTATTAAACTGACCTTTGACACCTCTTAGGTTTGGGGTTCGCATCCCAGGGTACGCTCTCAGTTTATATATGATTATTATTATTATCGCCAAACTTAGTTTACACTTTGAGCGTAACGGTTGCTAGTACCACTTGAGGTCGTTTCCGTAGGGGTTATCCCCAATGGGCCGCAAGGCTTTAAACGAGCATTATTATTATTTATTTTCAGTATAGTATTTGCAACCCACCTGAGGTGGTTTGCAAGTCCTAAAACTGCATTTACTTAGTCCGAGAGAATTTTATATAAGTTTCCAATAACCTTGGAAATGTAGCAAGCAAAATTACCTTGGAAATGTAGCAAAGCCTTGGAAAATGTAGCAAGCAAGTTTCCAATTACTTTAAAAAAGTAGCAAGCAAATTTGAAATGTAGCAAGCAAGTTTTTCAATTACCTTCAAGCAAGTTTTTCAATTACCTTGGAAATGTAGCAAGCAAGTTGGATTGGAAATGTAGCTAGCAAGTGGAATGTAGCAAGCAAGTTTTTGGAAATGTACTTTCCAATTACTTTAAAAAAGTAGCAAGCAAATTTTTCAATTACCTTAGAAATGTAGCAAGCAAGTTTTCAATTACCTTGGAAATGTAGCAAGCAAGTTTTTCAATTACCTTGGAAATGTAGCAAGCAAGTTTTTCAATTACCTTGGAAATGTAGCAAGCAAGTTTTTCAATTACCTTGTGTAGCTAGCAAGTTTCCAATTACCTTGGAAATGTAGCAAGCAAGTTTTTCAATTACCTTGGAAATGTATCAAGCAAGTTTCCAATTACCTTGGAAATGTAGCAAGCAAGTTTTTCAATTTGGAAATGTAGCAAGTTGGAAAGCTAGCAAGTTTCCAATTACCTTGCTAGCAAGTTTCCAATTACCTTGGAAATGTAGCAAGCAAGTTGCAAGCAAGGAATGTAGCAAGCAAGTTGCATTGGAATGTTTTTCCAATTACTTGGAAATGTAGCAAGCAAGTTTCAATTACCTTGGAATGTAGCAAGCAAATTTTCAATTACCTTGGAAATGTAGCAAGCAAGTTTTTTCAATTACCTTGGAAATGTCGCAAGCAATGTGGAAATGTAGCAAGCAAGTTTTTCATTACCTTGGAAATGTAGCAGCAAGTTTCCAATTACCTTGGAAATGTATCAAGCAAATTTTGGAAATCAAGTTTCCAATTACCTTGGAAATGTATCAAGCAAGTTTCCAATTACCTTTGGAAATGTAGCAAGCAAGTTTTCAATTACCTTGGAAATGTAGCAAGCAAGGAAATGTAGCAAGCAAGGAAATGTAGCAAGCAAGTTTCCAATTACTTGGAAATGTAGCAAGCAATTTTCAATTACCTTGGAAATGTAGCAAGCAAGTTTCAATTACCTTGGAAATGTCGCAAGCAAATGTTTCAATTACCTTGGAAATGTAGCAAGCAAGTTTTTCAATTACCTTGGAAATGTAGCTAGCAAGTTTCCAATTACCTTGGAAATGTATCAAGCAAGTTTCCAATTACCTTGGAAATGTAGCAAGCAAGTTTCCAATTACAAATGTAGCAAGCAAGTTTCCAATTACCTTGGAAATGTAGCAAGCAAGTTTCCAATTACCTTGGAAATGTAGCAAGCAAGCAATTTTTCAATTTATGTGGAAATGTAGCAACAATTACCTCAAGCAAGTTTCCAATTACCTTGGAAATGTACCAAGCAAGTTTCCAATTACCTTGGAAATGTAGCAAGCAATTACCAAGCAAGTTTCCAATTACCTTGGAAATGTAGCAAGCAAGTTTTTCAATTACCTTGGAAATGTAGCAAGCAAGTTTTTCAATTACCTTGGAAATGTCGCAAGCAAATGTTTCAATTACCTTGGAAATGTAGCAAGCAAGTTTTTCAATTACCTTGGAAATGTAGCAGCAAGTTTCCAATTACCTTGGAAATGTATCAAGCAAGTTTCCAATTACCTTGGAAATGTAGCAAGCAAGTTTTCAATTACCAGCAAGTTTCCAATTACCTTGGAAATGTAGCAGCAAGTTTCAATTACCTTGGAAATGTAGCAAGCAAGTTAGCAAGCTTTTCAATTACCTTGGAAATGTGCAAGCAAATTTCCAATTACCTTGGAAATGTAGCAAGCAAATTTTCAATTACCTTGGAAATTGGAAATGTCGCAAGCAAATGTTTTCAATTACCTTGGAAATTAGCAAGCAAGTTTTTCAATTACCTTGGAAATGTAGCTAGCAAGTTTCCAATTACCTTGGAAATGTATCAAGCAAGTTTCCAATTACCTTGGAAATGTAGCAAGCAAGTTTCCAATTACCTTGGAAATGTACAAGCAAGTTTCCAATTACTTGGAAATGTAGCAAGCAAGTTTCCAATTACCTTGGAAATGTAGCAAGCAAAGGAATGTAGCAAGCAAGTTTTTCAATTACCTTGGAAATGTCGCAAGCAAATGTTTCAATTACCTTGGAAATGTAGCAAGCAAGTTTTTCAATTACTTGGAAATGTAGCAAGCAAGTTTTCCAATTACCTTGGAAATGTTCAAGCAAGTTTCCAATTACCTTGGAATGTAGCAAGCAAGTTTTCCAATTACCTTGGAAATGTAGCAAGCAAGTTTCCAATTACCTTGGAAATGTAGCAAGCAAATTTTCAATTACCTTGGAAATGTAGCAAGCAAGTTTTTCAATTACCTTGGAAATGTCGCAAGCAAATGTTTCAATTACCTTGGAAATGTAGCAAGCAAGTTTTTCAATTACCTTGGAAATGTAGCAAGCAAGTTTCCAATTACCTTGGAAATGTATCAAGCAAGTTTCCAATTACCTTGGAAATGTAGCAAGCAAGTTTTCCAATTACCTTGGAAATGTAGCAAGCAAGTTTGGCAAGCAAGTTGGAAATGCAAGGAAATGTAGCAAGCAAGTTTCCAATTACCTTGGAAATGTATCAAGCAAGTTTCCAATTACTTGGAAATGTAGCAAGCAGTTTCAATTACCTTGGAAATGTCAAGCAAGTTTCCAATTACCTTGGAAATGTAGCAAGCAAGTTTCCAATTACCTTGGAAATGTAGCAAGCAAGTTTCCAATTACCTTGGAAATGTAGCAAGCAAGTTTCCAATTACCTTGGAAATGTAGCAAGCAAGTTTCAATTACCTTGGAATGTAAAGCAAGTTCCAATTACCTTGGAAATGTGCAAGCAAGTTTTCCAATTACCTTGGAAATGTTAATTACCTTGAAACAAGTGGAAATGTAGCAAGCAAGTTTCCAATTACCTTGGAAATGTATCAAGCAAGTTTCCAATTACCTTGGAAATGTAGCAAGCAAGTTTCCAATTACCTTGGAAATGTATCAAGCAAGTTTCCAATTACCTTGGAAATGTAGCAAGCAAGTTTCCAATTACCTTGGAAATGTAGCAAGTTTGAAATGTAGCAAGCAAGTTTCCAATTACCTTGGAAATGTAGCAAGCAAGTTTCCAATTACCTTGGAAATGTATCAAGCAAGTTCCAATTACCTTGGAAATGTAGCAAGCAAGTTTCCAATTACCTTGGAAATGTAGCAAGCAAGTTTCCAATTACCTTGGAAATGTAAAGCAAGTGGAAATGTAGCAGCAAGTTCAATTACCTTGGAAATGTAGCAAGTTTCCAATTACCTTGGAAATGTAGCAAGCAAGTTTCCAATTACCTTGGAAATGTATCAAGCAAGTTTCCAATTACCTTGGAAATGTAGCAAGCAAGTTTCCAATTAACAAGCAAGTTGGAAATGTAGCAAGCAAGTTTCCAATTACCTTGGAAATGTAGCAAGCAAGTTTCCAATTACCTTGGAAATGTAGCAAGCAAGTTTCCAATTACCTTCAAGCAAGTTGCAAGCAGTTTCAATTACCTTGGAAATGTAGCAAGCAAGTTTCCAATTACCTTGGAAATGTTCAATTACCTTGAAATGTAGCAAGCAAGTTTCAATTACCTTGGAAATGTAGCAAGCAAGTTTCCAATTACCTTGGAAATGTAGCAAGCAAGTTTCCAATTACCTTGGAAATGTAGCAAGCAAGTTTCAATTACCTTGGAAATGTAGCAAGCAAGTTTCCAATTACCTTGGAAATGTAGCAAGCAAGTTTCCAATTACCTTGGAAATGTAGCAAGCAAGTTTCCAATTACCTTGGAAATGTAGCAAGCAAGTTTGGAAATGTAGCAAGTTCCAGGAAATGTAGCAAGCATGTTTCCAATAACCTTGGAAATGTAGCAAGCAAGTTTCGTTATTATAAGTTAAAAACAGGCCTATAAAATATTTAAGGGATTGCCTATACTTCGTCTTTAATATCTTGCCCTCTCATATGTATCTATTTAGACAAAAAACATTACTTCAACTTTTAAATATTATAAAACTGAATACATAATGTTATTACAGGGCATAAGAGCTACAATACCATGGTTTTATATTAGAATTATTTTAAACCCACCCAATTTTTAGTAATTATGGATATATATGAGGGGACTAGATATTCAAGACAGACTATAAATATTTTCAGTATGAGTTTAGAACCAGCATTATCTGATCACTCAGAGTTCTAAAACTGTCCATAAAAATACTGAAAGTCCATGAAAATTCTGAAAGTCCATAAAAATATGCATCCTATTTCTTATCTCGTCAAAACCTTACCAGGTTTAAAGTCAAAACTTTTGTTTGATTTTAAGTACTTCATGAAAATTATTGCCAAGTTTAAAATTGTTTATCACTACATGAATTCGAGCCAAATATTTATAAATTATATAATTTATATCAATTTTTAAAATTTATTGAAAATAAATTGTCGAAGAGCTTTCGCCCAGGGATCCTGAGCTTCTTCAGAGCTTAAAAATGACAAAAATGAGAAAGTTTGAAAATAATACAATTTTGAATATTTTTTTTTATGTCACGTGTCTAAGTAAATAAATTTAATAAGAAATTACAAAAAAGGTTAAAAGAAAAATTATGATTTTAAGATAATATTATAATAAATACTGCTAAGATTGTTAATGTCTTGTTTTTTGTTCATACTCTTTGTCAGCTTTTATATAGAGCATTTCTAAAAATTTCCTTTTGTCTGTATGTGGTTCTGTATGAAGTATACGACAGTTTTCTTTGTCTGGTCGAAGATCAAGTTTTGTCATATGTTCTGATAAGGCTGTAAGGTTAGAGTTGTCAAGGATTTGGTTGTTATGTGTGCCTTTTTATTGCAATTTAATTATAACAATTTATAACAATGTAAAAGCTCTAATGTTATATAATTTATATTTTATAAAAGTTAAAAAAGTAATAATAAAAATAATCGGGTACGGGGTACCTCGGAACTTTTCCTCACCCTTCGGACTCGCTAGGCTCGTCCTCAGAATGGGATGGTTAGCAAATGGCCTAGACTTTATGTACTTCGGACTCGCTAGGCTCGTCCTCAGAATGGGATGGTTAGCAAATGGCCTAGGGTTTATGTACTTCGGACTCGCTAGGCTCGTCCTCAGAATGGGATGGTTAGCAAATGGCCTAGGGTTTATAAACTTCCGAGGTACCTCGTACCCGTATAAAAAGACGTACAAGAACGTTAAACTTCGCATAATCTTAAATGAGAAAAAGTTCCGATTTTTACTCGGTTTTATTCAATTATTTGAATTTTTGGTGGAATTTTGAAACCTTGACAAATGTAAACAAACTTTTACGTTTAACAAAAGTGTCGCACTAATTAATAATTAAGTTCGCTAATAACTTTTTAACTAATTAGTATATTTTGATCAGGGTTTTTTATATTTGTTCCTATTTTTTGCGGTTCTAACGACGTGTTATATGCCAAAAACACGTTTATACTTTTGTTATTATAAAGCGTCAAAATTTTAAATTTCAAAAGTAAATAATTTTAAAATGGCGGCCAATATTAAAACGAAATTCCAAAAATTTGTTTGTCATGTTAAGAGGTATATTCCTGCTAAATTTCAAGATCATCGGGTCATTTTTCGAGTTTTTACGATTTTATTAAATTTTTTCTGACTAAGAAAATAGGGTTAATGGTTGCATAAAATTTTGATATCCCGGGCAGCACAACTAGACCCAAAGACTGATTTTTGTATTAAGTTTCAACTATCTAGCATAAACACAGTGGGAGTTATGCGTGACACACACACACAGACAGACATCAAGCTAAAATCGGTTCAGATGGTCCTAAAAACACCTAAAATGGATGATTCAAGTGAAATCTCGGGTTAAAATTTTTTGGGTGAAACCAATACTTTTCCTCTATATACCTTCTGTATAAGAAGGTAAGGAAAAGTAAAAAGTAATAATAATAAAAAATATACATGTATGTTTAAACGATTTCCTTTTAAATTTGGGGGTGAGAAGCACCCCAACCCCCCCCCCTCCCAGCGCCTATGGCTCTCTCTCAGCGCCCTGATGATTTAGACGTAACACAACAGAGAAGGGTATAACATCGAGCTAACAATAATGACGAATGTCGAATGATAAAACAGTTTCCAGATGTAACATATCATTTGCCTTGTTACATTCTCAAGTGTCGCTCCCGCAATTATATTGAGTCAACCATTCATGTTTGGCAAAACTCGGTAGTATCAAATGAAATTAAATATATTCATAAAATGACCATATTATTTCGTTAAAGAGCGGGTATTTGATAGGGGGGTTTAACCCAGTGTCTACCACCTTAGGGGTTTAACTCTAACTGTTGACACGAAAAGTGTTAAATACGGGGTTTAAACCCCCACCTTTTTTAACCTATAGTTTACATAGGGGAAAAAAGAAAGATGTCACTCCACTTAGTATATGTTTATTGACAGAGCCGACTTTCAAACTTAACAGTTCATCATCAGTGCCGGTGAAAGCGAAGTAAAGAAGCTACGAAACAGAAGAAATAGATTTGTCCAGAGGCTGGTGTCTGACTCCAGCCTCTGGACAAATCTATTTCGTCTGAGTAGTGACATCTTTCTTTTTCCTCATCATAATATCAATATATTCTGCCTCCGTGGCCGTGATCGTAAAGGCGTTCGATTTCGGCACCGGAGGTCCGGGGTTCGCAGCCCGGGCTATGCTCTAAGATTTTATGAATAGTATTTGTATTAAAATGATTTCACCAACTTTGATTAATTCTTAGAGTGTAGTAGCTGCAACCCACCTGAGGTGGTTCCCGCAGAGTGAATACCCTGATGGGCCGAAAGGCCCTAAAACGGGCATTTTATTTTTTTTACTATCAATATTTTATTTTTTTTTCTCTTAAAGAGTTTGATAGTTGCTCTATTATAAAATTATTTTGTAACATATGTATCTTGCATCTAATTTTGTATTTATAATAAATAAACATTTTATTATTATTATTATTATTATTATAGTTTACAAAGTCTCAGAGGGTTGAACTCAATGGGAGCATTTCCCGATTTTTTAAAGAAGTCTTTAAAATATGTACACAAGTCATTTGATAAAAATTGAACTAGAAATTCATCCATGATTGCCATAGGAAATCATGTCATTTGAATTTGATTGAGCACAAGTGGAGTTATTCATACCAGGAAACGAAGAATAGAGTCTCTCCACAAAAATAATAGTTTATTGGCAAAGCGCTTTCAACCTAACATGAGGTCATCATCAGTGCCATGCTGATAAAGATGAAAGTTACAAATACATAAAACTATTTTCATTTCCGAGATGGTAACAGATCGGTGAGTCAAGTAAG
This sequence comes from Microvelia longipes, assembly GCA_018340805.1. Taxonomy (NCBI): domain Eukaryota; kingdom Metazoa; phylum Arthropoda; class Insecta; order Hemiptera; family Veliidae; genus Microvelia; species Microvelia longipes. The sequence goes on from JACMZG010001918.1 coordinate 341,446, forward strand.
ACTAACTAGTGAAGGGGGTTATTGGTGAGCTGTTACCATTTCAGAAGAGAAAATAGTTTTATGTACTTGTAACTTTCATCTTTATCTGCATGGCACTGATGATGACCTCATGTTAGGTTGAAAGCGCTTTGCCAATAAACTATTATTTTTGTGGAGTTACTCTTTTCTTCGTTTCCTAGTGTGAATAACTCCACTTGTGCTCAATCAAATTCAAATGTTGGACTACTACTGATAATGACATGAAATTAAGCAGATATTTTGGACTTGAATATAACTATATGCATGGTGGACTTTAAACTTTCGAGTTCATTTGGTCATGGGTTCAATCCCAGCACGGGTCTCTAGGATTTTTATGAGAGGGATAAAAATTCTGCGTATCACGTCCTTCAGAAGGGACGTAAAGCCGGTTGACTCGAGCCTGTGTGTTGTCAGGTACTCGTTAAAGATCCTTTACCCTAAATGAAACTGGGTATAGGCAAAATTTAGGACCCTCATAGTAGATTCATTATAATACTATTATGTGTTTGCCTTGTATGTAGTTTAAAGTTTATGGAGGTTTGATTTAACTGTGAGGGCACGTGTTGTTCCTAGTATTCACTAGACTATAAGAGTCAGTGAAAATATGTATGATTGCTTGAAAAAGCATGAGAAGAACCATAGAAATTCACGGCTCTTTTGTCTAGATTAGATAAAATATACCTACACTTGAAATTAAAAGAATTAGAACGCTATTTTAGGGAGCTGGCAAAAAGGGCCCAACAACGTAACCTACTTGCCTGGTAGTTACTACCACTCCCCCCCCCCTATATTACTACTAATATGCATGGTGCATCTCAACTCGATCTTAACATTTTTCCGCCTTTAATGAATTTTCAAAAATTTTGCTGAGTCATTATTGCGGGTTAATGACGTCATAAGAAATATTTTCCGGACAGCACAATTACACTTGAAGATTGTTTTTTGTATCAAGTTTCAACCCAGTAGCGTAAATACGCTGGGAGCTACGATGATAACACACACACATACAGACAGACAAATTTGTGAAAACCACTTAAGAGGTCTTAAAAACACCTAAAACGGATAATTCGAGAGGCATCCCGGTTTCGGATTTTTTTAAAAACGCAATACTTTTCCTATATACATACGGTAGAAATGAGGAAAATTAAAAAAAATAAAATAAAATAAAAAAGAAAACTTACAGATTGTACAAGAAGATGAGACACCATTTTTTCTGGCTTTTTTTTTTTTTTTTAAAAAATTTAAAATTGTTTTGTTCGAACCAAGAACACAATTATCAAATCAAACTACACTAATTTCATATTTACCAACTTATTTATTTCCAATAAAAGTGATATTAGTATATTTTAATTACTATTAATTTAATAGAAAAAAATGGCACAGTAATTAAAAATGGCAAAAAGTTAATTAAATTTTCACAAAAATAATGAATGATCCAAACTTTTTTATGGTTTATTTTTTTTACAAGAAAAAAAAATTAATTAATATGGCAAGGAAGAGTTTCACAAAGTTTAAAAAATGCAAAGTTATGTTTTATTTTTTCACGAGAAATTTAAATTGTTATGGCACAAAATAGGTTTGTCAGCAAAAAGTATATATTACAAGCACGAAATAATGAGGAGATTAAATTTAAAATTGTTTACTCATTGATGGCAAAAAGTTTGTTATGAATATTTATTTTTTCGTGTGGCATAAATATTAATTTGAAATTTTAATTATTAGTTTGACAACGAATCGATATGAGTTTGACTGATTGGTTCGCGCTTCTATACGGATGACTGATCGTTATCTTGTTTTAAGAACGGATGCCAGTGGCTAAGTATAAATAATAATATTTTGGGGTGATATGGGATTTTTCGAAAGAGTGGTGGGTTTCATAAAGGGGGAATGGGCGTGGTTTAAATAGGACACGCCCACCGTCCGCGTTTGTTCAATGTTGCGTAAATGTAAACAAATACGAAAATAATATGGATGAGGGTGAATTTTTTAGAAATCTTTTTGGATTTTTGTGATTGGTCGAATTCTTCCCTTCTTTCAGCGAATTTCAAAAGATGAAATGAGCTTAAAGAGAGTGGAGTCACATGATCCCATCCTACCTTCCCCCTTTCCTTAAAAAGAGGAAAAGGAGGAGGTGGGTTTTTTTAAAGGGAGACTCACAGATCAAGCAGATTAAATATTTAACCCAAACCATTTATCACTACTAAACCACCTGGTTAGTGCTTATATATATATATATATATATATATATATATATATATATATATATATATATATATATATATATATATATATATATATATATATATATATATATATATATATATATATATATATATATATAGATATAAGCACTAACCTGATGGTTTATTAGTGATAAATGGTTTGGGTTAAATATTTAAGTATTTATGGAGTGTGTTACAGAATTTCTGAATTGCGTTGAAGGCGTTACAACACTTATCGTATACGACGAAATTATAATATATATAGCAGTAAGTCTCAAAATAAGCGGATAAACGAAGGCGGCGGGTACAGCGAAACTTAACACCAGATCGTATAGCGGACAAATGCACATCTCGTCACCTTGGAGCGCTAGCGTCGTTTTTTTTAATGTTGCGGGCCATAACCGCTAGAATGCGCAGATATTTAATCTTTTATTTATATATATATATATATATATATATATATATATATATATATATATATATATATATATATATATATATATATATATATATATATATAATAAATATATATATATATATATATATATATATATATATATATATATATATATATATATATACACATATTTATACATATATATACATATATATTTAAATCGTTTATTATCAATAGTATTAACGCGATCGGTCATTTACGCTAAAGGTCGTCTCCGCGACTGCACACATAAGCTACAAAAATATGTAGCTAAGATGTCCAGTCGCGAAGACGATGTTTTATAACTTTTTGATATTTGACGCTAGAACGCTTTTCGCGTTTCCAGTAGCGTAGACCTCCAACTTTGTAAACTCAGTTTAAGTTTATTTAGGAAAAAATTAACAATGGACGTTTCAACTTCTTTATTATGGAAATATTAAAGAAGAGTGTTACTCTGTAATTACCTAACTGAGTGTTTTAGCTACAATATTCATAATTAAAAATCGCTTTAACAGACATTCGCGTAAAACAAATTCTTAAACTTTAGCGGAGTTTACCATTTTTGATTATAGTATTTTATTATAATCCTATAACCAAATGATTATTATAGGATGTAAACACCAAAATAGCCTCGATTATTGGCTCTTCAATCAAAAAAGAAGTAAAAAATGTTTTTTATTTTTTTATTAACTAATTAAAATCAGATCTTTTCATTTAAATGAATAATTTTAATCAAATAATATTACTAATTCCATGAATGAATTTACTGTCAGATGTTTTAGTGAATTTCCTTTGGGAATAAAATTCGCTAATGGGATAGGCGTCATGGCGGAATTCGAACCTCGGACCACGACACAAATCCGTTTCAGAGGTCCCTAATGAAGAAAATTCTGACGCGGTGGTCCGCTGTCGGGTAAATTACATTTAGAATGCGCGTGAATTGCTTTTAGAATGCGAGATCATTCAAAAGAAATGCGCTAAAACCTTTAAAGATAAGTGACTAAGCTTAAAGATAAGTAACTAAGCTTTAAACTAGTGCAAATAATAGTGCGTACTTCTAATTTTAGAGGCATAGTTTTGTACAACTAACTGGATAATTATGCGCATTTCCTTTGGAAAATACAGACAAAATGAGTTACGAGCAGTGCTTGACAATTGAGTAACTGCTTAGGTTCTAAAGCATGAACCGGAACCTCAAGCAAGAAATGGGTTGTTAAGCACGGAAACATGCATTCTAAATGAAATTCGCCCGACAGCGGACCACCGCGCCGAAATTATTTATTTAGTAGTTGTAAACTTATATAATGTTAAAAACTATGAAAATTATTATTCCAACCAGAATTGTTGTTTAGCACGGAAACACGCATCAAAAGAAATTCGCCCGACATGCGGACCACCGCGCCAGAATTATTTTGTTGTAGTAGACTTATATTAGGTAAAAAATGATGAAAAATTATCGTTCCAACCAGGATTTGAACCCAGGTACCCTGAGTTTGAGTGCTCTTATTGACTCCGGACAACTGCCAATCAACTCACAGGCCCAAAAAACATGGAGAACGACTCCCCACTTGAAAAGTTTTGTTTAGGGGTCAAAATTTAGGTTTTCTGGTATTGACTACCGTTTTTTTCGATTTTTTGGTCACTTAGAGTGGTCGTATTGACTTCGGACCAGTTTCATTCGATTCAGTAATAAACTTATTGGTCTATAGTTTCTAATATCCATACGGTCACCCTTTTAGCGAATTTCCTTTGGAAATTCGGCTAATGGGATAGGCGTCATGGCGGAATTCGAACCTCGGACCACGACACAAATCCGTTTCAGAGGTCCCTAATGACGAAAAAATACGTTTCGCGAGACTTTATATAAATATATATATATATATATATATATATATATATTTATATAAAGTCTCGCGAAACGTATTTTAATGACGAAAACATACGTTTCGCGAGACTTTATATAAATATATATATATATATATATATATATATATATATATATATATATATATATATATATATATATATATATAATAATATATATATATATATATATATATATATATATATATATATATATATATATATATATATATATATATATATATATATATATATATATAATATATGTATGTATATATATATATATATATATATATATATATATATATATATATATATATATATATATATATGTATATATATATATATATGTATATATATATATATATATATATATATAATATATATATATATATATATATATATATATATATATATATATATATATATATATATATATATATTATATATATATATATATATATATATATATATGTATTTCTAGACACTTTCTTGTAAACACTCTATCTTTCGAACGGATTAATATTTTTTAACCAAACTTGGTACAAAAATCAACCTTCGGGAGGACACGAACCCTATTGAATACCAGGTTTTTGTGACGTCATTAACCCGGTTTGCTGAGTCAGCAAAATTTTGAAAAAATCGGCAAAATTCAGGGTTAATATTTTTTGCCGCGAAAAAGTTCAATATTTATGTTTTTTGAGACGCTGAATCGAATGAAACCAGTCCGAAGACGATACGACCATTCTAAGTGTCCTAAAAATCGAAAAAACCATTGTAAATTACCAAAAACCAAAATTTAGGTCGATAAAAAATAAATTTCGAGTAGGGTGTCGTTTTCTATGTAATTTTGGGCGCTGAATCGAATGAAACCGGTCCGAAGTCGATACGACTACTTTAATTTACCAAAAAGTCGAAAAAACCACAAAAAATATATAAAACCAAAATTACGGTCGTTGAAAATTAAATTTCGAGTAGGGTGTCATTTTCAATGTTTTTTGGGCCTCTGAGTTGAATGCCAGTGGTCCGGAGTCAATACGACTACTTAAACTCAGGGTACCTGGGTTCAAATCCTGGAAGGGTCGATAATTTTTTATCGTTTTTTTTACTTAATATAAGTTTACAACTAGAAAATAATTCTGGCGCGGATGTCCGCATGTCGGGCGAATTTCCTTTGGATGCGAGCATTCAAAGGAACCATGCCCATTGCGTGGTTCCGGTTCATGCTTTAGAACCTAAGCAGTTACTCAATTGTCAAGCACTGCTCGTAACTCATTTTGTCTGTATTTTCCAAAGGAAATGCGCATAATCATTCAGTTGTTGTACAAAACTATGCCTCTAAAATTAGAAGTACGCACTATTATTTTCACTAATTTAAAGATTAGTTACTTATCTTTAAGCTTAGTCAGTTATCTTTAAAGGTTTTAGCGCATTTCCTTTGGAAAATACAGACAAAATGAGTTACGAGCAGTGCTTGACAATTGAGTAACTGCTTAGGTTCTAAAGCATTCAAAGGAACCACGCAATGGGCATGGTTCCTTTGAATGCTCGCATCCAAAGGAAATTCGCCCGACATGCGGACCTCCGCGCCAGAATTATTTTAATAATAAAACTAGGCTTGCTTTTGACCATGCTTGTGGTATATCCTTTTTCATTAAGCATACATTAAAGAGTGTTTGTAAATATTCAATGATTGTTTCTCCTCCGTACTTGACGACTGTATTCGATATACTGTCTACCCCTGTACTCTTTCCTTTCTTAATTTTCTTTACACATTCTATTTCTTCTTTTAACACTTTCAGAATTTCTTTATTGTCTTCATACTTTTCCTAGTTATCTCTACTATTAATTTGGTTTTCGTAACTATCGTTTGCATATAACTTTTCATAAAACTTCTAATGGGTTATTAGTGGTAAACACGGCCGATGTATTACGCTAAAATAACGACTTACCGGTTTTGAAGATGCGGTTTTGAAGTTTCAGTGTTGCCAATATTTGATGTTTGGTAAAATATCCCCAGTGACTAGGCAAATTCCACTCAATACAAACACACAACCACACCACACATAACACACTAGCACATATAACCTGTAAAATCTCTTTCTGTTTGTTTTTCACTTTTCCTTTATTATCCTTCATGGCAATTCGCGATTCAAAGAGATAGTTGTAAGGTTGGCAATACCAATGGCGGGAAAACGAAAGGGTGATCAAAATTTTTTTTATCATAAGATTAGCATGGGAGCCGTTGAAAATTCTTCTTTTATTTATTTATTGTTCGTTAATTTGTGATAAATGAGGTAACTAATAGAACTAATAGAACGACCATCGGTGCTAAAAAATGGCCAATATTTCATAGATAAATACTTCGATTATTCCAGGATTTCAAATATAGAATCAGGCTCTTATCACTACAGACTTAGATTTATTTATTTATTTATTAATACAATAACGGGCAAAATTACCCTTTTTACAAAAATAACAATTAAGAAAAAATTAAATTAAATAAAAATTGCACACACAAATAAAAACTTTTTTTTTATACATTATAAAAATTTAAGTACAAAAAAGAAATTAAAATTATAATATGAATAGACTAAAAAAGAAATAACAATTTTGAATATAATCTAAAGTTTAACAAGAATAAATTGTTTAATAATAAGGAAAATAATTTTACATGAAAAGGATGATAGATTAGTAATATAAGATATAGAAATAATTTAAATTTAAAATAGTATAATAATTAGAAATAGGATAGTTATAATTAAATTAAAAAAGAAGAATACAAGCAAAAGTATAAAAATTAATATTGATAAATAGTTGACATCAAAGTGAAAATTAAAAGTTAAGATAATGTATCAATGACATATAAGTAGAAAATAAATAAAATGATGGTAGTATATTAATCAGATAAAAGAATTAAAATAAAATAAAAAATAAAAAATTGAAATACAGTAACGTTAGGTTAATACAAAAAAAAGTAAAAATTAAATTAAAAATGTTAACAAAATATAATTAAGAAAGAAAATCATATTTATAAAACAAAAGAAAAAAAGAATATTAAAACACAGATAATTAATTAGTGACATAATTTGAGTCATTGTAAATTAACATGATCAAGTGATCTAATGCAATTGACAAAGGTAGAAAATTTAGAATTAAATAAATCGAGGTCAGTAATTTGGCTTAACCGATTAACAGTTCTTATCATTCTATTTATTGGTTTATTAAGTAAGTAGTTAGTTTGACAATATGAAACATCAAATAAGGTTTGAGATCTAGAGTGGAATTGAGGAACACGGATACGGATCATGGATAGGAGCTCTGGACAGTCTATGAGGTTAAAAATTTGTCTGATTTAACCCAGAAACAATAAAACCTAAACGGATAATTTAAACAAACATTTTACAAAAACATGAGTTTATTGAGTTATTTATTATTTTAGTGTGTAAATAAAATTGATTGATAAATTAAAACACCATTACGGTGAAAATCGGCTTGTTATCAGTTAATTTAAATACCTGTAACAACTAATTTAAACAATTTAATGCAATTAAATGGTAATTTTGTGTGTTTGTGTAAACTAAAATAATTTAAAAGTATTAATTAACATTAATACAATTACAATTAACATTAATTAACAATAACTAAAATAAAACACTATATTTTCATTTGCACCATCTTATCACTTAATTTAAATACTCGTGACAACCCATTAAGACCCTATTTTTCAACGAAACAGTGATTCTACTGAGTTCATACGCCCTAAAATTAATTAAACTAAAGCACTTTGATAAAAAATTTAAAGAAATAATCGTCACAAATAAGAAAAACCAAAAAACTCCCATAAGGACTTTAACAACGATCACCCTTTCGTTATCAATTTCTTATCAGCGACGGTGGCGCTGCTACGGACTTTGAATCGCGAATAATCTGATTCTTTCCAATAGGCTTAGATCGCCAATATTCCTTCAAATTTATTATAAAATTTATTATTATTATTATCAAATTTATTTTTAACTGTCTTAGGAGGAACGAAATGAGTCCAAAGACATGTTGGAGAATCCATTAAACGATTCTTATATTCTGAGGACCAACAAAGCGATTATGAAGTAGTTAAGATTAGCGTAGCAAGTAAGATATGATGAGGAAAGAGTTTCTGAGATGCCCCAACCCCGTTTTTTAAACGCAGTGCCCTCCCAAACAAAATCCCGGGGATGGCGCTGACTACACGGGGCCTAATATTTTGAGGACATACTAGGTACAGGGTAAGAGATGGTACAGAGGTACAGAGGTACAGAACGTGACTATATAGAGACTAAAGCAGGAAGTTTAAAGGGACTAGACTGTCCCCTCACTTACCAAACATTTGTACTATTTATAGATGCAATGTCCGCCACTTCCTCAATCATACTGTCCAGTTGCTTTCAAACTGTCTTGGCAACTGTATTCAAAGTACGTCTAAGTTTTAGGCGTCCAGACCCTTAAAAATCATGTCCGATTTCATTCTAGACAATTTAGATGCAAACATATGTATAACATAGATCAAATTAGTGCTAGATTGGACAAACATTAATCCAAGCCCAATTCACTAAGGTTCGTGGTGGTTCGGTGCGTTTCCTAGTAATAAGGAAAAACTATAATCGCAAACCAAGGCGGGTGTTACTTTATAGAGGACTGTATGCGCGGAAAATAAACTAATAAAATAATAAAAAGATAGTAATGTCATAAATAAGATAATTAAAGCCTGAATGATGTGGAAGTTGGTACCTGATTTCTGTAGTGATGATGGAGAGAGCACCGGTGCCTCGGTGACGTCCTGGCTGCATAAAATGTAGAACTGGGTTTCGGGTGTCTTTAGATCGGTAATAACAAAATAACAGAAGTAGGCGGTAAGCTGTTGAACCAGGTTTCACGTTCAAAAACCGGTTTAGGTTTAAGTAGCGGATTAGTTAGCGGGTTGCGTTAGCACAAAACATAGCGGCGAGACGGAAGCGGATAGGCAACTAACTAAAACTATAAGTATAATTACGTACTAGGCGGCGCTAGTAGTAACCTGAAGGCGGGAAACATCTTTAAGATTATATCAGGCAAAAATATATAAATAAATAATAATCGCATAAAGATAATTAATAAAAATAAACAAAATCATACATAAAATCCTCCAGTTCGCTTATTATTTATTATTATTTATTTATTTAACAAAAGAAAAGCATTTTTCTCTTGAGAGAAATATCTGTTTTCTGGATGCTCCGTTGATCCAAACACTGCTTTTTCAATCCTCTTAATTTTACCGTTTTAATTCATTTTATTCTAATAAAAGAGAAAGAAGTCTCTCTACAAAAATATATTCTTTATAGCAAAGCGCTTTCAACCTAGCAAGAGGTCATCATCAGTGCTAGCAGTTGAATAAAGAAGAGGGTGATAGATGAGTCTTATAGATCAGATATCAAAGATAGACAGTCTAGATATGAGTTTATCTTTGATATCTGATCTATAAGACTCATCTATCACTCTCTTCTTTATTCAACGGCTAGCACTGATGATGACCTCTTGTTAGGTTAAAAGCGCTTTGCTATAAAGAAACATATTTTTGTGGAGAGACTTCTTCCTCTTTTATTAAGATCAACTCTCACCTTAGTTCTTCATTTTATTCTGTTTTTCTTGAAACATTTGATATTAAGATTTCTTTTTACTTGTATCTTCATTTATACCGTGGGTATAATGAGGAATCTTTTCTTCATTACATCGGATTCACTACACTCATCCTCCCAGCTTCGGACTCGCTTCGCTCGTCTTCAGATAGTAAGTGCATCCGTTTAAATTAGGTACTTAAGGATCAGTTTTTGCAGACGATCAAGATATAATTGTTTCATTGAAACAATTATATCTTGAAAAATCGGGTACGGGGTACCTCGGAACTTTTCCTCGTAACATGGGATTCGCTACGCTCATCCTCCCAGCTTCGGACTCGCTTCGCTCGTCCTCAGAATATAAAAGTCGTTAAATGTATTCTGCAACACGTCTTCGGACTCATATCGATCGTCCTTTAACAGTAAATACTTTCGTTTCCTTCCCGGTGGTCTCTTATCCAGGCACTGACCACACTCGATACTGCTTAACTTTTATGATCCTTAACTTATTTATTACGTAAAGGTATAAACTTGCACCAATTTTGGACTCAATTGGATTATTTTACAATTTTTTAAAAATCATACACTAGTCAAGTGATAAAAAATTGAACTAATGCCGATAATGAGATGAAACTTGGCACATATGTTAGTCTTATACATCGTGCTAAATCTCAATCTAATTACATAATTTTTCCGAGTTCTATGATTTTTCGAAATTTTTACTGAGTATTATTGCAGGTTAATGATGTCATAAAAATATGATTTTCCGAATAGCACAATAAATTACACCTATAACTTAATTTTTGTACAAAGTTTCAACTCTCAAGCATAAATACACTACGAGCTACGATGATAACATACACAATCAGACAAACTTTGTAAAAACCTCTCTTAATTTAAAATTTTGTACCTTGAACTCTTTAAGTACTATTTTATTGAAAACCACCAAAAGTAAAGTAGATTAAATATTAATTTTCTGAAAAAATGTTATTCTTTATAAACTTGTTTATTTCTTAATAAATACAAATATTGCAATAATAGTTTGAAAAATAAAATTACAATATTTTGCCCCCCCCCCCTTTGCATGAGCCCTCGTTATATTGACAAATTATGAAAAAATAAATAAATGATTTTACATTCAAATTTAGTAAATTATTGATACATTGCATTACAAAAAATATTTTTCTATTATCTTAAATAGGAGGGGGGTTTCTAGACCAATATTAAGGGGGGGGGGAAATAATTTACTATGACACTCTTTATCATAAATTTCAGTAAGTCTAAAAAGGCGAAATTTTTATTAAAAATAACATTTTGTTGAATTATCAAAAATACACCTAGGCCCACTCTTGGCCACTTGATGAAAAAGTGTACTTTTTGGGTACAAGTTTCATGGTCCATTTTTTTATTGCAATAAATGTTCATTTTAAAGTTAGCAATAGTTTTTATGAAGAGTAACTTTTAGTCGAAAAATGAATTTTTTTGTGATTTACAAGTATATGCTCAACCCAATCCGGGGACATACTGTATAGTTGACACAATATAATTGTGCGAGAGACACCTCTCTGTTTCGTTACGTCTAACTCATCAGGGTGCCGACAGAGCCTGAACTCACTCTGACCTTCAATAATTTCCGAAGAATATAATGTGAAGTACTTACCAGAGACGAACAGTGCTCTCTTCCCGCCATCATGCTTGGCAAGCAAAACATATATCATTTGATACTACCGAGTTTTGCAAAACATTAATATTTGACAAAATATAATTGTGCGAGAGACACCAAGGAAATGTAACAAGCAAAATGCAATGCTACATCTGGGAACTGTTCCATCATTCGACATTCGTCATCATTGATGGCTCGACATAATGTCATGTCCTACTCTGTTTCGTTACGTCTAACTCATCAAGGCACCTACAGAGCCTGAACTCACATAATCTGGTAAGTACTTCACATTATATTCTTCAGAATTTTAATTGAAGTTCAGAGTAAGTTTAGGCTCTGTCGGCGCCCTGATGAGTTAGACGTAACGAAACAGAGTGGGACATGACATTGTGTCGAGCCACGATGATGACGAATGTCGAATGATGGAACAGTTCCCAGATGTAGCATTGCATTTTGCTTGTTACATTTCCTAGGTGTCTCTCGCACAATTATATTGTTTCAACTATTCATGTTTTGCAAAACTCGGTAGTATCAAATGATAAATAAATATTATTTGTAATTAATAATTTATTAATTTTAATTTTAATAATTATTAATTTTATAATTTAATAATATTACTGTATATTTAGAGTAATATTATACTGTATTATTATTATACATTAATTATTATGATTGTAAACTTTTAAAAAAAAATCTGACACTGAGGAAGAATTATTTTTGAAATGCATAACTATCGCATTCATGCTCATCTTCGAAATGCACGCATTCATGCTCATCTTCGAAATGCACGCATTCATGCTCATCTTCGAAATGCACGCATTCATGCTCATCTTTGAAATGCACGCATTCATGCTCATCTTTGAAATGCACGCATTCATGCTCATCTTTGAAATGCACGCATTCATGCTCATGCTTTGAAATGCACGCATTCATCATCTCATTCTTGAAATGCACGCATTCATGCTCATCTTTGAAATGCATGCACGCATTCATGCTCATCTTTGAAAATGCATCGCATTCCATGCTTCATCTTCGAAATGCACGCATTCATGCTCATCTTCGAAATGCACGCATTCATGCTCATCTTCGAAATGCACGCATTCATGCTCATCTTTGAAATGCACGCATTCATGCTCATCTTTGAAATGCACGCATTCATGCTCATCTTTGAAATGCACGCATTCATGCTCATCTTCAAATGCACGCATTCATGCTCATCTTCGAAATGCACGCATTCATGCTCATCAAATGCTGAAAATGTTTTCAATATGCTCATCTGAAATTTCAATAACCTAGCACGCATTCAGCGTCAACAACTCGTTATTTAATTTTCATCGAATTTTTCAAAAAAATGCAAAATATTTATCTTTAAATTAAGGGCCCAGTGTGTATTGGTTAGCACGTGTGCCTCCCACCCAGATAGTCCGGGTTCGATCCCGCTCGGGATCGCTAGGATTTTTATACGAGGGATGGAAATCCTTTCACATGCCGTCCTTCGAAAGAGATGTCAGAAAAAGTTTCTGATGTACCCCGTACCAGATTTAGTTTGATTTGTATACCCTAGACTTGAGTTACTGATGCCGCGGGTTACTAGTCTAGTTAGTCCTTGACTTATAATACGATGGTCAAATGACTTTGACACAGTTCTATCGATCTCTCTCGCTAAAAATCAATCATTTTGCTGAATCAGGCAAATAATTGTATGATTATTTCGATTTTTCTTTAGGAATATTTCAGTTAAATATTAACTAGTGATGTTGTTCATCAGGGACAATAATAACAACAATAATAAAATGACATAACACGTTTTGCGTAAATACTCATGAATGTTTTTAAAAATTTTCAATTAAATATTTTATGAAAAGATTTAATGGACTATAAATTGAGTATTTATGGACTATTATGCACAATTTATTGAAAACTGGAGTCCTAAAAATACTGATACGAGGTGTGTTCAAAAAGTATCGCCAATTTTGAATTTTCGCGGGTTATGTATATTCGAATTTCGATCTTTTTGTGGCTTTATGTTGGTATTCATGTCTCTCACTTATGCCGACAAGCTCGGCCATTTTGAATGTTCACTTAATTGTTGGCAGCTGCTTTGCTTGCACGTGTTTTGGATCGTCTTCGATTTTTAGGCCCGTATTCAAAGACGTTTCCTAACATTTTCCTAACTTTCTCCTAACATTTTCCTAACATTTTCCTAACATTATCCTAACATTTTCCTAACATTATCCTTAAGGAGAATGTTAGGAGTTAGGAAAATGTTAGAAAAATGTTAGGAAAATGTTAGGAGAATGTTAGGAAAATGTTAGGAAAACGTCTTTGAATACCGGCCTTACCTGTTGAAAATAATGGATCAAAGAACCTGTATCAAATTTTGTGTGAAAAACGAAATTAAGTGCGTGGATGCTTTCCGTATGGTGACTTTGGTATATGGAGAAGCTACCTTGGACCGAAGCAACGTTTCTCGGTGGTACAAAATATTCTCAGAAGAATGAAAGATATGAAAGATGAAGAGCGTGTCGGACGCCCGAGCATTTCAACAACAGACGAAAAAATTAATGAAGTGGATATGGTATTGGCCAAACGTCGATTCACCGTTAGAGAAGTTGCTGAGGACCTATAAACATATCGATTGGCTATTGCCATTAAATTTTTATCAATGATTTGGGCATCGATAAAAATGCTGCCGAAATTCGTACCAAAATTGCTCAATTGCGACCAAAAACAGCATCGCATGAACATCGCTAATGAGATGTTGGTGAACACACCCCTGCTCACACATCGTTGCTTGTGCAACGATGTGTTGTTTTTGGCCAAAAACAACACTAATGATGCCGCAGCTACCGTATTCCCTAGATCTGGCCCCCTGTGACTTTTTCTTGTTCCCTAAACTGAAGAGGCTCATGAAAGGACGACGTTACGCAACGCTTGACGAGATAAAGACAGCATCGAAGGAGGAGCTGAAAAAAAAAAATGATTTTTTGAAGTGCTTCGAAAATTGGAAAACCGTTAGCGCAAGTTTATAATATCTCATGGGGATTACTTTGAAGGGGATAAAATAAGTATTCATGAATAAATAAATAATTTTTGAAAAAACACAAAATTCGTGATACTTTTTGAACTCACCTGGTATTTAAAACATTTAAAAACTAAACGTTTGGCAGAGTAAAACTCTGCATCATTTGTAGTTATTTATTTTATTTTTTTTTTTTTTTTTTATTTATCACCAAAAAAACAATACAAAATAGTTTTATAAAAACAAAAATATAAAAAATACAGTTTTTTTATACAATTCTTTAACATATTTGAATTAGGTGCACTCTCTGTATAAGCAGTAGCTTGTGGACAGGGGTGGCCGTGTGGAGAATTGTTGTTGAATGGAAAAGTTGAATGGAATCTAACACTTCCAGCTCCAGATTAACAAATTGTCAACCATAACCAATAGTAACAACCATGGTTTATCAACCATTTTTACCATGGTAATGATAAAAATGTATTTTTATAACCATTTTAAAAATTCCGAAAAGGGTACCTGGGAACTTTTCTTCATCACATCGGATTCGCTACGCTCATCCTCCCTACTTCGGACTCGTTCCACTCGTCATCAAGATATAAATTACGCCAAATTTATACTGTAACACGTCTCGTCCTCAGATAGCTAGTACATCCGTTTTAATCTCAGCGGTAACCTATACAGCACTGACCACATTAGATTTTTGCGGCTCCAACGACGTGTTATATGTCAAAAACACGTGTATACTTTTGGTTTTACTAAGCGTCAAAATTTTAAATTTCAAAAGTAAAGAATTTCAAAATGGCGGCTAATATCAAAACGAAATTCGGAAGATTTGTTTGTCATATTGAGAGGTATATTCCTGCCAAATTTCAAGTTCATAGGGTCATTTTTCGATTTTTTACAATTTTTTTAAATTTTTGCTGACTAAGCAAATAGGGTTAATGGTGACATATAATTTTGATATTCCGGGCAGCACAACTAGACCCAAAGACTGATTTTTGTACCAAGTTTAAAACTATCTAGCAACACAGTGGGAGTTATGCGTGACACAGACACACACACACACGGACATCAAGCTGAAATCGGTTCAGATGGTCCTAAAAACGACTAAAATAGATAATCCAAGTAAAATCTCGGGTTAAAATTGTTTGGGTGAAACCAATACATTTCCTGTATATACCTTCTGTTTAAGAAGGTGAGAAAAAGTAAAAAATAAATTTAAAATTCCGTCAAAAGCATTATAATGCTTTGCAAGCATTATAATGCTTTCTCAGTGTATTCATACTATAGAATCATACTTTTTCTTAATATTCTGCGACTCGCGTCGATCGCCTATATGTTTTTGTTTGTCGATACCTAATTTTAGAAAAAACAATTAAATTATAACATAATATTCCAGGGCTCACCTTTCTGTGTTTAGTCATCACTACCTATTTTTGGAAAATACTAAAAAGAAAACATTATATATAAGTGCTCGCTTCACTCGCCTTCATTGGTATGTTTGTTACTAGCTAATTTTGCAGGATAAAAATATAATTTTACCTAATATACTAAGGCTCGCTTCGCTCGCCTATATGTGTATGTTTGTCAATACCTGATTTTAGGAAACATAATTATGTTTCTAATTAACATTTTTTTTTCTTTTCTAATTCATTTCTAATTCATTTTCATAATTCATTTCTAATTAACATAATTATGTTATAACTTAAGTTATAATGTAATTACATTATAACTTAACATTCTAGGGCTCCATCCGCTCGCCTTTCTTATGTATATCAGTACCTAATTTTATTACAAATAGAAAAAAAACATATCAAAACAAAACAAAACAACAAAAACATAAACAGACACATAACATAAACGAACACATAAATATATTCTAGAGCTATCATAATATTCGTCTTAAAAGACGAATTAATAAAAATGGGTGCGGGATACCTCGAAACTTTTTCTCATCACATCGCTACGCTCATCCTCCCTTCTTCGGACTTGCTTCGCTCGTGCTCAGAATATAAAATTCGTCAATTTGTACTACAGACGTCTACGGATCGCTTCGCTCGTCCTCAGATAGTAAATATATTCGTTTCATTCCCAGCGGTCACTCATCTAAGAACTGACCGCGCTCGAAGCCGCTTAACTTTTATAACCCAACAAATATCATAGATATACTTGTCGTATTGAAACGAAACTTAGTGTACTTATTTAATACTTAATGGTATTACGTATTTTGTACTGAATTTCTATAATTATAGATTATTTTCTGATTTTTTGAAAATCGTCCACATGTCATTTGATAAAAATGTAACCTATGCTGTTAATTTGATGAAACTTACATGTTATTCTTATAAATAGCTACATGTCTGCTAAATCTCAAATAGATCGCATAATGTTTCCATGTTTTATATATTTTTTTAAAAATTTTTATTAGTCATTACTGTGGGTTATTGACGTCATTAAACAATACTTTCCGAATAGCACAACTACTGCGGTAGATTAATTTTTGTACAAAGTTTCAACTCTCTAGCATAAATACAAAGGGATCTACGATGATAACAGACACTCGCGCGCACACACATAAACTAGTATATATAGTTTTTGTTGGATCATAAAAGTTAAGCGGCAAGGAGAAAATTCAGTACCTGGATGGGTGACCGTGATAAAAATAATGTATTAACTATCTGAGGACATTTAATACGCACGCTACGATCAGACTGAGTGTAGAGGGTCCGAATAACCCAAGGATCTTGAATAAAGGGGATGACGCATAAAGGAACATTTCTGACCCCATGGAAGTTGTATCAGATAGAGAAATAGGAGCAAACTTACCTTCCCCATGGTTATAATAAAAAATAGGTGCCAAACGCAGGTTATGTAGCAAGGTTGTCGAGTTTGCTTCTTAACTTTCTTCTGTGCTTCTCGTGATTGTTACATTTGTGGTGCTTGTTAAGTCATTTGTGCTTATTTAATTTTAAATTTTGGACTATACTTTGCTACTTCGGTGAGTGATAATTTAAGCGTGTTTATAACCTTTTCAAGCAATAAACAATGGAAAACCATTGAGAGGTAAGTTTGCCTCTAAAATTTAAGACCTGCGCTGTTATAAGAATTGTAAGCATGCGCAGTTTGTACCAAGCATGTGCAGTTGGTTTTTGACGTGTGTTCGTGTTGAATATTCTCTATTTTTTTGATTTTCGATAGAATCACTTTTTTGTATGGCAAATTGACTTAGTGCGTCATCCCCTTTAGTCAAGATCCTTGGAATAACCTCAGCTTCTCTCAACCGAACAACGTCATAAGCTTAATTTTCACGATGAAAATTCGCCAATAAACAAAATCCAAAACTAATTCCGATACCCATTCAAATCTAACACCAAATTTGTTTAATTGTGATTGTTTTGTTAAAGCCATTTCCTCTATTGTATTCGGACCGTATTGTATTATTTTGGTCATCCGATATGTCCAATACGGCTAATAAAAACCTTTATGGTCATATAAAATAAATATACTGATAAAATCAGGTATATAAGTTACTCCTAATTTTCCAGGTACATACAGTGTTTTAGTATTCTTAATAGGACCTATTATTCTTTAATTAGTAATCAAGTGGAGTGCTATATTTAATTATTAGTACTTAAGTGTGTTAGATTATTACAACTCATATTATTGTTAGATTATTAGTTGTATTTAAAGTTAATTAAAGTATTTTAAAGTTATTAAAAAATATTTACAAATTAGGGCAGGAAAATGGAATTATTTTT